>JAAKBF010000289.1:0-18276 GCA_012656075.1 Phytophthora hibernalis | reverse complement strand
CGTTGTGACAGCAAATTAGCGTTACACACCCAAATTTGTGTTGATACACCTAAGTAGTGGTGTGACAGCGTGAGGACACCCAAATTACTGTTGTGACACCCAAATTCGTGTCGACACGCCAATTATCGTCACGACACCCAAACTAGTGTCACGACACCCAAATTAGTGTTGTGACAGCCAAATTAGCGTGACGACACCCAAATTTGCGTCACGACACCCGGATTAGCGTCACGACACCCAAACTAGCGTTGTGACAGCCAAATTAGCGTTACGACACCCAAATTTGTGTTGATACACCCTGTAGTGGTGTGACAGCGTGAGGACACCCAAATTTGTGTTGATACACCTAAGTAGTGGTGTGACAGCGTGAAGACACCCAAATTACTGTTGTGACACCCAAATTCGTGTCACGACACGCCAATTATCGTCACGACACCCAAACTAGTGTCACGACACCCAAATTAGTGTTGTGACAGCCAAATGCGACGACACCCAAATTTGCGTCGACACCCGGATTAGCGTCACGACACCCAAACTAGCGTTGTGACAGCCAAGTGTGCGTTACGACACCCAAATTTGTGTTGATACACCCTAAGTAGTGGTGTGACAGCGTGAGGACACCCAAATTACTGTTGTGACACCCAAATTCGTGTCACGACACGCCAATTATCGTCACGACACCCAAACTAGTGTCACGACACCCAAATTAGTGTTGTGACAGCCAAATTAGCGTGACGACACCCAAATTTGCGTCACGACACCCGGATTAGCGTCACGACACCCAAACTAGCGTTGTGACAGCCAAATTAGCGTTACGACACCCAAATTTGTGTTGATACACCTAAGTAGTGGTGTGACAGCGTGAGGACACCCAAATTTGTGTTGATACACCCTAAGTAGTGGTGTGACAGCGTGAAGACACCCAAATTACTGTTGTGACACCCAAATTCGTGTCACGACACGCCAATTATCGTCACGACACCCAAACTAGTGTCACGACACCCAAATTAGTGTTGTGACAGCCAAATTAGCGTGACGACACCCAAATTTGCGTCACGACACCCAAAGTAGTGGTGTGACAGCGTTACGACACCCAAATTTGTGTTGATACACCTAAGTAGTGGTGTGACAGCGTGAGGACACCCAAATTTGTGTTGATACACCCTAAGTAGTGGTGTGACAGCGTGAGGACACCCAAATTACTGTTGTGACACCCAAATTCGTGTCACGACACGCCAATTATCGTCACGACACCCAAACTAGTGTCACGACACCCAAATTAGTGTTGTGACAGCCAAATTAGCGTGACGACACCCAAATTTGCGTCACGACACCCGGATTAGCGTCACGACACCCAAACTAGCGTTGTGACAGCCAAATTGCGTTACGACACCCAAATTTGTGTTGATACACCCTAAGTAGTGGTGTGACAGCGTGAGGACACCCAAATTTGTGTTGATACACCCTAAGTAGTGGTGTGACAGCGTGAGGACACCCAAATTTGTGTTGTGACACCCAAATTAGTGGTGTGACACGCCAGCGTGACGACACCCAAATTAGTGTCACGACACCCAAATTAGTGTTGTGACAGCGTGACGACACCCAAATTTGTGTTGATACACCCTAAGTAGTGGTGTGACAGCGTGAGGACACCCAAATTTGTGTTGATACACCCTAAGTAGTGGTGTGACAGCGTGAGGACACCCAAATTTGTGTTGATACACCTAAGTAGTGGTGTGACAGCGTGAGGACACCCAAATTTGTGTTGATACACCTAAGTAGTGTGTGACAGCGTGAGGACACCCAAATTACTGTTGTGACACCCAAATTCGTGTCACGACACGCCAATTATCGTCACGACACCCAAACTAGTGTCACGACACCCAAATTAGTTGTGACAGCCAAATTAGCGTGACGACACCCAAATTTGTGTTGATGACACCCTAAGTAGTGGTGTGACAGCGTGAGGACACCCAAATTTGTGTTGATACACCCTAAGTAGTGGTGTGACAGCGTGAGGACACCCAAATTTGTGTTGATACACCCTAAGTAGTGGTGTGACAGCGTGAGGACACCCAAATTTGTGTTGATACACCTAAGTAGTGGTGTGACAGCGTGAGGACACCCAAATTTGTGTTGATACACCCTAAGTAGTGGTGTGACAGCGTGAGACACCCAAATTACTGTTGTGACACCCAAATTCGTGTGTCGACACGCCAATTATCGTCACGACACCCAAACTAGTGTCACGACACCCAAATTAGTGTTGTGACAGCCAAATTAGCGTGACGACACCCAAATTAGCGTGACGACACCCAAATTAGCGTCACGACACCCAAATTAGCGTTGTGACACCAAATTAGCGTTACGACACCCAAATTTGTGTTGATACACCCTAAGTAGTGGTGTGACAGCGTGAGGACACCCAAATTACTGTTGTGACACCCAAATTCGTGTCACGACACGCCAATATCGTCACGACACCCAAACTAGTGTCACGACACCCAAATTAGTGTTGTGACAGCCAAATTAGCGTGACGACACCCAAATTAGCGTCACGACACCCAATTAGCGTCACGACACCCAAATTGTTCACGACACCCAAATTAGCGTTGTGACAGCCAAATTAGCGTTACGACACCCAAATTTGTGTTGATACACCCTAAGTAGTGGTGTGACAGCGTGAGGACACCCAAATTTGTGTTGATACACCCTAAGTAGTGGTGTGACAGCGTGAGGACACCCAAATTACTGTTGTGACACCCAAATTCGTGTCACGACACGCCAATTATCGTCACGACACCCAAACTAGTGTCACGACACCCAAATTAGTGTTGTGACAGCCAAATTAGCGTGACGACACCCAAATTTGCGTCACGACACGGATTAGCGTCACGACACCCAAACTAGCGTTGTGACAGCCAAATTAGCGTTACGACACCCAAATTTGTGTTGATACACCCTAAGTAGTGGTGTGACAGCGTGAGGACACCCAAATTTGTGTTGATACACCCTAAGTAGTGGTGTGACAGCGTGAGACACCCAAATTACTGTTGTGACACCCAAATTCGTGTCACGACACGCCAATTATCGTCACGACACCCAAACTAGTGTCACGACACCCAAATTAGTGTTGTGACAGCCAAATTAGCGTGACGACACCCAAATTAGCGTCACGACACCCAAATTTGCGTCACGACACCCGGATTAGCGTCACGACACCCAAACTAGCGTTGTGACAGCCAATTAGCGTTACGACACCCAAATTTGTGTTGATACACCCTAAGTAGTGGTGTGACAGCGTGAGGACACCCAAATTTGTGTTGATACACCCTAAGTAGTGGTGTGACAGCGTGAGGACACCCAAATTACTGTTGTGACACCCAAATTCGTGTCACGACATAATTATCGTCACGACACCCAAACTAGTGTCACGACACCCAAATTAGTGTTGTGACAGCCAAAGTGTGACGACACCCAAATTAGCGTCACGACACCCAAATTTGCGTCACGACACGGATTAGCGTCGACACCCAAACTAGCGTTGTGACGCCATTAACGTTACGACACCCAAATTTGTGTTGATACACCTAAGTAGTGGTGTGACAGCGTGAGGACACCCAAATTTGTGTTGATACACCCTAAGTAGTGGTGTGACAGCGTGAGGACACCCAAATTACTGTTGTGACACCCAAATTCGTGTCACGACACGCCAATTATCGTCACGACACCCAAACTAGTGTCACGACACCCAAATTAGTGTTGTGACAGCCAAATTAGCGTGACGACACCCAAATTTGCGTCACGACACCCGGATTAGCGTCACGACACCCAAACTAGCGTTGTGACAGCCAAATTAGCGTTACGACACCCAAATTTGTGTTGATACACCCTAAGTAGTGGTGTGACAGCGTGAGGACACCCAAATTTGTGTTGATACACC
Organism: Phytophthora hibernalis; assembly: GCA_012656075.1. NCBI lineage: Eukaryota > Oomycota > Peronosporomycetes > Peronosporales > Peronosporaceae > Phytophthora > Phytophthora hibernalis. The sequence goes on along the minus strand of JAAKBF010000289.1, from coordinate 14,333 downwards.
TAAGTAGTGGTGTGACAGCGTGAGGACACCCAAATTACTGTTGTGACACCCAAATTCGTGTCACGACACGCCAATTATCGTCACGACACCCAAACTAGTGTCACGACACCCAAATTAGTGTTGTGACAGCCAAATTAGCGTGACGACACCCAAATTTGCGTCACGACACCCGGATTAGCGTCGACACCCAAACTAGCGTTGTGACAGCCAAATTAGCGTTACGACACCCAAATTTGTGTTGATACACCTAAGTAGTGGTGTGACAGCGTGAGGACACCCAAATTTGTGTTGATACACCTAAGTAGTGGTGTGACAGCGTGAGGACACCCAAATTACTGTTGTGACCCCAAATTTGGGTGTCCGCACGAATCACCCACTAGGTTGGCCACCCAACCTGGGTTTAAGTTGTCCTCACGCTGTCACACCACTACTTAGGGTGTATCAACACAAATTTGGGTAATTTGGCTGTCACACCAAATTAGTGTCATGACTATTGTCGTGTGTCTGGAATTTGGGTGTCGTCACCCTAATTTGGGTGTCACAACAATAATTTGGGTGTCTTCACATGTCGCACCCACTAATTAGGGTGTATCAGCGTGAGGTCACCCAGGTGTCCTGCGCTGTCACACCACTACAGGGTGTATCAACACAATTATGTGTAACGTTAATTTGGCTGTCACAACGCTAGTTTGGGTGTCGTGACGCTAATCCGGGTGTCGTGACGCAAATTGTTGTCGTCACGCAGCAAATAGGTGTCGTCACGCTAATTTGGCTGTCTGACACTAATTTGGGTGTCGTGACACTAGTTAGTGTCGTGACGTAATGGCGTGTCATGACACAATTTGGGTGTCACCCACAAATTTGGGTGTCTCACGCTGTGCACCACTACTTAGGGTGTCAACACAAATTTGGGTGTCGTAACGCTAATTTGGCTGTCACAGCTAGTTTGGGTGTCGTGACGCTAATCCGGTGTCGTGACGCAAATTTGGGTGTCGTCGCTAATTTGGCTGTCACAACACTAATTTGGGTGTCGTGACACTAGTTTGGGTGTCGTGACGATAATTGGCGTGTCGTGACACGAATTGGGTGTCACAACAGTAATTTGGTGTCCTCACGTGTCACACCACTACTTAGGGTGTATCAACACAAATTTGGGTGTCCTCACGCTGTCACACTACTAAGTGTATCAACACAATTTGGGTGTCACACGCTGTCACCACTACTTAGGGTGTACAACACAAATTTGGGTGTCGTCACGCATAGCTGTCACGACATAATTTGGGTGTCGTGACACTAGTTTGGGTGTCGTGACGCTAATTTGGGTGTCGTGACACGAATTTGGGTGTCACAACAGTAATTTGGGTGTCCTCACGCTGTCACACCACTACTTAGGGTGTATCAACACAAATTTGGGTGTCGTAACTAATTTGGCTGTCACAACTAGTTTGGGTGTCGTGACGCTAATCCGGGTGTCGTGACGCAAATTTGGGTGTCGTCACGCTAATTTGGCTGTCACAACACTAATTTGGGTGTCGTGACACTAGTTTGGGTGTCGTGATAATTGGCGTGTCGTGACACGAATTGGGTGTCACAACAGTAATTTGGGTGTCCTCACGCTGTCACACCACTACTTAGGGTGTATCAACACAAATTTGGGTGTCCTCACGCTGTCACACCACTACTTAGGGTGTATCAACACAAATTTGGGTGTCGTGACGCTAATTTGGGTGTCGTGACGCAAATTTGGGTGTCGTCACGCTAATTTGGCTGTCACAACACTAATTTGGGTGTCGTGACACTAGTTTGGGTGTCGTGACGATAATTGGCGTGTCGTGACACGAATTTGGGTGTCACAACAGTAATTTGGGTGTCCTCACGCTGTCACACCACTACTTGGGTGTATCAACACAAATTTGGGTGTCCTCACGCTGTCACACCACTACTTAGGGTGTATCAACACAAATTTGGGTGTCGTAACGCTAATTTGGCTGTCACAACGCTAGTTTGGGTGTCGTGACGCTAATCCGGGTGTCGTGACGCAAATTTGGGTGTCGTCACGCTAATTTGGCTGTCACACACACTAATTTGGGTGTCGTGACACTAGTTTGGGTGTCGTGACGATAATTGGCGTGTCGTGACACGAATTTGGGTGTCACAACAGTAATTTGGGTGTCCTCACGCTGTCACACCACTACTTAGGGTGTATCAACACAAATTTGGGTGTCCTCACGCTGTCACACCACTACTTAGGGTGTATCAACACAAATTTGGGTGTCGTCACGCTGTCACACCGCTATAGGGTGTATCAACACAAATTTGGGTGTCGTCACGCTAATTTGGCTGTCACAACACTAATTTGGGTGTCGTGACACTAGTTTGGGTGTCGTGACGATAATTGGCGTGTCGTGACACGAATTTGGGTGTCACAACAGTAATTTGGGTGTCCTCACTGTCACACCACTACTTAGGTGTATCAACACAAATTTGGGTGTCCTCACGCTGTCACACCACTACTTAGGGTGTATCAACACAAATTTGGGTGTCGTAACTAATTTGGCTGTCACAACGCTAGTTTGGGTGTCGTGACGCTAATCCGGGTGTCGTGACGCAAATTTGGGTGTCGTCACGCTAATTTGGCTGTCACAACACTAATTTGGGTGTCGTGACACTAGTTTGGGTGTCGTGACGATAATTGGCGTGTCGTGACACGAATTTGGGTGTCACAACAGTAATTTGGGTGTCTTCACGCTGTCACACCACTACTTAGGTGTATCAACACAAATTTGGGTGTCCTCACGCTGTCACACCACTACTTAGGGTGTATCAACACAAATTTGGGTGTCGTAACGCTAATTTGGCTGTCACAACGCTAGTTTGGGTGTCGCTAATCCGGGTGTCGTGACGCAAATTTGGGTGTCGTCACGCTAATTTGGCTGTCACAACACTAATTTGGGTGTCGTGACACTAGTTTGGGTGTCGTGACGATAATTGGCGTGTCGTGACACGAATTTGGGTGTCACAACAGTAATTTGGGTGTCCTCACGCTGTCACACCACTACTTAGGGTGTATCAACACAAATTTGGGTGTCCTCACGCTGTCACACCACTACTTAGGGTGTATCAACACAAATTTGGGTGTCGTAACGCTAATTTGGCTGTCACAACGCTAGTTTGGGTGTCGTGACGCTAATCCGGGTGTCGTGACGCAAATTTGGGTGTCGTCACGCTAATTTGGCTGTCACAACACTAATTTGGGTGTCGTGACACTAGTTTGGGTGTCGTGACGATAATTGGCGTGTCGTGACACGAATTTGGGTGTCACAACAGTAATTTGGGTGTCCTCACGCTGTCACACCACTACTTAGGGTGTATCAACACAAATTTGGGTGTCCTCACGCTGTCACACCACTACTTAGTGTATCAACACAAATTTGGGTGTCCTCACACACACCACTACTTAGGGTGTATCAACACAAATTTGGGTGTCGTAACCTAATTTGGCTGTCACAACGCTAGTTTGGGTGTCGTGACGCTAATCCGGGTGTCGTGACGCAAATTTGGGTGTCGTCACGCTAATTTGGCTGTCACAACACTAATTTGGGTGTCGTGACACTAGTTTGGGTGTCGTGACGATAATTGGCGTGTCGTGACACGAATTTGGGTGTCACATAATTTGGGTGTCCTCACGCTGTCACACCACTACTTAGGGTGTATCAACACAAATTTGGGTGTCCTCACGCTGTCACACCACTACTTAGGGTGTATCAACACAAATTTGGGTGTCGTAACTAATTTGGCTGTCACAACGCTAGTTTGGGTGTCGTGACGCTAATCCGGTGTCGTGACGCAAATTTGGGTGTCGTCACGCTAATTTGGCTGTCACAACACTAATTTGGGTGTCGTGACACTAGTTTGGGTGTCGTGACGATAATTGGCGTGTCGTGACACGAATTTGGGTGTCACAACAGTAATTTGGGTGTCCTCACGCTGTCACACCACTACTTGGGTGTATCAACACAAATTTGGGTGTCCTCACGCTGTCACACCACTACTTAGGGTGTATCAACACAAATTTGGGTGTCGTAACGCTAATTTGGCTGTCACAACGCTAGTTTGGGTGTCGTGACGCTAATCCGGGTGTCGTGACGCAAATTTGGGTGTCGTCACGCTAATTTGGCTGTCACAACACTAATTTGGGTGTCGTGACACTAGTTTGGGTGTCGTGACGATAATTGGCGTGTCGTGACACGAATTTGGGTGTCACAACAGTAATTTGGGTGTCCTCACGCTGTCACACCACTACTTAGGGTGTATCAACACAAATTTGGGTGTCCTCACGCTGTCACACCACTACTTAGGGTGTATCAACACAAATTTGGGTGTCGTAACGCTAATTTGGCTGTCACAACGCTAGTTTGGGTGTCGTGACGCTAATCCGGGTGTCGTGACGCAAATTTGGGTGTCGTCACGCTAATTTGGCTGTCACAACACTAATTTGGGTGTCGTGACACTAGTTTGGGTGTCGTGACGATAATTGGCGTGTCGTGACACGAATTTGGGTGTCACAACAGTAATTTGGGTGTCTTCACGCTGTCACACCACTACTTAGGGTGTATCAACACAAATTTGGGTGTCCTCACGCTGTCACACCACTACTTAGGGTGTATCAACACAAATTTGGGTGTCCTCACGCTGTCACACCACTACTTAGGGTGTATCAACACAAATTTGGGTGTCGTAACGCTAATTTGGCTGTCACAACGCTAGTTTGGGTGTCGTGACGCTAATCCGGGTGTCGTGACGCAAATTTGGGTGTCGTCACGCTAATTTGGCTGTCACAACACTAATTTGGGTGTCGTGACACTAGTTTGGGTGTCGTGACGATAATTGGCGTGTCGTGACACGAATTTGGGTGTCACAACAGTAATTTGGGTGTCCTCACGCTGTCACACCACTACTTGGGTGTATCAACACAAATTTGGGTGTCCTCACGCTGTCACACCACTACTTAGGGTGTATCAACACAAATTTGGGTGTCCTCACGCTGTCACACCACTACTTAGGGTGTATCAACACAAATTTGGGTGTCGTAACGCTAATTTGGCTGTCACAACTAGTTTGGGTGTCGTGACGCTAATCCGGGTGTCGTGACGCAAATTTGGGTGTCGTCACGCTAATTTGGCTGTCACAACACTAATTTGGGTGTCGTGACACTAGTTTGGGTGTCGTGACGATAATTGGCGTGTCGTGACACGAATTTGGGTGTCACAACAGTAATTTGGGTGTCCTCACGCTGTCACACCACTACTTAGGGTGTATCAACACAAATTTGGGTGTCCTCACGCTGTCACACCACTACTTAGGGTGTATCAACACAAATTTGGGTGTCTCACGCTGTCACACCACTACTTAGGGTGTATCAACACAAATTTGGGTGTCGTAACGCTAATTTGGCTGTCACAACACTAGTTTGGGTGTCGTGACGCTAATCCGGGTGTCGTGACGCAAATTGGGTGTCGTCACGCTAATTTGGCTGTCACAACACTAATTTGGGTGTCGTGACACTAGTTTGGGTGTCGTGACGATAATTGGCGTGTCGTGACACAATTTGGGTGTCACAACAGTAATTTGGGTGTCCTCACGCTGTCACACCACTATGGGTGTATCAACACAAATTTGGGTGTCCTCACGCTGTCACACCACTACTTAGGGTGTATCAACACAAATTTGGGTGTCCTCACGCTGTCACACCACTACTTAGGGTGTATCAACACAAATTTGGGTGTCGTAACGCTAATTTGGCTGTCACAACGCTAGTTTGGGTGTCGTGACGCTAATCCGGGTGTCGTGACGCAAATTTGGGTGTCGTCACGCTAATTTGGCTGTCACAACACTAATTTGGGTGTCGTGACACTAGTTTGGGTGTCGTGACGATAATTGGCGTGTCGTGACACGAATTTGGGTGTCACAACAGTAATTTGGGTGTCCTCACGCTGTCACACCACTACTTAGGGTGTATCAACACAAATTTGGGTGTCCTCACGCTGTCACACCACTACTTGGGTGTATCAACACAAATTTGGGTGTCCTCACGCTGTCACACCACTACTTAGGGTGTATCAACACAAATTTGGGTGTCGTAACGCTAATTTGGCTGTCACAACGCTAGTTTGGGTGTCGTGACGCTAATCCGGGTGTCGTGACGCAAATTTGGGTGTCGTCACGCTAATTTGGCTGTCACAACACTAATTTGGGTGTCGTGACACTAGTTTGGGTGTCGTGACGATAATTGGCGTGTCGTGACACGAATTTGGGTGTCACAACAGTAATTTGGGTGTCCTCACGCTGTCACACCACTACTTAGGGTGTATCAACACAAATTTGGGTGTCCTCACGCTGTCACACCACTACTTAGGGTGTCAACACAAATTTGGGTGTCCTCGCTGTCACACCACTATTTGGGTGTCGTCAACGCAAATTTGGGTGTCGTCACGCTAATTTGGCTGTCACAACACTAATTTGGGTGTCGTGACACTAGTTTGGGTGTCGTGACGATAATTGGCGTGTCGTGACACGAATTTGGGTGTCACAACAGTAATTTGGGTGTCCTCACGCTGTCACACCACTACTTAGGGTGTATCAACACAAATTTGGGTGTCCTCACGCTGTCACACCACTACTTAGGGTGTATCAACACAAATTTGGGTGTCCTCACGCTGTCACACCACTACTTGGGTGTATCATTTGTCCTCACGCTGTGCACTACTTAGGGTGTATCAACACAAATTTGGGTGTCGTAACGCTAATTTGGCTGTCACAACGCTAGTTTGGGTGTCGTGACGCTAATCCGGGTGTCGTGACGCAAATTTGGGTGTCGTCACGCTAATTTGGCTGTCACAACACTAATTTGGGTGTCGTGACACTAGTTTGGGTGTCGTGACGATAATTGGCGTGTCGTGACACGAATTTGGGTGTCACAACAGTAATTTGGGTGTCTTCACGCTGTCACACTACTTAGGGTGTATCAACACAAATTTGGGTGTCCTCACGCTGTCACACCACTACTTAGGGTGTATCAACTGTCCCTCGCTGTCACACCACTACTTAGGGTGTATCAACACAAATTTGGGTGTCGTAACGCTAATTTGGCTGTCTGTATGGGTGTCGTGACGCTAATCCGGGTGTCGTGACGCAAATTTGGGTGTCGTCACGCTAATTTGGCTGTCACAACACTAATTTGGGTGTCGTGACACTAGTTTGGGTGTCGTGACGATAATTGGCGTGTCGTGACACGAATTTGGGTGTCACAACAGTAATTTGGGTGTCCTCACGCTGTCACACCACTACTTAGGGTGTATCAACACAAATTTGGGTGTCCTCACGCTGTCACACCACTACTTAGGGTGTATCAACACAAATTTGGGTGTCCTCACGCTGTCACACCACTGGGGTGTATCAACACAAATTTGGGTGTCGTAACGCTAATTTGGCTGTCACAACGCTAGTTTGGGTGTCGTGACGCTAATCCGGGTGTCGTGACGCAAATTTGGGTGTCGTCGCTAATTTGGCTGTCACAACACTAATTTGGGTGTCGTGACACTAGTTTGGGTGTCGTGACGATAATTGGCGTGTCGTGACACGAATTTGGGTGTCACAACAGTAATTTGGGTGTCCTCACGCTGTCACACCACTACTTAGGGTGTATCAACACAAATTTGGGTGTCCTCGCTGTCACACCACTACTTAGGGTGTATCAACACAAATTTGGGTGTCCTCACGCTGTCACACCACTACTTAGGGTGTATCAACACAAATTTGGGTGTCGTAACGCTAATTTGGCTGTCACAGCTAGTTTGGGTGTCGTGACGCTAATCCGGGTGTCGTGACGCAAATTTGGGTGTCGTCACGCTAATTTGGCTGTCACAACACTAATTTGGGTGTCGTGACACTAGTTTGGGTGTCGTGACGATAATTGGCGTGTCGTGACACGAATTTGGGTGTCACAACAGTAATTTGGGTGTCCTCACGCTGTCACACCACTACTTAGGGTGTATCAACACAAATTTGGGTGTCCTCACGCTGTCACACCACTACTTAGGGTGTATCAACACAAATTTGGGTGTCGTCACGCTGTCACAACACTACTTGGGGTGTATCAACACAAATTTGGGTGTCGTCACGCTAATTTGGCTGTCACAACACTAATTTGGGTGTCGTGACACTAATTTGGGTGTCGTGACGATAATTGGCGTGTCGTGACACGAATTTGGGTGTCACAACAGTAATTTGGGTGTCCTCACGCTGTCACACCACTACTTAGGGTGTATCAACACAAATTTGGGTGTCCTCACGCTGTCACACCACTACTTAGGGTGTATCAACACAAATTTGGGTGTCCTCACGCTGTCACACCACTACTTATGGTTGTATCAGCTGTCTCACGCTGTCACACGCACTTAGGGTGTATCAACACAAATTTGGGTGTCGTCACGCTAATTTGGCTGTCACAACGCTAGTTTGGGTGTCGTGACGCTAATCCGGGTGTCGTGACGCAAATTTGGGTGTCGTCACGCTAATTTGGCTGTCACAACACTAATTTGGGTGTCGTGACACTAGTTTGGGTGTCGTGACGATAATTGGCGTGTCGTGACACGAATTTGGGTGTCACAACAGTAATTTGGGTGTCTTCACGCTGTCACACCACTACTTAGGGTGTATCAACACAAATTTGGGTGTCCTCACGCTGTCACACCACTACTTAGGGTGTCATCACAAGGGTGTCCTCACGCTGTCACACCACTACTTAGGGTGTATCAGCACAAATTTGGGTGTCGTAACGCTAATTTGGCTGTCACAACGCTAGTTTGGGTGTCGTGACGCTAATCCGGGTGTCGTGACGCAAATTTGGGTGTCGTCACGCTAATTTGGCTGTCACAACACTAATTTGGGTGTCGTGACACTAGTTTGGGTGTCGTGACGATAATTGGCGTGTCGTGACACGAATTTGGGTGTCACAACAGTAATTTGGGTGTCTTCACGCTGTCACACCACTACTTAGGGTGTATCAACACAAATTTGGGTGTCCTCACGCTGTCACACCACTACTTAGGGTGTATCAACACAAATTTGGGTGTCTCACTAATTTGGCACACACACACTACTTAGGGTGTATCAACACAAATTTGGGTGTCGTAACGCTAATTTGGCTGTCACAACACTAATTTGGGTGTCGTGACGCTAATCCGGGTGTCGTGACGCACAAACAGGATTTGGGTGTCGTCACGCTGGTTTGGCTGTCACAACACTAATTTGGGTGTCGTGACACTAGTTTGGGTGTCGTGACGATAATGGCGTGTCGTGACACGAATTTGGGTGTCACAACAGTAATTTGGGTGTCGTCACGCTGTCACACCACTACTTGGGGTGTATCAACACAAATTTGGGTGTCCTCACGCTGTCACACCACTACTTAGGGTGTATCAACACAAATTTGGGTGTCCTCACGCTGTCACACCACTACTTAGGGTGTATCAACACAAATTTGGGTGTCGCTAATTTGGCTGTCACAACGCTCTAGTTTGGGTGTCGTGACGCTAATCCGGGTGTCGTGACGCAAATTTGGGTGTCGTCACGCTAATTTGGCTGTCACAACACTAATTTGGGTGTCGTGACACTAGTTTGGGTGTCGTGACGATAATTGGCGTGTCGTGACACGAATTTGGGTGTCACAACAGTAATTTGGGTGTCTTCACGCTGTCACACCACTACTTAGGGTGTATCAACACAAATTTGGGTGTCCTCACGCTGTCACACCACTACTTAGGGTGTATCAACTGTCCTCACGCTGTCACACCACTACTTAGGGTGTATCAACACAAATTTGGGTGTCGTAACGCTAATTTGGCTGTCACAACGCTAGTTTGGGTGTCGTGACGCTAATCCGGGTGTCGTGACGCAAATTTGGGTGTCGTCACGCTAATTTGGCTGTCACAACACTAATTTGGGTGTCGTGACACTAGTTTGGGTGTCGTGACGATAATTGGCGTGTCGTGACACGAATTTGGGTGTCACAACAGTAATTTGGGTGTCCTCACGCTGTCACACCACTACTTAGGGTGTATCAACACAAATTTGGGTGTCCTCACGCTGTCACACCACTACTTGGGTATCAACTGGTCACACTGTGTATCAACACAAATTTGGGTGTCGTAACGTAATTTGGCTGTCACAACGCTAGTTTGGGTGTCGTGACGCTAATCCGGGTGTCGTGACGCAAATTTGGGTGTCGTCACGCTAATTTGGCTGTCACAACACTAATTTGGGTGTCGTGACACTAGTTTGGGTGTCGTGACGATAATTGGCGTGTCGTGACACGAATTTGGGTGTCACAACAGTAATTTGGGTGTCCTCACGCTGTCACACCACTACTTAGGGTGTATCAACACAAATTTGGGTGTCCTCACGCTGTCACACCTGGGTGTATCAACACAAATTTGGGTGTCCTCACGCTGTCACACCACTACTTAGGGTGTATCAACACAAATTTGGGTGTCGTAACGCTAATTTGGCTGTCACAACGCTAGTTTGGGTGTCGTGACGCTAATCCGGGTGTCGTGACGCAAATTTGGGTGTCGTCACGCTAATTTGGCTGTCACAACACTAATTTGGGTGTCGTGACACTAGTTTGGGTGTCGTGACGATAATTGGCGTGTCGTGACGCGATTTGGGTGTCACAACAGTAATTTGGGTGTCGTCACGCTGTCACACCACTACTTAGGGTGTATCAACACAAATTTGGGTGTCCTCACGCTGTCACACCACTACTTAGGGTGTATCAACACAAATTTGGGTGTCCTCACGCTGTCACACCACTACTTAGGGTGTATCAACACAAATTTGGGTGTCGTAACGCTAATTTGGCTGTCACAACGCTAGTTTGGGTGTCGTGACGCTAATCCGGGTGTCGTGACGCAAATTTGGGTGTCGTCACGCTAATTTGGCTGTCACAACACTAATTTGGGTGTCGTGACACTAGTTTGGGTGTCGTGACGATAATGGCGTGTCGTGACACGTTTGGGTGTCACAACAGTAATTTGGGTGTCTTCACGCTGTCACACCACTACTTAGGGTGTATCAACACAAATTTGGGTGTCCTCACGCTGTCACACCACTACTTAGGGTGTATCGCTGTACTCACGCTGTCACCACTACTTAGGGTGTATCAACACAAATTTGGGTGTCGTAACGTAATTTGGCTGTCACAACGCTAGTTTGGGTGTCGTGACGCTAATCCGGGTGTCGTGACGCAAATTTGGGTGTCGTCACGCTAATTTGGCTGTCACAACACTAATTTGGGTGTCGTGACACTAGTTTGGGTGTCGTGACGATAATTGGCGTGTCGTGACACGAATTTGGGTGTCACAACAGTAATTTGGGTGTCGTCACGCTGTCACACCACTACTTAGGGTGTATCAACACAAATTTGGGTGTCCTCACGCTGTCACACCACTACTTAGGGTGTATCAACACAAATTTGGGTGTCCTCACGCTGTCACACCACTACTTAGGGTGTATCAACACAAATTTGGGTGTCGTAACTAATTTGGCTGTCACAACGCTAGTTTGGGTGTCGTGACGCTAATCCGGGTGTCGTGACGCAAATTTGGGTGTCGTCACGCTAATTTGGCTGTCACAACACTAATTTGGGTGTCGTGACACTAGTTTGGGTGTCGTGACGATAATTTGGGTGTCGTGACACGAATTTGGTGTCACAACAGTAATTTGGGTGTCCTCATGTCACACCTACTTAGGGTGTATCCACGAATTTGGGTGTCCTCACGCTGTCACACACTACTACCAGGTGTATCAACACAAATTTGGGTGTCCTCACGCTGTCACACACTACTTAGGGTGTATCAACACAAATTTGGGTGTCGTAACGCTAATTTGGCTGTCACAACGCTAGTTTGGGTGTCGTGACGCTAATCCGGGTGTCGTGACGCAAATTTGGGTGTCGTCACGCTAATTTGGCTGTCACAACACTAATTTGGGTGTCGTGACACTAGTTTGGGTGTCGTGACGATAATTGGCGTGTCGTGACACGAATTTGGGTGTCACAACAGTAATTTGGGTGTCCTCACGCTGTCACACCACTACTTAGGGTGTATCAACACAAATTTGGGTGTCCTCACGCTGTCACACCACTACTTAGGGTGTATCAACACAAATTTGGGTGTCGTCACGCTTCTGTCACACCACTAGTTTGGGTGTATCAACACAATTTGGGTGTCGTGACGCTAATTTGGCTGTCACAACGCTAGTTTGGGTGTCGTGACGCTAATTTGGGTGTCGTGACGCAAATTTGGGTGTCATCACACTAATTTGGGTGTCACAACACTAATTTGGGTGTCGTCACGCTAATTGGGTGTATCACACAAATTTGGGTGTCGTCACGCTAATTTGGCTGTCACAACACTAATTTGGGTGTCGTGACGCTAATCCGGGTGTCGTGACGCAAATTTGGGTGTCGTCACGCTAATTTGGCTGTCACAACACTAATTTGGGTGTCGTGACACTAGTTTGGGTGTCGTGACGATAATTGGCGTGTCGTGACACGAATTTGGGTGTCACAACAGTAATTTGGGTGTCCTCACGCTGTCACACCACTACTTAGGGTGTATCAACACAAATTTGGGTGTCGTAACGCTAATTTGGCTGTCACAACACGTTTGGGTGTCGTGACGCTAATCCGGGTGTCGTGACGCAAATTTGGGTGTCGTGACGCTAATTTGGCTGTCACAACACTAATTTGGGTGTCGTGACACTAGTTTGGGTGTCGTGACGATAATTGGCGTGTCGTGACACGAATTTGGGTGTCACAACAGTAATTTGGGTGTCCTCACGCTGTCACACCACTACTTAGGGTGTATCAACACAAATTTGGGTGTCCTCACGCTGTCACACCACTACTTAGGGTGTATCAACACAAATTTGGGTGTCGTAACGCTAATTTGGCTGTCACAACGCTAGTTTGGGTGTCGTGACGCTAATCCGGGTGTCGTGACGCAAATTTGGGTGTCGTCACGCTAATTTGGCTGTCACAACACTAATTTGGGTGTCGTGACACTAGTTTGGGTGTCGTGACGATAATTGGCGTGTCGTGACACGAATTTGGGTGTCACAACAGTAATTTGGGTGTCTTCACGCTGTCACACCACTACTTAGGGTGTATCAACACAAATTTGGGTGTCCTCGCTGTCACACCACTACTTAGGGTGTATCAACACAAATTTGGGTGTCCTCACGCTGTCACACCACTACTTAGGGTGTATCAACACAAATTTGGGTGTCGTAACGCTAATTTGGCTGTCACAACGCTAGTTTGGGTGTCGTGACGCTAATTTGGGTGTCGTATTACGGAATTTGGGTGTCGTCACGCTAATTTGGCTGTCACAACACTAATTTGGGTGTCGTGACACTAGTTTGGGTGTCGTGACGATAATTGGCGTGTCGTGACACGAATTTGGGTGTCACAACAGTAATTTGGGTGTCCTCGCTGTCACACCACTACTTAGGGTGTATCAACACAAATTTGGGTGTCCTCACGCTGTCACACCACTACTTAGGGTGTATCAACACAAATTTGGGTGTCGTAACGTTAATTTGGCTGTCACAACGCTAGTTTGGGTGTCGTGACGCTAATCCGGGTGTCGTGACGCAAATTTGGGTGTCGTCACGCTAATTTGGCTGTCACAACACTAATTTGGGTGTCGTGACACTAGTTTGGGTGTCGTGACGATAATTGGCGTGTCGTGACACGAATTTGGGTGTCACAACAGTAATTTGGGTGTCTTCACGCTGTCACACCACTACTTAGGGTGTATCAACACAAATTTGGGTGTCCTCACGCTGTCACACCACTACTTAGGGTGTATCAACACAAATTTGGGTGTCGTAACGTAATTTGGCTGTCACAACGCTAGTTTGGGTGTCGTGACGCTAATCCGGGTGTCGTGACGCAAATTTGGGTGTCGTCACGCTAATTTGGCTGTCACAACACTAATTTGGGTGTCGTGACACTAGTTTGGGTGTCGTGACGATAATTGGCGTGTCGTGACACACGAATTTAGGTGTCCAACAGTAATTTGGGTGTCCTCACGCTGTCACACCACTACTTAGGGTGTATCAACACACAATTTGGGTGTCCGTGACGCTAATTTGGGTGTCGTGACGCAAATTTGGGTGTCGTCACGCTAATTTGGCTGTCACAACGCACTAATTTGGGTGTCGTGACACTAGTTTGGGTGTCGTGACGATAATTGGCGTGTCGTGAC
>JAAKBF010000288.1:0-23478 GCA_012656075.1 Phytophthora hibernalis | reverse complement strand
CTAATTTGGGTGTCACAACAGTAATTTGGGTGTCTTCACGCTGTCACACCACTACTTAGGGTGTATCAACACAAATTGGGTGTCCTCACGCTGTCACACCACTACTTAGTGTATCAACACAAATTTGGGTGTCGTAACGTTAATTTGGCTGTCACAACGCTAGTTTGGGTGTCGTGACGCTAATCCGGGTGTCGTGACGCAAATTTGGGTGTCGTCACGCTAATTTGGGTGTCGTCACGCTAATTTGGCTGTCACAACACTAATTTGGGTGTCGTGACACTAGTTTGGGTGTCGTGACGATAATTGGCGTGTCGACAACGAATTTAGGTGTCACAACAGCAATTTGGGTGTCCTCACGCTGTCACACCACTACTTAGGGTGTATCAACACAAATTTGGGTGTCGTAACGCTAATTTGGCTGTCACAACGCTAGTTTGGGTGTCGTGACGCTAATCCGGGTGTCGTGACGCAAATTTGGGTGTCGTCACGCTAATTTGGCTGTCACAACACTAATTTGGGTGTCGTGACACTAGTTTGGGTGTCGTGACGATAATTGGCGTGTCGTGACACGAATTTGGGTGTCACAACAGTAATTTGGGTGTCCTCACGCTGTCACACCACTACTTAGGTGTATCAACACAAATTTGGGTGTCCTCACGCTGTCACACCACTACTTAGGGTGTATCAACACAAATTTGGGTGTCCACACGCTGTCACACCACTACTTTAGGTGTATCAACACAAATTTGGGTGTCGTCACGCTAATTTGGCTGTCACAACACTAATTTGGGTGTCGTGACACTAGTTTGGGTGTCGTGACGATAATTGGGTGTCGTGACACGAATTTGGGTGTCACAACAGTAATTTGGGTGTCCTCACGCTGTCACACCACTACTTAGGTGTATCAACACAAATTTGGGTGTCGTAACGCTAATTTGGCTGTCACAACGCTAGTTTGGGTGTCGTGACGCTAATCCGGGTGTCGTGACGCAAATTTGGGTGTCGTCACGCTAATTTGGCTGTCACAACACTAATTTGGGTGTCGTGACACTAGTTTGGGTGTCGTGACGATAATTGGCGTGTCGTGACACGAATTTGGGTGTCACAACAGTAATTTGGGTGTCCTCACGCTGTCACACCACTACTTAGGTGTATCAACACAAATTTGGGTGTCCTCACGCTGTCACACCACTACTTAGGGTGTATCAACACAAATTTGGGTGTCGTGACGCTAATCCGGTGTCGTGACGCAAATTTGGGTGTCGTCACGCTAATTTGGCTGTCACAACACTAATTTGGGTGTCGTGACACTAGTTTGGGTGTCGTGACGATAATTGGCGTGTCGTGACACGAATTTGGGTGTCACAACAGTAATTTGGGTGTCCTCACGCTGTCACACCACTACTTAGGGTGTATCAACACAAATTTGGGTGTCCTCACGCTGTCACACCACTACTTAGGTGTATCAACACAAATTTGGGTGTCGTAACGCTAATTTGGCTGTCACAACGCTAGTTTGGGTGTCGTGACGCTAATCCGGGTGTCGTGACGCAAATTTGGGTGTCGTCACGCTAATTTGGCTGTCACAACACTAATTTGGGTGTCGTGACACTAGTTTGGGTGTCGTGACGATAATTGGCGTGTCGTGACACGAATTTGGGTGTCACAACAGTAATTTGGGTGTCCTCACGCTGTCACACCACTACTTAGGGTGTATCAACACAAATTTGGGTGTCCTCACGCTGTCACACCACTACTTAGGTGTATCAACACAAATTTGGGTGTCGTACACGCTGTCACACCACTACTTTGGGTGTCGTCAACGCAAATTTGGGTGTCGTCACGCTAATTTGGCTGTCACAACACTAATTTGGGTGTCGTGACACTAGTTTGGGTGTCGTGACGATAATTGGCGTGTCGTGACACGAATTTGGGTGTCACAACAGTAATTTGGGTGTCCTCACGCTGTCACACCACTACTTAGGGTGTATCAACACAAATTTGGGTGTCCTCACGCTGTCACACCACTACTTAGGGTGTATCAACACAAATTTGGGTGTCGTAACGCTAATTTGGCTGTCACAACGCTAGTTTGGGTGTCGTGACGCTAATCCGGGTGTCGTGACGCAAATTTGGGTGTCGTCACGCTAATTTGGCTGTCACAACACTAATTTGGGTGTCGTGACACTAGTTT
Source organism: Phytophthora hibernalis (assembly GCA_012656075.1). NCBI lineage: Eukaryota > Oomycota > Peronosporomycetes > Peronosporales > Peronosporaceae > Phytophthora > Phytophthora hibernalis. The sequence continues at coordinate 21,284 of JAAKBF010000288.1, read as the reverse complement.
GGGTGTCGTGACGATAATTGGCGTGTCGTGACACGAATTTGGGTGTCACAACAGTAATTTGGGTGTCCTCACGCTGTCACACCACTACTTAGGGTGTATCAACACAAATTTGGGTGTCCTCACGCTGTCACACCACTACTTAGGGTGTATCAACACAAATTTGGGTGTCGTAACGCTAATTTGGCTGTCACAACGCTAGTTTGGGTGTCGTGACGCTAATCCGGGTGTCGTGACGCAAATTTGGGTGTCGTCACGCTAATTTGGCTGTCACAACACTAATTTGGGTGTCGTGACACTAGTTTGGGTGTCGTGACGATAATTGGCGTGTCGTGACACGAATTTGGGTGTCACAACAGTAATTTGGGTGTCCTCACGCTGTCACACCACTACTTAGGGTGTATCAACACAAATTTGGGTGTCCTCACGCTGTCACACCACTACTTAGGGTGTATCAACACAAATTTGGGTGTCGTAACGCTAATTTGGCTGTCACAACGCTAGTTTGGGTGTCGTGACGCTAATCCGGGTGTCGTGACGCAAATTTGGGTGTCGTCACGCTAATTTGGCTGTCACAACACTAATTTGGGTGTCGTGACACTAGTTTGGGTGTCGTGACGATAATTGGCGTGTCGTGACACGAATTTGGGTGTCACAACAGTAATTTGGGTGTCCTCACGCTGTCACACCACTACTTAGGGTGTATCAACACAAATTTGGGTGTCCTCACGCTGTCACACCACTACTTAGGGTGTATCAACACAAATTTGGGTGTCCTCACGCTGTCACACCACTACTTAGGGTGTATCAACACAAATTTGGGTGTCGTAACGCTAATTTGGCTGTCACAACGCTAGTTTGGGTGTCGTGACGCTAATCCGGGTGTCGTGACGCAAATTTGGGTGTCGTCACGCTAATTTGGCTGTCACAACACTAATTTGGGTGTCGTGACACTAGTTTGGGTGTCGTGACGATAATTGGCGTGTCGTGACACGAATTTGGGTGTCACAACAGTAATTTGGGTGTCCTCACGCTGTCACACCACTACTTAGGGTGTATCAACACAAATTTGGGTGTCCTCACGCTGTCACACCACTACTTAGGGTGTATCAACACAAATTTGGGTGTCGTAACGCTAATTTGGCTGTCACAACGCTAGTTTGGGTGTCGTGACGCTAATCCGGGTGTCGTGACGCAAATTTGGGTGTCGTCACGCTAATTTGGCTGTCACAACACTAATTTGGGTGTCGTGACACTAGTTTGGGTGTCGTGACGATAATTGGCGTGTCGTGACACGAATTTGGGTGTCACAACAGTAATTTGGGTGTCCTCACGCTGTCACACCACTACTTAGGGTGTATCAACACAAATTTGGGTGTCCTCACGCTGTCACACCACTACTTAGGGTGTATCAACACAAATTTGGGTGTCGTAACGCTAATTTGGCTGTCACAACGCTAGTTTGGGTGTCGTGACGCTAATCCGGGTGTCGTGACGCAAATTTGGGTGTCGTCACGCTAATTTGGCTGTCACAACACTAATTTGGGTGTCGTGACACTAGTTTGGGTGTCGTGACGATAATTGGCGTGTCGTGACACGAATTTGGGTGTCACAACAGTAATTTGGGTGTCCTCACGCTGTCACACCACTACTTAGGGTGTATCAACACAAATTTGGGTGTCCTCACGCTGTCACACCACTACTTAGGTGTATCAACACAAATTTGGGTGTCGTAACGCTAATTTGGCTGTCACAACGCTAGTTTGGGTGTCGTGACGCTAATCCGGGTGTCGTGACGCAAATTTGGGTGTCGTCACGCTAATTTGGCTGTCACAACACTAATTTGGGTGTCGTGACACTAGTTTGGGTGTCGTGACGATAATTGGCGTGTCGTGACACGAATTTGGGTGTCACAACAGTAATTTGGGTGTCCTCACGCTGTCACACCACTACTTAGGGTGTATCAACACAAATTTGGGTGTCCTCACGCTGTCACACCACTACTTAGGGTGTATCAACACAAATTTGGGTGTCCTCACGCTGTCACACCACTACTTAGGGTGTATCAACACAAATTTGGGTGTCGTAACGCTAATTTGGCTGTCACAACGCTAGTTTGGGTGTCGTGACGCTAATCCGGGTGTCGTGACGCAAATTTGGGTGTCGTCACGCTAATTTGGCTGTCACAACACTAATTTGGGTGTCGTGACACTAGTTTGGGTGTCGTGACGATAATTGGCGTGTCGTGACACGAATTTGGGTGTCACAACAGTAATTTGGGTGTCCTCACGCTGTCACACCACTACTTAGGGTGTATCAACACAAATTTGGGTGTCCTCACGCTGTCACACCACTACTTAGGGTGTATCAACACAAATTTGGGTGTCCTCACGCTGTCACACCACTACTTAGGGTGTATCAACACAAATTTGGGTGTCGTAACGCTAATTTGGCTGTCACAACGCTAGTTTGGGTGTCGTGACGCTAATCCGGGTGTCGTGACGCAAATTTGGGTGTCGTCACGCTAATTTGGCTGTCACAACACTAATTTGGGTGTCGTGACACTAGTTTGGGTGTCGTGACGATAATTGGCGTGTCGTGACACGAATTTGGGTGTCACAACAGTAATTTGGGTGTCCTCACGCTGTCACACCACTACTTAGGGTGTATCAACACAAATTTGGGTGTCCTCACGCTGTCACACCACTACTTAGGGTGTATCAACACAAATTTGGGTGTCCTCACGCTGTCACACCACTACTTAGGGTGTATCAACACAAATTTGGGTGTCGTAACGCTAATTTGGCTGTCACAACGCTAGTTTGGGTGTCGTGACGCTAATCCGGGTGTCGTGACGCAAATTTGGGTGTCGTCACGCTAATTTGGCTGTCACAACACTAATTTGGGTGTCGTGACACTAGTTTGGGTGTCGTGACGATAATTGGCGTGTCGTGACACGAATTTGGGTGTCACAACAGTAATTTGGGTGTCCTCACGCTGTCACACCACTACTTAGGGTGTATCAACACAAATTTGGGTGTCCTCACGCTGTCACACCACTACTTAGGGTGTATCAACACAAATTTGGGTGTCCTCACGCTGTCACACCACTACTTAGGGTGTATCAACACAAATTTGGGTGTCGTAACGCTAATTTGGCTGTCACAACGCTAGTTTGGGTGTCGTGACGCTAATCCGGGTGTCGTGACGCAAATTTGGGTGTCGTCACGCTAATTTGGCTGTCACAACACTAATTTGGGTGTCGTGACACTAGTTTGGGTGTCGTGACGATAATTGGCGTGTCGTGACACGAATTTGGGTGTCACAACAGTAATTTGGGTGTCCTCACGCTGTCACACCACTACTTAGGGTGTATCAACACAAATTTGGGTGTCCTCACGCTGTCACACCACTACTTAGGGTGTATCAACACAAATTTGGGTGTCCTCACGCTGTCACACCACTACTTAGGGTGTATCAACACAAATTTGGGTGTCGTAACGCTAATTTGGCTGTCACAACGCTAGTTTGGGTGTCGTGACGCTAATCCGGGTGTCGTGACGCAAATTTGGGTGTCGTCACGCTAATTTGGCTGTCACAACACTAATTTGGGTGTCGTGACACTAGTTTGGGTGTCGTGACGATAATTGGCGTGTCGTGACACGAATTTGGGTGTCACAACAGTAATTTGGGTGTCCTCACGCTGTCACACCACTACTTAGGGTGTATCAACACAAATTTGGGTGTCCTCACGCTGTCACACCACTACTTAGGGTGTATCAACACAAATTTGGGTGTCCTCACGCTGTCACACCACTACTTAGGGTGTATCAACACAAATTTGGGTGTCGTCACGCTAATTTGGCTGTCACAACACTAATTTGGGTGTCGTGACGCTAATTTGGGTGTCGTGACGATAATTGGCGTGTCGTGACACGAATTTGGGTGTCACAACAGTAATTTGGGTGTCCTCACGCTGTCACACCACTACTTAGGGTGTATCAACACAAATTTGGGTGTCCTCACGCTGTCACACCACTACTTAGGGTGTATCAACACAAATTTGGGTGTCCTCACGCTGTCACACCACTACTTAGGGTGTATCAACTGTCCTCACGCTGTCACACCACTACTTAGGGTGTATCAACACAAATTTGGGTGTCGTAACGCTAATTTGGCTGTCACAACGCTAGTTTGGGTGTCGTGACGCTAATCCGGGTGTCGTGACGCAAATTTGGGTGTCGTCACGCTAATTTGGCTGTCACAACACTAATTTGGGTGTCGTGACACTAGTTTGGGTGTCGTGACGATAATTGGCGTGTCGTGACACGAATTTGGGTGTCACAACAGTAATTTGGGTGTCTTCACGCTGTCACACCACTACTTAGGGTGTATCAACACAAATTTGGGTGTCCTCACGCTGTCACACCACTACTTAGGGTGTATCAACTGTCCTCACGCTGTCACACCACTACTTAGGGTGTATCAACACAAATTTGGGTGTCGTAACGCTAATTTGGCTGTCACAACGCTAGTTTGGGTGTCGTGACGCTAATCCGGGTGTCGTGACGCAAATTTGGGTGTCGTCACGCTAATTTGGCTGTCACAACACTAATTTGGGTGTCGTGACACTAGTTTGGGTGTCGTGACGATAATTGGCGTGTCGTGACACGAATTTGGGTGTCACAACAGTAATTTGGGTGTCCTCACGCTGTCACACCACTACTTAGGGTGTATCAACACAAATTTGGGTGTCCTCACGCTGTCACACCACTACTTAGGGTGTATCAACACAAATTTGGGTGTCCTCACGCTGTCACACCACTACTTAGGGTGTATCAACACAAATTTGGGTGTCGTAACGCTAATTTGGCTGTCACAACGCTAGTTTGGGTGTCGTGACGCTAATCCGGGTGTCGTGACGCAAATTTGGGTGTCGTCACGCTAATTTGGCTGTCACAACACTAATTTGGGTGTCGTGACACTAGTTTGGGTGTCGTGACGATAATTGGCGTGTCGTGACACGAATTTGGGTGTCACAACAGTAATTTGGGTGTCCTCACGCTGTCACACCACTACTTAGGGTGTATCAACACAAATTTGGGTGTCCTCACGCTGTCACACCACTACTTAGGGTGTATCAACACAAATTTGGGTGTCCTCACGCTGTCACACCACTACTTAGGGTGTATCAACACAAATTTGGGTGTCGTAACGCTAATTTGGCTGTCACAACGCTAGTTTGGGTGTCGTGACGCTAATCCGGGTGTCGTGACGCAAATTTGGGTGTCGTCACGCTAATTTGGCTGTCACAACACTAATTTGGGTGTCGTGACACTAGTTTGGGTGTCGTGACGATAATTGGCGTGTCGTGACACGAATTTGGGTGTCACAACAGTAATTTGGGTGTCCTCACGCTGTCACACCACTACTTAGGGTGTATCAACACAAATTTGGGTGTCCTCACGCTGTCACACCACTACTTAGGGTGTATCAACACAAATTTGGGTGTCCTCACGCTGTCACACCACTACTTAGGGTGTATCAACACAAATTTGGGTGTCGTCACGCTAATTTGGCTGTCACAACACTAATTTGGGTGTCGTGACGCTAATTTGGGTGTCGTGACGATAATTGGCGTGTCGTGACACGAATTTGGGTGTCACAACAGTAATTTGGGTGTCCTCACGCTGTCACACCACTACTTAGGGTGTATCAACACAAATTTGGGTGTCCTCACGCTGTCACACCACTACTTAGGGTGTATCAACACAAATTTGGGTGTCCTCACGCTGTCACACCACTACTTAGGTGTATCAACTGTCCTCACGCTGTCACACCACTACTTAGGGTGTATCAACACAAATTTGGGTGTCGTAACGCTAATTTGGCTGTCACAACGCTAGTTTGGGTGTCGTGACGCTAATCCGGGTGTCGTGACGCAAATTTGGGTGTCGTCACGCTAATTTGGCTGTCACAACACTAATTTGGGTGTCGTGACACTAGTTTGGGTGTCGTGACGATAATTGGCGTGTCGTGACACGAATTTGGGTGTCACAACAGTAATTTGGGTGTCTTCACGCTGTCACACCACTACTTAGGGTGTATCAACACAAATTTGGGTGTCCTCACGCTGTCACACCACTACTTAGGGTGTATCAACTGTCCTCACGCTGTCACACCACTACTTAGGGTGTATCAACACAAATTTGGGTGTCGTAACGCTAATTTGGCTGTCACAACGCTAGTTTGGGTGTCGTGACGCTAATCCGGGTGTCGTGACGCAAATTTGGGTGTCGTCACGCTAATTTGGCTGTCACAACACTAATTTGGGTGTCGTGACACTAGTTTGGGTGTCGTGACGATAATTGGCGTGTCGTGACACGAATTTGGGTGTCACAACAGTAATTTGGGTGTCTTCACGCTGTCACACCACTACTTAGGGTGTATCAACACAAATTTGGGTGTCCTCACGCTGTCACACCACTACTTAGGGTGTATCAACACAAATTTGGGTGTCCTCACGCTGTCACACCACTACTTAGGGTGTATCAACACAAATTTGGGTGTCGTAACGCTAATTTGGCTGTCACAACGCTAGTTTGGGTGTCGTGACGCTAATCCGGGTGTCGTGACGCAAATTTGGGTGTCGTCACGCTAATTTGGCTGTCACAACACTAATTTGGGTGTCGTGACACTAGTTTGGGTGTCGTGACGATAATTGGCGTGTCGTGACACGAATTTGGGTGTCACAACAGTAATTTGGGTGTCCTCACGCTGTCACACCACTACTTAGGGTGTATCAACACAAATTTGGGTGTCCTCACGCTGTCACACCACTACTTAGGTGTATCAACACAAATTTGGGTGTCCTCACGCTGTCACACCACTACTTAGGGTGTATCAACACAAATTTGGGTGTCGTAACGCTAATTTGGCTGTCACAACGCTAGTTTGGGTGTCGTGACGCTAATCCGGGTGTCGTGACGCAAATTTGGGTGTCGTCACGCTAATTTGGCTGTCACAACACTAATTTGGGTGTCGTGACACTAGTTTGGGTGTCGTGACGATAATTGGCGTGTCGTGACACGAATTTGGGTGTCACAACAGTAATTTGGGTGTCTTCACGCTGTCACACCACTACTTAGGGTGTATCAACACAAATTTGGGTGTCCTCACGCTGTCACACCACTACTTAGGGTGTATCAACTGTCCTCACGCTGTCACACCACTACTTAGGGTGTATCAACACAAATTTGGGTGTCGTAACGCTAATTTGGCTGTCACAACGCTAGTTTGGGTGTCGTGACGCTAATCCGGGTGTCGTGACGCAAATTTGGGTGTCGTCACGCTAATTTGGCTGTCACAACACTAATTTGGGTGTCGTGACACTAGTTTGGGTGTCGTGACGATAATTGGCGTGTCGTGACACGAATTTGGGTGTCACAACAGTAATTTGGGTGTCTTCACGCTGTCACACCACTACTTAGGGTGTATCAACACAAATTTGGGTGTCCTCACGCTGTCACACCACTACTTAGGTGTATCAACTGTCCTCACGCTGTCACACCACTACTTAGGGTGTATCAACACAAATTTGGGTGTCGTAACGCTAATTTGGCTGTCACAACGCTAGTTTGGGTGTCGTGACGCTAATCCGGGTGTCGTGACGCAAATTTGGGTGTCGTCACGCTAATTTGGCTGTCACAACACTAATTTGGGTGTCGTGACACTAGTTTGGGTGTCGTGACGATAATTGGCGTGTCGTGACACGAATTTGGGTGTCACAACAGTAATTTGGGTGTCTTCACGCTGTCACACCACTACTTAGGTGTATCAACACAAATTTGGGTGTCCTCACGCTGTCACACCACTACTTAGGTGTATCAACACAAATTTGGGTGTCCTCACGCTGTCACACCACTACTTAGGGTGTATCAACACAAATTTGGGTGTCGTAACGCTAATTTGGCTGTCACAACGCTAGTTTGGGTGTCGTGACGCTAATCCGGGTGTCGTGACGCAAATTTGGGTGTCGTCACGCTAATTTGGCTGTCACAACACTAATTTGGGTGTCGTGACACTAGTTTGGGTGTCGTGACGATAATTGGCGTGTCGTGACACGAATTTGGGTGTCACAACAGTAATTTGGGTGTCCTCACGCTGTCACACCACTACTTAGGTGTATCAACACAAATTTGGGTGTCCTCACGCTGTCACACCACTACTTAGGGTGTATCAACACAAATTTGGGTGTCCTCACGCTGTCACACCACTACTTAGGGTGTATCAACACAAATTTGGGTGTCGTAACGCTAATTTGGCTGTCACAACGCTAGTTTGGGTGTCGTGACGCTAATCCGGGTGTCGTGACGCAAATTTGGGTGTCGTCACGCTAATTTGGCTGTCACAACACTAATTTGGGTGTCGTGACACTAGTTTGGGTGTCGTGACGATAATTGGCGTGTCGTGACACGAATTTGGGTGTCACAACAGTAATTTGGGTGTCCTCACGCTGTCACACCACTACTTAGGGTGTATCAACACAAATTTGGGTGTCCTCACGCTGTCACACCACTACTTAGGGTGTATCAACTGTCCTCACGCTGTCACACCACTACTTAGGGTGTATCAACACAAATTTGGGTGTCGTAACGCTAATTTGGCTGTCACAACGCTAGTTTGGGTGTCGTGACGCTAATCCGGGTGTCGTGACGCAAATTTGGGTGTCGTCACGCTAATTTGGCTGTCACAACACTAATTTGGGTGTCGTGACACTAGTTTGGGTGTCGTGACGATAATTGGCGTGTCGTGACACGAATTTGGGTGTCACAACAGTAATTTGGGTGTCTTCACGCTGTCACACCACTACTTAGGGTGTATCAACACAAATTTGGGTGTCCTCACGCTGTCACACCACTACTTAGGGTGTATCAACACAAATTTGGGTGTCCTCACGCTGTCACACCACTACTTAGGGTGTATCAACACAAATTTGGGTGTCGTAACGCTAATTTGGCTGTCACAACGCTAGTTTGGGTGTCGTGACGCTAATCCGGGTGTCGTGACGCAAATTTGGGTGTCGTCACGCTAATTTGGCTGTCACAACACTAATTTGGGTGTCGTGACACTAGTTTGGGTGTCGTGACGATAATTGGCGTGTCGTGACACGAATTTGGGTGTCACAACAGTAATTTGGGTGTCCTCACGCTGTCACACCACTACTTAGGTGTATCAACACAAATTTGGGTGTCCTCACGCTGTCACACCACTACTTAGGGTGTATCAACACAAATTTGGGTGTCCTCACGCTGTCACACCACTACTTAGGGTGTATCAACACAAATTTGGGTGTCGTAACGCTAATTTGGCTGTCACAACGCTAGTTTGGGTGTCGTGACGCTAATCCGGGTGTCGTGACGCAAATTTGGGTGTCGTCACGCTAATTTGGCTGTCACAACACTAATTTGGGTGTCGTGACACTAGTTTGGGTGTCGTGACGATAATTGGCGTGTCGTGACACGAATTTGGGTGTCACAACAGTAATTTGGGTGTCCTCACGCTGTCACACCACTACTTAGGGTGTATCAACACAAATTTGGGTGTCCTCACGCTGTCACACCACTACTTAGGGTGTATCAACACAAATTTGGGTGTCGTAACGCTGTCACAACACTACTTGGGTGTATCAACACAAATTTGGGTGTCGTACGCTAATTTGGCTGTCACAACGCTAATTTGGGTGTCGTGACGCTAATTTGGGTGTCGTGACGCAAATTTGGGTGTCGTCACGCTAATTTGGGTGTCACAACACTAATTTGGGTGTCACGCTAACTTGGGTGTCAACACAAATTTGGGTGTCGTAACGCTAATTTGGCTGTCACAACACTAGTTTGGGTGTCGTGACGCTAATCCGGGTGTCGTGACGCAAATTTGGGTGTCGTCACGCTAATTTGGCTGTCACAACACTAATTTGGGTGTCGTGACACTAGTTTGGGTGTCGTGACGATAATTGGCGTGTCGTGACACGAATTTGGGTGTCACAACAGTAATTTGGGTGTCCTCACGCTGTCACACCACTACTTAGGGTGTATCAACACAAATTTGGGTGTCGTAACGCTAATTTGGCTGTCACAACGCTAGTTTGGGTGTCGTGACGCTAATCCGGGTGTCGTGACGCAAATTTGGGTGTCGTCACGCTAATTTGGCTGTCACAACACTAATTTGGGTGTCGTGACACTAGTTTGGGTGTCGTGACGATAATTGGCGTGTCGTGACACGAATTTGGGTGTCACAACAGTAATTTGGGTGTCCTCACGCTGTCACACCACTACTTAGGGTGTATCAACACAAATTTGGGTGTCCTCACGCTGTCACACCACTACTTAGGTGTATCAACACAAATTTGGGTGTCGTAACGCTAATTTGGCTGTCACAACGCTAGTTTGGGTGTCGTGACGCTAATCCGGGTGTCGTGACGCAAATTTGGGTGTCGTCACGCTAATTTGGCTGTCACAACACTAATTTGGGTGTCGTGACACTAGTTTGGGTGTCGTGACGATAATTGGCGTGTCGTGACACGAATTTGGGTGTCACAACAGTAATTTGGGTGTCCTCACGCTGTCACACCACTACTTAGGGTGTATCAACACAAATTTGGGTGTCCTCACGCTGTCACACCACTACTTAGGTGTATCAACACAAATTTGGGTGTCCTCACGCTGTCACACCACTACTTAGGGTGTATCAACACAAATTTGGGTGTCGTAACGCTAATTTGGCTGTCACAACGCTAGTTTGGGTGTCGTGACGCTAATCCGGGTGTCGTGACGCAAATTTGGGTGTCGTCACGCTAATTTGGCTGTCACAACACTAATTTGGGTGTCGTGACACTAGTTTGGGTGTCGTGACGATAATTGGCGTGTCGTGACACGAATTTGGGTGTCACAACAGTAATTTGGGTGTCCTCACGCTGTCACACCACTACTTAGGGTGTATCAACACAAATTTGGGTGTCCTCACGCTGTCACACCACTACTTAGGTGTATCAACACAAATTTGGGTGTCGTAACGCTAATTTGGCTGTCACAACGCTAGTTTGGGTGTCGTGACGCTAATCCGGGTGTCGTGACGCAAATTTGGGTGTCGTCACGCTAATTTGGCTGTCACAACACTAATTTGGGTGTCGTGACACTAGTTTGGGTGTCGTGACGATAATTGGCGTGTCGTGACACGAATTTGGGTGTCACAACAGTAATTTGGGTGTCCTCACGCTGTCACACCACTACTTAGGGTGTATCAACACAAATTTGGGTGTCCTCACGCTGTCACACCACTACTTAGGTGTATCAACACAAATTTGGGTGTCGTAACGCTAATTTGGCTGTCACAACGCTAGTTTGGGTGTCGTGACGCTAATCCGGGTGTCGTGACGCAAATTTGGGTGTCGTCACGCTAATTTGGCTGTCACAACACTAATTTGGGTGTCGTGACACTAGTTTGGGTGTCGTGACGATAATTGGCGTGTCGTGACACGAATTTGGGTGTCACAACAGTAATTTGGGTGTCCTCACGCTGTCACACCACTACTTAGGGTGTATCAACACAAATTTGGGTGTCCTCACGCTGTCACACCACTACTTAGGGTGTATCAACACAAATTTGGGTGTCGTAACGCTAATTTGGCTGTCACAACGCTAGTTTGGGTGTCGTGACGCTAATCCGGGTGTCGTGACGCAAATTTGGGTGTCGTCACGCTAATTTGGCTGTCACAACACTAATTTGGGTGTCGTGACACTAGTTTGGGTGTCGTGACGATAATTGGCGTGTCGTGACACGAATTTGGGTGTCACAACAGTAATTTGGGTGTCCTCACGCTGTCACACCACTACTTAGGGTGTATCAACACAAATTTGGGTGTCCTCACGCTGTCACACCACTACTTAGGGTGTATCAACACAAATTTGGGTGTCGTAACGCTAATTTGGCTGTCACAACGCTAGTTTGGGTGTCGTGACGCTAATCCGGGTGTCGTGACGCAAATTTGGGTGTCGTCACGCTAATTTGGCTGTCACAACACTAATTTGGGTGTCGTGACACTAGTTTGGGTGTCGTGACGATAATTGGCGTGTCGTGACACGAATTTGGGTGTCACAACAGTAATTTGGGTGTCCTCACGCTGTCACACCACTACTTAGGGTGTCGTCAACACAAATTTGGGTGTCGTGACGCTAATCCGGGTGTCGTGACGCAAATTTGGGTGTCGTCACGCTAATTTGGCTGTCACAACACTAATTTGGGTGTCGTGACACTAGTTTGGGTGTCGTGACGATAATTGGCGTGTCGTGACACGAATTTGGGTGTCACAACAGTAATTTGGGTGTCCTCACGCTGTCACACCACTACTTTGGTGTATCAACACAAATTTGGGTGTCCTCACGCTGTCACACCACTACTTAGGGTGTATCAACACAAATTTGGGTGTCCTCACGCTGTCACACCACTACTTAGGTGTATCAACACAAATTTGGGTGTCGTAACGCTAATTTGGCTGTCACAACGCTAGTTTGGGTGTCGTGACGCTAATCCGGGTGTCGTGACGCAAATTTGGGTGTCGTCACGCTAATTTGGCTGTCACAACACTAATTTGGGTGTCGTGACACTAGTTTGGGTGTCGTGACGATAATTGGCGTGTCGTGACACGAATTTGGGTGTCACAACAGTAATTTGGGTGTCCTCACGCTGTCACACCACTACTTAGGGTGTATCAACACAAATTTGGGTGTCCTCACGCTGTCACACCACTACTTAGGGTGTATCAACACAAATTTGGGTGTCGTAACGCTAATTTGGCTGTCACAACGCTAGTTTGGGTGTCGTGACGCTAATCCGGGTGTCGTGACGCAAATTTGGGTGTCGTCACGCTAATTTGGCTGTCACAACACTAATTTGGGTGTCGTGACACTAGTTTGGGTGTCGTGACGATAATTGGCGTGTCGTGACACGAATTTGGGTGTCACAACAGTAATTTGGGTGTCCTCACGCTGTCACACCACTACTTAGGGTGTATCAACACAAATTTGGGTGTCCTCACGCTGTCACACCACTACTTAGGTGTATCAACACAAATTTGGGTGTCGTAACGCTAATTTGGCTGTCACAACGCTAGTTTGGGTGTCGTGACGCTAATCCGGGTGTCGTGACGCAAATTTGGGTGTCGTCACGCTAATTTGGCTGTCACAACACTAATTTGGGTGTCGTGACACTAGTTTGGGTGTCGTGACGATAATTGGCGTGTCGTGACACGAATTTGGGTGTCACAACAGTAATTTGGGTGTCCTCACGCTGTCACACCACTACTTAGGGTGTATCAACACAAATTTGGGTGTCCTCACGCTGTCACACCACTACTTAGGTGTATCAACACAAATTTGGGTGTCGTAACGCTAATTTGGCTGTCACAACACTAATTTGGGTGTCGTGACACTAGTTTGGGTGTCGTGACGATAATTGGCGTGTCGTGACACGAATTTGGGTGTCACAACAGTAATTTGGGTGTCTCACGCTGTCACACCACTACTTAGGGTGTATCAACACAAATTTGGGTGTCCTCACGCTGTCACACCACTACTTAGGTGTATCAACACAAATTTGGGTGTCGTAACGCTAATTTGGCTGTCACAACGCTAGTTTGGGTGTCGTGACGCTAATCCGGGTGTCGTGACGCAAATTTGGGTGTCGTCACGCTAATTTGGCTGTCACAACACTAATTTGGGTGTCGTGACACTAGTTTGGGTGTCGTGACGATAATTGGCGTGTCGTGACACGAATTTGGGTGTCACAACAGTAATTTGGGTGTCCTCACGCTGTCACACCACTACTTAGGTGTATCAACACAAATTTGGGTGTCCTCACGCTGTCACACCACTACTTAGGGTGTATCAACACAAATTTGGGTGTCCTCACACTGTCACACCACTACTTAGGGTGTATCAACACAAATTTGGGTGTCGTAACGCTAATTTGGCTGTCACAACGCTAGTTTGGGTGTCGTGACGCTAATCCGGGTGTCGTGACGCAAATTTGGGTGTCGTCACGCTAATTTGGCTGTCACAACACTAATTTGGGTGTCGTGACACTAGTTTGGGTGTCGTGACGATAATTGGCGTGTCGTGACACGAATTTGGGTGTATCAACACAAATTTGGGTGTCCTCACGCTGTCACACCACTACTTAGGGTGTATCAACACAAATTTGGGTGTCCTCACGCTGTCACACCACTACTTAGGGTGTATCAACACAAATTTGGGTGTCCTCACGCTGTCACACCACTACTTAGGGTGTATCAACTGTCCTCACGCTGTCACACCACTACTTAGGGTGTATCAACACAAATTTGGGTGTCGTAACGCTAATTTGGCTGTCACAACGCTAGTTTGGGTGTCGTGACGCTAATCCGGGTGTCGTGACGCAAATTTGGGTGTCGTCACGCTAATTTGGCTGTCACAACACTAATTTGGGTGTCGTGACACTAGTTTGGGTGTCGTGACGATAATTGGCGTGTCGTGACACGAATTTGGGTGTCACAACAGTAATTTGGGTGTCCTCACGCTGTCACACCACTACTTAGGGTGTATCAACACAAATTTGGGTGTCCTCACGCTGTCACACCACTACTTAGGGTGTATCAACACAAATTTGGGTGTCCTCACGCTGTCACACCACTACTTAGGTGTATCAACACAAATTTGGGTGTCGTAACGCTAATTTGGCTGTCACAACGCTAGTTTGGGTGTCGTGACGCTAATCCGGGTGTCGTGACGCAAATTTGGGTGTCGTCACGCTAATTTGGCTGTCACAACACTAATTTGGGTGTCGTGACACTAGTTTGGGTGTCGTGACGATAATTGGCGTGTCGTGACACGAATTTGGGTGTCACAACAGTAATTTGGGTGTCCTCACGCTGTCACACCACTACTTAGGGTGTATCAACACAAATTTGGGTGTCCTCACGCTGTCACACCACTACTTAGGGTGTATCAACACAAATTTGGGTGTCGTAACGCTAATTTGGCTGTCACAACACTAATTTGGGTGTCGTGACACTAGTTTGGGTGTCGTGACGATAATTGGCGTGTCGTGACACGAATTTGGGTGTCACAACAGTAATTTGGGTGTCCTCACGCTGTCACACCACTACTTAGGGTGTATCAACACAAATTTGGGTGTCCTCACGCTGTCACACCACTACTTAGGGTGTATCAACACAAATTTGGGTGTCCTCACGCTGTCACACCACTACTTAGGGTGTATCAACACAAATTTGGGTGTCGTAACGCTAATTTGGCTGTCACAACGCTAGTTTGGGTGTCGTGACGCTAATCCGGGTGTCGTGACGCAAATTTGGGTGTCGTCACGCTAATTTGGCTGTCACAACACTAATTTGGGTGTCGTGACACTAGTTTGGGTGTCGTGACGATAATTGGCGTGTCGTGACACGAATTTGGGTGTATCAACACAAATTTGGGTGTCCTCACGCTGTCACACCACTACTTAGGGTGTATCAACACAAATTTGGGTGTCCTCACGCTGTCACACCACTACTTAGGGTGTATCAACACAAATTTGGGTGTCCTCACGCTGTCACACCACTACTTAGGGTGTATCAACTGTCCTCACGCTGTCACACCACTACTTAGGTGTATCAACACAAATTTGGGTGTCGTAACGCTAATTTGGCTGTCACAACGCTAGTTTGGGTGTCGTGACGCTAATCCGGGTGTCGTGACGCAAATTTGGGTGTCGTCACGCTAATTTGGCTGTCACAACACTAATTTGGGTGTCGTGACACTAGTTTGGGTGTCGTGACGATAATTGGCGTGTCGTGACACGAATTTGGGTGTATCAACACAAATTTGGGTGTCCTCACGCTGTCACACCACTACTTAGGGTGTATCAACACAAATTTGGGTGTCCTCACGCTGTCACACCACTACTTAGGGTGTATCAACACAAATTTGGGTGTCCTCACACTGTCACACCACTACTTAGGGTGTATCAACACAAATTTGGGTGTCGTAACGCTAATTTGGCTGTCACAACGCTAGTTTGGGTGTCGTGACGCTAATCCGGGTGTCGTGACGCAAATTTGGGTGTCGTCACGCTAATTTGGCTGTCACAACACTAATTTGGGTGTCGTGACACTAGTTTGGGTGTCGTGACGATAATTGGCGTGTCGTGACACGAATTTGGGTGTCACAACAGTAATTTGGGTGTCCTCACGCTGTCACACCACTACTTAGGGTGTATCAACACAAATTTGGGTGTCCTCACGCTGTCACACCACTACTTAGGTGTATCAACACAAATTTGGGTGTCGTAACGCTAATTTGGCTGTCACAACGCTAGTTTGGGTGTCGTGACGCTAATCCGGGTGTCGTGACGCAAATTTGGGTGTCGTCACGCTAATTTGGCTGTCACAACACTAATTTGGGTGTCGTGACACTAGTTTGGGTGTCGTGACGATAATTGGCGTGTCGTGACACGAATTTGGGTGTCACAACAGTAATTTGGGTGTCCTCACGCTGTCACACCACTACTTAGGGTGTATCAACACAAATTTGGGTGTCCTCACGCTGTCACACCACTACTTAGGTGTATCAACACAAATTTGGGTGTCGTAACGCTAATTTGGCTGTCACAACGCTAGTTTGGGTGTCGTGACGCTAATCCGGGTGTCGTGACGCAAATTTGGGTGTCGTCACGCTAATTTGGCTGTCACAACACTAATTTGGGTGTCGTGACACTAGTTTGGGTGTCGTGACGATAATTGGCGTGTCGTGACACTAATTTGGGTGTCGTGACACTAGTTTGGGTGTCGTGACGATAATTGGCGTGTCGTGACACGAATTTGGGTGTCACAACAGTAATTTGGGTGTCCTCACGCTGTCACACCACTACTTAGGTGTATCAACACAAATTTGGGTGTCCTCACGCTGTCACACCACTACTTAGGGTGTATCAACACAAATTTGGGTGTCCTCACGCTGTCACACCACTACTTAGGGTGTATCAACACAAATTTGGGTGTCCTCACGCTGTCACACCACTACTTAGGGTGTATCAACACAAATTTGGGTGTCGTAACGCTAATTTAGGGGTCCTGACACTAATTTGGTGTTACAACACTAGTTTGGATGTTGGGTTTGGGGCGCTCGGTCGCAGCCGGCAAGGTTGCATTTGCTGAAGGAAAGTGACCGGCGTGCCCTGATTGGCAGATTACATTCCCGCGCCACAGTGACCACGATAGTTTAGTGACCGAGGCCTCGGTCGGGTATAATAATAAATTCCCGGCCGAGAGTACGAACCCTCGTTTGTACCCATTTCAGTTTCGTACCTTCGGTATTATAGATCCGGGAACAGGATCACATACGGGGATCGGTTCACACTGGATATTTGTATTTAGATATAGGACTAGCTATAGGATTGACTACAGAGGCTCTCAGAGCCATAGATGAACATAAATAAATCAGCAGCCTTCCCTCAAGTCACCAAGGGTCAAGTCCGTCTTCGGTAAGTCTAGCTAGCTTATCTTAGGGTCTGGATACACTCGGCTTGTGGGATGCTGATCAGCGAGCCTAAGGTACATTGAACCGAGGGTTTGTTGCTGGTCAGTCCAAGAGATTAGAGTGGCTGAGTGTTGGGAGCGACGAGAAGCGTCGTTCGCCATATATGATAGTGGAACCGAGTGTTCCATACACTACCCGCCGAGGTTTTACCTCGGCAAACCCGTATTAGGCTTGACAGCCGGTACCCTTCCTTCTGAGGGACTGCGGGGGTTCGTGCGAAAGCGCAATATTGCATACTAGCCCTCGCTCGTGGCTAGTGGTGCAGGTTATTGGGTTGGCCTAATACAACCTAGGTGTACAGAGGGTTCACATCCAACCCGGCGTAGGGATCGTTCCTGGTCTTCAGGTTTGATCCAACGCTCGTTGACCTGACAAGGGGAAGCGAGTGTTGTTGGTGGGACTCATACCATTTGGTAGTGAGAATTTCTGCGTGATCCTACACGACAACTGGTGCCACGACCCGGGATTGGGAGTGACTTTCTGTGTGTCTTGGTGTATATAGGTTCTTACCCTAACAAGCACACAAGAGAAGAAGAAGAGAGAAGATGGCGAGAGGAGAAGTCAGCGGTACCAGAAACGCCGATGAAGTCGAGCGGAGAGCGCACCGAAGGTTCGGTGTGGTCTGGTCCAACACTCGCGACCCCAAGTACCTTGGAGCCGATCAACGAGCGTTCGGACAGCTTCTACGTGCGGATGGACTACTCTGAAGCCAAAGAAGATGACGAAGACGAATACCTGGAAGAAGCGACAGCGATGTCAGAGGTTTCGGAAGCCGCTACCGTCTCAGCAGAACGTAGCAGAGGGGTGAGGTCGCTCGCGCGAAACCTTACCGAGGAGTTGGACGAAATGGCTGGTCCTGAACCAGATCATGAGGACAACGAAGATGGACTCGGCGATCTCCGATCGCTGACGATGACCGAGGACGCGAGTTCTTGGTCGACCGGTAGTCGGCCTCCAGTTAATGGAGACACTCCGACTGCCAACAAGGTTCTGGGAAGATGCACGGAGGTGATGATGACGAAGAGCAAGTGGGTGCAGGCCTTTGCGCCAAAATCCGAGGACATAGTGCAACTGTTCCGCGCTATGGGTTGCGAGCCTCAAGCGCTACCCACCGAGGCCGACCTTCAAGGTTGGTCGATCGAAGATGCCGCGCTCTCGCTGCGCAAGTGGAAACAGAAGCTTCGGACGGTTTTTGATGTGCCTGAGCCGGGCTCCAACCGTCGGACGAGCCTCTCACGCACGACCGAGGGATGGATCCATCGAGGGTCCTGCTACCGACAACTCCTGGGCGACAGCCAGAGTAACCGGTTGGGACGGGTGTGTTCTCAGCGAAAGGGACCGCTTCGGCGTACTTTCAAGATTCGCACATGGTAACGCCTCGGTCAGCGGACCGTACCGAGCGATTGGCAAAAGGCTCCAAAGGTACGCGGACCGCTCCGACGGCGGGCCGAAGTATAAGTCGGACGATGGACCGACGCTTCGATACGCACGACGACCCTCGGACGATGATTCGTTCGACGTTGAAGACCAAGGGGTGACGTGACTGGAGAATGGGCACGCCAAATCCGTGAGCTCAGCTCGATGGAGAACGAGAATTCCACACCGAGGCTTGAAATCGCCACGCATCTCCCATTGGGCAACATCAAACCCTATCTCGGCCTCCGAGACAAGAGCGAGAAGTCAATGCAATGGCTCCGAGCCTTTATCTACGAGATGAAAGGAACGCACACGCCACCGAATGAATGGTGTATGACGTTTGAGCTGAGCCTCCAAGATGGCGCCCTGCATTGGTACCGACAACTACCGCGGAAGACGAGACGAACGTGGAAATTGTTGAGTGATGCGTTCATCAAGTACTACTGTTCCCGATTTAATCAATCGGCGAAAGCACGGTACTACTCGGCGAAGCGGGCGTGAAGAGAAGGAGCATGTTTGCGACTATCTGAACCGGCTAAATGGCTACGCCAGGAATGCCGGGGTACAATTTGAGCACGGCGGTCGTGAGGCCAAGGATCATGTTGAACACTTCTCGATACGTGCGAAGACCGAGCCTTGGAAGAGCGTCTGTGTCACGTGCGGGTCAAGAATATTCACGACCTGGAAGATATGATAAACGATATCCTCCGACGCCGCGAGCGGAAAAAGGGACGCGAGTCCTCGGTGCGACGCCCCAAGGGCCAGGATGATAGGTCGCCGCCGTGACGATGGACGCCCGAGGATTCGCGGAACCCTACCGGCGTGACCGAGATGATGGTCGTCGTCGGGAAGACCGGTATCGGGATGACAACCGACGTCGAGATGATCGTCCATACCGACCGAGGGTTACTCTAGCTGAAGCACTGACAGACATGGTCGCTGCGTTGAAGGTGGATGGCTCGGTCGATCCGCGGGGAACCTGCAGAGACATCGAGTGGGGGTTATGATGATACCGAGGGTTACGACCCGGAGTACTACCCTAGCAATGGCGACCGAAGCTCGGATAGGTACTCGGACGACGAATATGCGTCGGATGAAGACCACGGTCATGTGGCTGCCGCGAATGATTCGGAGCGTCGTCACGCCGCCGAGGGAACGTTTGCTCGGGCTGACAACCGCCGGCCGAGGGTTGGGAATAACCAATACCCGCACGACCGAGACAACCGAGGCCTCAGCGGACGTGATGGTCGCCGACAATATGGCCCGTGTGCCGCCTGTGGTGGACTCACACATTCTGCACACTATTGTTTCAAGAGGTGCAAGATGTGCAAGCAAGTCCACGATGAGGGAAGATGCGAAGCATTCAACGAGCTGGCGTCTCTTTGAAGGCGAAGGTGGAGAAGAAAGACCTCTCGCCAGAACTTCAAGAATTGGTCTATGGGAGTCATTTAAACTAGGCAGCCCTCCAACTGAAACTGGGTTGGTCCCAATCGGGCTGCCACAGTTAGCCGAACCTGCGCTGGACGCCGACTATTTGTTTGCGTTCACGGGTTCGTGCAAACGGTCTCGGCCAGGCAATCAAGTTGTTGTCTGGTGAGAGGATGGGGGTGGTCGTCGTCCCAACGCTACGACAAGAGGAAGCGATTGCGTGCCATGGTGAACGGGGCAGTGGACGACGCGCGAACGAGGATTCTGCTCGACACTGGAGCGAATGTGAGCGTGATCTCAGCTTCCTATGCGAAGAGACTACGCGTGCGGGAAGTATCGGACCACGGTCGCAGTCTGGAGGTTAGAGAAATCAATCCAGGGGTGATGGAGACACGCCGCCGAGCACTCGTTAAGATCACCCTCGGGTGGAGCGAGTATATGAATTCGAGTTGTGGATTATGGATCATAGTGCAGGAGTCAATGTCGTCCCTCGGCACAGACTTCATGATCCCAAATGGAGTGCGGTTAGATTTGTTCCATGGTACGGCCCGGTTAC
Organism: Phytophthora hibernalis; assembly: GCA_012656075.1. NCBI lineage: Eukaryota > Oomycota > Peronosporomycetes > Peronosporales > Peronosporaceae > Phytophthora > Phytophthora hibernalis. The sequence continues at coordinate 260 of JAAKBF010000288.1, read as the reverse complement.
CGGATGAAGTTATGGTTCCCCTGGTGGAATCCCAGAACGAGGATGATGCTCCGGTATACGGTCTGCAAGTGGCCGGTGGCCCGACCGAGGATTTGTCAGTCGCCGGACGAGAGTGGCACGAGTTCAAGTTACCTCGACGACGTCCACCTCTGAACACCCACGAGGTGTGGATATGCCGGATTGGGAATCTCGTGCCGACAGTGACGAGGGTTCAGCGAGGACAACCAGCGATTATCCGGCTGACTAATGTCACCGAGAGT
>JAAKBF010000287.1:0-213326 GCA_012656075.1 Phytophthora hibernalis | reverse complement strand
CGTCATTGGGAAAGCAGGAAAAGGCTTCAGTGGAGACAGGTTGCGGCAGTCATCGAAAATACTTCAACGTATTCGACGGCGTTGGAAGGTGAAGCGATTGAGCATACCCTCAGCACCAGCGATGTCTAGCTGGCCTACGCGACAGAGAACAGCGTTGCCATACGCCTCATTCGCAAACTGTTCGATGGATGTCACCGACTGCTTCAAAACACCCCTCGGCGAGCAATCACAATCCAGGATCGGCATACACCCACAGCCGTTCTCTGCAGCACTGGGCATACTGCCACCAGCTTCGGCTATATTCTTGGCCAGCACATAGACCTCAACTACTTCTTTCGCAAGCTCTGTATATTTGCAATCCACGCGAAATTTACGCTTCAACCTCAAAGCCAACTCCGACAAGCCGCGGTGCTTCGTCAAAGTACCCTGCAGAAGCCATCTCGTTGCACACACTTCGAATTTTGCGAACCAATTCGCTTTGGTCATTCGGGTACGTGTCAACCTGTTCCAATGTGCACCAGGCTGCTTCCAGTTCGTAATTTCCTCGTGTTAGCACGCCAACCACAGCCTTCGATGCTTCAAGAAAAAACACCGCCGCATTCTTCCAATCCTTGCGGACTTTACACTGCAAGGCCTTCGCTCCGGTCTGGAACGAACCCCATCGACAGCGCACTTCGTCAATGCTCCGTCATCACTCGCAAGAGTCGACGCAGAGTCTCTTAGGTACTTTTCAATACCATCATGACCCCGCCACGGGAAGACTTCTGCACCCACGGCGCACGACATAGAGCCTTATTAATAAAGTCGCCGAAGTCGTCTGCCCAGAGACACGTTCCGAAAATCCCGCGTACAAAGACGACATGAAGCCCAGCGTGTTGTAAAGCGCCACGTGAGCGGCTCGTTGTGCACCCACGACTTGGTTGTCTGGTAGCCGAGAACCTCTTGACACGTCCAGCAACGCGTCCAGCACCAGGTCTTCGAGATCATTCTGCTGCTGATCCACACAGCGAACGACTGATCCGGGCGGCACGCAGTGGCGAAGAGGAAGACACCGACGAGCGTAATCATACGAAATAGCATCGCGACTAGCACGGGGAGAAGTGTCGCCATGAAGAGCATGCCGAGCACTGCGACACAAGTAAACGGGAAGTTAGAAGCCACTAGGACCCCTAACGCAGTGGGAAGTACGACACAAAAGATAAAGTGAGATTTAGAGTTCCGAGCACAGAGCTCGCCCTGCACCAGCCTACACCTACCGCCAAACGCAGCTGCCCGGTGCCTTCAAATCCCTGATCCGAAGCCGTTCTTCAACACTCCTCCTCACCGGCAGTGTCAAACAACAAAACGCATCCGTTTCATTTTCCGTTTCCGTCGGTCACACCTCAGTGCAGCCCAACAACATCCCGCAGTACTCCCAATCTCGGTGCATCAACCGCCTTGGTCATCAAGTCCGCCGGCATCCTCTCGCCTTCGCGATATTCCGGTTTCAGGACTCCTCGCTTCGTGTAATCCCCACAAACTGAATGCGCACATCAATGTGTTTTGCTTTCGCGGATGCGCCTTCGCCGTCCAGTTGCTTGAGCGCCGCCTGGTTGTCGACCGAAGCAGCCGTATACTCTGCTTCCATCGTCGACAACGAAACTCCGCCCTGCTTCTTACACGTCCAGCTGACTGGCATTTCGTCTAACGTAACTAAACCGCCAGTGACAGACTTCCGATCCTTCTTGTCGGCAGCGTAGTCCGCATCGCTGAACCCGGTCACCTTCAGCAGCTCATCTTTTCTTCGACTGCCTCGCATACTAAGTCGTAGCTCTTTCGTTCCGCCCAGATACCGCAGGATCCTCTTTGCTAGCTTCCATTCGTCGGTAGTGGGTTCATGCGTACGCCGTGACGCTTTGTCCACTGCAAACGCGATATCGGGGCGCGTACATCGCGCGACTCACATCAAGCTCCCAACTAGTGATTGAAACTTCTTCACAGTGATGATTTCATCGCTCCGGCGGTCGGCAACTTCTCCCACCAGTCCCTCGGATCTCGTTCCACTCCGGGCGTATGGGAGTACGCACACCGTCTGCCTGCTCCATGCCGAGGTCCCTCAACATCTCCAGTATCGTCACACTCTGATCAACATCATACCCATTCTCTTTATCGTAAGTGACACGCATCTATAGGAACTTGCTCACTTGCCCCAGTTCCTTGATAGAGAATTCCTTGAGCTCCTCGAAGAAAACGTCCACAGCCGCTTGCTGTGTTCCTGTAACGAGTAGATCATCCACGTAGACACCGACCACCAGTAGGACCTCCTCATGCCGCCTGAAGTACACACACATGTCCGTGAGGCTCTGCTCGAAGCCGATTTCAACGAACTTCTTGTGCAATAACTGGTTCCAGAGATGTCCGGCCTGTTTCAGCCCATACAAGGCTTTCTTTAACTCCAGGGCTATTTCGTCGTCGCGTTCAACGCCCAATTCCTTCCGAACCTCGTCCGATATCTCCATTCCCTGCGGCAGGTGGATGAAGATGGCCAGATCTTCCTCTTTGTCAGCCTTCACATACGCATTCGGGACATCCCCATGCTTCGCTGGAACACGCCACTTTCGGTCCAAGGCAAATATCAGCTTAACGCTGGTCATGTCGATGACCGCAGCAAAGGTGATGCTGTAGTTCACACCGAAAGTCTGCTCGTTCCCGCTGGCAACGAGCCTCGCCTTCAGACGCTCAATGAGCCCCTCAGCATCGAGTTTGATCTTAAAAACCCATTTCGTATGTAGCACACGTACCCCTCGGGGCATCTTTACTATTTCCCACACGCCGTTCTCATCCAGAGCTCGCAGCTCTTCGACGACAGCGTTCGTCCAACCCGTCCTGTTTTGGCTACACAGCTTCCCGTAATTCTTCAGGTCGGGTTCAACGACGCTATAAACAACGTCTCTTGTGGTCTCCTCCTGTGGAGCACGATCATTCTCATTGTTCTGCTCTCGTCGACCCACAGATCTCGTTATCGGCCGCTCCCGGGTCCAGTTTTTCTCGCCTTCTTGGCGTTCTTCTTGCGCCTCTTGGGACGCTTGTGTCCTGCAGCGTTGGGTTCGTCTCCACCAGCAGTCGCTCCGGTACTATTCCCAAACGGCTCCTCCTCAGAGTCGCTACCTTCTAGATACAGTCGTTGTACCTGTTCATTTTGCGTCTTATCCAGCGTTTCAATGTTTCGCACGTCTTGTGTGGTTACCACCAACTTGTCTTTTGGGAGATACACGCGGTACCCCTTAGTCTCCTCGCCAATACCAACGATCATTCCGTACTGCGCGCTGCGAAATTCTTGTTGCGCGGGTCACGGTAGACCGTGCAAGGGGAGCCAAAGACTACGATCTCCCTAACGACGGCGTCTTCTTCGTGAGCATCTTCATGGGAGACACTCGCCCCGGATTCGAGTTCGTGGGCGATCTATTCAGGATGTAGGCAGCGTACTGTACTGCATCTCCCCAAAACGTCAGTGGTAGCCCACATGCGAAAACCATGCATCTCGCCATATTCATAATAGTCCTGTGCATTCTCTCAGCCTTGCCATTGCTAGCTTGGTTTCAAGCCTCGCTTTGCTGTCGCTCCACGCCAGTATTCTTACAGAAGAGATCGGCATTCTGGTACCCTCCCCGGAGTCCGTGCGCAGTACGTGAATCTTACAGTCGAATCTTTTCTCGAAAAATACCAAGAAGTGCTCAAACTGTTTGGCTGCGGCGTCCTTGGTCCTTGCAAGAAAAACCCGGCAGTAGTTAGACTTGTGATCCACGAAGTTTATCATGTAGCGGTTTTTGAGCCTATCCTTTGGCGACTCTACTTGCTTGTTGAAGTATCGCTCAGCTGTACCCGTCAGATAGTGGCCTAATAGAGCCACATTTACGTCTTCTGGCCATGCAAAACCACAGGCTGACTGAGCGAGGGCCACTTGCCTCTCAAATCGTTTACCCCACTCCAAGAATCCCGACCCAAGCCCAACATATAGCTACTTGCCGTCGAAAGCACGTATTGCTGAGCGTTACGTCGGAATCTCCACCATCACGCAAGCCGATATCTTCATGTAGCAAACAGGCACCAAAAATAAAATGCCCTTCCCTCGGATCTTCGGTCCACTTGCCGTTCATGAGATCACTAGCCAAATCCATAACCAATTGCCGTTGCGGGTCACGCTCGGTAGGGTCTGGTTTGGTTGATCTGCGCGTCAAGTACGCGTTCAAAGCCCAATCAGCTCCCAGTCGAGGGCGTCGGTGGTGATACCTGGTAAGAAGAAACTAGAAGGGTGATGCCACCTGACGATGATACCCGCGAGACTTACTAGCAGAGGCAAGCACCATAGTGTCGACGTCGAGGTCGTGAAGGGCCGAATGCCGGCGCAAGGAGGAGTTGTCTCTCTTCAGACTCGCAACTTGAGCCTCCAAAGTCTGGACCTGGGGATTGACCGAGCCTGTCGACGGCTGGTCGGATGCGGTTATCGCTGACCAAAGCTTGGCCAATTGCTCGGTGTAAGCGACGAGCTCTGACCGAAGCTTGGCCAATTGCTCGGTGTAGGCGACGAGGCCAGCCTGGATCGCACTCGGTCTTGGCGGATGAGCATCTGGTCTGACGTCAACGAGGCTTCGGCGGATTTCGCGCTAGCGGCCCAGGCTGCCACGACGCTGTCGTGGTAAGCAATCGCCGCCTTTGCTTGGCGAAGATGCTGAACGACCTGTTCGTGGTCTCACCGGAGGTCATCTAGCGCATCACGGGATCGGCTCTCTTTGCTCGACGCCTGGTTGATCTAGATCTTGACCCTCTCCGCTGCTGATGCTCGGCCAGAAGCCGATCCTCTGTGTCGTTGATCTGGGCCTTCAGCTCGCGGACCTCATTGCGATGGTCGATGATAAGCTCGATTTTGCCAGTGGGGAGCCCAGGAGGAGCCACATCAGCCGACAAGACTTCACCGAGGTCTGTGGCGCCTTCCATGTGGCCGTCCAACACAGTGTCGACCCGCCAAGGACGTTGATGCGCCACACCAAAGACGTTGATGCGCCACACCAATGACGTTCTGACTCAGCTAGAGAAGCCGCTGCTTGACCAGCGTCGGAACCGAAGGATCGACCTGGGGAGCGTGCGACTGAGCGCCGCCGGTAGCTCCGGTTTGGCAGCCGATCGAGACAAGGATAGTTGCACCGGAGTCATGTGACCCTGAGGTCGAATGAGGAGTGTCACCAAGCAGGAGGGCCAGTACGGGTGAGACCTCGTGCGAAGACGGTGGTGTTACGGGAGACAGACCACCCGGAACACCGCCGATGGCAGGTGGAGCGTCGGTAGGGTGCTGATCCGCCTATACCAAGCCTCCGGTGGAGCTGGGAGCATCTATCGAAGCATCAGAAGCTTCGTGAGGGTGCCCACGAGGAGTAAGAGCGAGCACAGAGGCGTCAGACGATGTCGGAGATGCCCAGGAGGAGCAGCAGAAGACAATGGAACGGACCTCTCGAGTCGTGTGAAGAGTGTGAAGAGCGGCATCCGCAGCTTATCTCAAAAAGGCGCGAAGGAGGAACTATGGGATGCAGTTGGACGCGACGCGACGCGCACTACTTGCGGGAGCTTGCGTCGAGGCGAGGGCAGTTGTGGCGTTGGGTTTTGGTACCGCTCGCCGGTTGCTGATAACCGAAGTTTCCTTTGGTGAAAGAAGATGTCAACGCCATCCGATTGGCTGAGATCGGTTCACACGTGATATTTGTTTTTAGATATATTGTGTTTTGCATATATTTTGGCAAAAGGCTCGATAAAGGTATATTATATTAGACCTGACAACTCGATTTTATCCAAAGTACGACTTTATTCCGAAGCGGAAGTGCAAGGTTAGAAGGCAGGTGCTAAACGCTAAAGCTCGATTTTGAACTTGTTTACAGCCTGGAAACGCACAAATGCAGTTCTGGGAGTGCAAAAGCGAGATCGTTGGGTGCATCTCAGCTTTTTGCGCGTGGGGCAAATCGAAACTGATTTGCACAAAGTCTATTTTAGAGGTCTAAAATAGACGGCAAAAAATGCAAAGGACAATAGGACTAGCTATAGGGTGGCCTACAGAGGCTCTCAGAGCCGTACAAAACATATAAATAAATCAGCAGTCTTCCCCACAAGTCACCAAGGGTCAAGTCCGTCTTCAGTAGGTCTTATTAGCTTGTATCATAGAGCTCGGCTGCGTGGGAGGCCTGTCAGCGAGCTCAAGGTACATTGAACCTATAGTTTGTTGCTGATCAATCCAAGAATTGGAGTGGCCGAGTTTGGGAGCGACACTCCCTGTCGCTCCCGTATATAATATTCTGACCGAGTGTTTCCGAATTTATTTTACTACCCGCCGAGTTTTTACCTCGGCAAACCCGTGTAAGGCTTGACAGCTGGTACCCTTCCTTCGAGGGGGACTCGCACGAAAGCGCATTATTGCATACTAGCCCTCGCTCGTGGCTAGTGGTGCCGATTTTGGGGATGGTCTAATACAACCTCGGTATACAGTGTGTTTACAGTCAGCCCGGCGTAAGGGATCGTTCCTGGTCTTCAGTTATTGATATAACGCTCATTGACCGTTGTAAGGGGAGCGAGCGTTGTTGGTGGGACTGGTGTTGATATTGTCTGCGTATTCCTACACGACACAGTTTCCAATAGCGGGATCTAGAGGTTGTCGTGAGGGCCGAAAGATCGAATTACTACCCAAGCTATCTAGAAAACTGCAACGTAATGCAAGGATAGTATTTTATTTAAAGTATGGGACAATACAAATCCCAATACTATCAATGAATGTGTGTACTTCCATTTGACTCTGACTTGTGTTATCCTATGGATCTCTTTACTCCGGACTTCCCATCCCTACTGCCCCTCAACCTCTTCCGTGATTCTCAGTATTCCCCCTGTTACAAGCGTCACCAATCTACATGTGAGGGTTAGGGAAATGAACTTTGGGTGCAAATGCAATCTACACGTACTTAATATAAGTTGTACGGTATCACCTACACGAACTTGGACAGTAATGCGGCTGGTACGGCGACCACTCGCAGCATTTCCTGGACAACCGATGAGGCGACGGCGACCAGCGTTGGTATTATGCTACACCTGTATGTGAGCCAGCTTGACACCAATTTTGAGGGCCGTGGCGGGCGTGTGGACTAACCAGCACCGATGCCGTTTTTATTTGTGGGGAATTTACAATAGAGAGCAAAGTCCGTGCTCTCGCGGCATTTCCTGGACAACCGCTGAGGCGACGGCGATCAGCGTTGGTATTATGCTACACCTGTATGTGAGCCAGCTTGACACCAATGTTGAGGGCCGTGGTGGGCGTGTGGACTAACCAGCACCGATGCCGTTTTTATTTGTGGGGAATTTACAATAGAGAGCAAAAGTCCGTGCTCTCGCGGTATTTCCTGGACAACCGTTGAGGGTTGGTATTATGCTACATCTGTATGTGAGCCAGCTTGACACCAATTTTGAGGGCCGTGGCGGGCGTGTGGGCTAACCAGCACCGATGCCGTATATATTTGTATGGAATTTACTTCGCTTGGCCTGAGGGCTCAATTCTCCTCCATCTAACTCGTCTTCACCCGATGCCTTGAAGGACTTTATGCAGTCAGACTTGAACTTGTACGTGAATGACACACGTAGGCCTCGGTTCGGCTTGCGACCTTCTCCATTTAATCGTGGCCTCCCCATTATGTTTGTTTAGGAAAGTGGTAGCTGTGTGGGACCACTCATTACCTGACGCTTGTAACAAAAGGAAAATCAGCCAAAAAATAAAGCTATGTGATTGAATGAAATTCAGTGACGCTTGTAACTAAGCGACGCTTGTAACAGGGGGAATACGGTATTTCCTTCGGATAAAGGTGGGGTTATCCGGCACTAAATAGACTCGATCCGGTATGCCTATACTACTAAATCTGCATGTGGACCTACCGTATCACATTCGTATCTAACGTAGGGGTTGGAACGAACTGCCAGATCCTGTCCCACCAGCGCGGGTCCGGATTTCGTTCAATCTGCTTCGCAAGAGTGGCTCGCTGCCCTCTCCCTCCTACGCGCCTCTTTTGGGAACTCTCGTTTCTCTCGATTCACGTCCCCTGGACAACACTCGATGGGGTGCACGAAGCTTGACTGCTCTTGGGAATACTTGCCGGAGACTTCTTCATGCAGTGTATGCACCAGAACGCACCTAGTAGCCAGCCATAAAGACCGCGAGATGGATACACAAGAGCAGCAACGGAGACTAAAGCGGAACGATCGTTACATGGTACATGTAGAAATTTAAAACCGGCCTCGAGTGAACCAAAAGTACAAGAAATCAGCCTATCACGCATAAACAAAACAGGTTGGGGCCTCCTATAACCCAAGAGCAAATCTCAGGCCATATCGCGAGTTGGCTGATCCGTGATGGTGTGTGTTTCGATTTCAATTTTACGCTCTGGCTATGCAGTCTCACTTAATATCTTTGTTTCGCCACGGTAGCCACACAACATCGTGACGACTCCAGCTTTCGTGGTTTCCTCGTCGGGGCACTGGACACCCGAATGTTACCTTCCAATCGCCAAGACGTATAACGTGATACTTGATAATCACTACGACAAGTTCGCGAGGGACTCCTCCAAGCTGCTTTTCGAGGAGTTCAAAGAGCTGGGTGAACCCCATTCAAGACAGTGGAGCACGATTTGTGGACAAATAACACTAAGGACACCATTTTAAACGTTTCCTGCAGATTTTCGACCACGAATGGCATCCTCAGCGACTCGCCCTCGTCAGAGTTTCAAGAACGCGTGTTCTCAACCGGATAACTTTTGATGAACACAGATGAACAACGAGCGAGCTCGAAGGCAGGTGATACTGCCCCACAACTCAGGCACCTGGAGCGTCGGATGTGGTACACAGCGATAGTAGTAAATTGACACGATTGTAATGGACGAGCTGCAATTTTGACGACAACATTTTGGCTGGGTTTAGAAGCTGTGGTATTTTCCCGTTGAACAAGGAAAAGATCAGCGAAAAACTGTACAACTTTCAACGCAACGGATCCCCGGTGACAACGACGAAAGCGTCTTGGCTGTGATACAAAGACGTTCTACAACACAATAGCCTTCTTTTTCAGCGCGACAACCTCGTACGACTAAGAAGCGTAAAGCATCAACAGTGGTAGGCAGGTTGCTTACACGCCGATGCTGGAACAATCATCTCCGCCGAAGCAGCGAGACAAACGGAAACAGAAGTCAAAGAAGCAATCGCAACCGAAACCAGACTCTCCTCCAGCCGAGCAAATTGCTGACCCAGTGCTGTACGAGGTCGTCGTTAAACTGGAAACTGGATATGCTTACCTCATATGTTATATGCTTTATGAACTAATATTCTTTTTAATATCGATTTATACAACGACACCTCGAACTTTAACGAATTCGACTGTACTTTTGAAGGCTGGTTTGATTGGGCACAAGGCAAGTCTAATCGTGGCCTTAAACTGATTTTAGTCCAAAAGCAAAGGTCGAACTCATTTTACGACACATAAATTATGTAAAATAGCGGAACTGTGCGTGAAACTCCCAAACTCGATGTCCATCAAAAAATTTGGACTATCAAAGTCAGCGTTTACCTTAGTACTATAGCTGTTCTTTAGTACTGCTAGATCTGACTCAAAATTCGGATAGTAATTGTAGTATTACTACTATCCGAAATTATCACTACAGTACCTGTACTACACTTTCGTAATTTAAATTAAATACCGGATTAAAAGCTGCGCAATATGGAGAGCGCTCTAGTGCACCAACTGCTCGAGATAAAAGGCTTTGGTCGGTTGATGGCAAAATGCAAAGTGATTGATTTAGGTCCTTAGTTCGCAAACTCCTTGCTACCTCTAAGCCTACTGGATTCTCTACTGGATACACTCTACTGGATTCTCTACCGGATACTGAGTTGCTTCAGCCAATCAGCGACTGCCACGTGGATGCCCATCTTGTACCCACAATCTTGTACTCACGTGTCCCGTAATCCCCGTAGCGTAAACAGCGTCCCATCATCAGTGTCCCGCGTCCCATCATCAGTGTCCCGTAAACACAGGAATGATTGCGGTCCCACTGAGTGAAGGTCATACCGGTATCCTACCGGTATACCGCAGCTGCCCGAGACGCCTTCTTGACAACACTCCCACTCGACTCGACAGCGATTGCACCTTGGATCCCGAGCTTGGTCGGAGCACTCTGAACTGCGTTGCAGGAATTGGCTTCGTCATCATGTCCGCCAGCATGTCCGTTGTCGACACATATTGTAGCACCACTTGATGTGCTTCCACCTTCTCACGCACGAAGTGGTAGCGAATGTCGATGTGCTTGGTGCGCTTGTGGAACTGCGGGTTCTTGGCCAACGCGATGGAGCCTTGGTTGTCCTCGTAGATCTTGACCGCTTCATCGCTTGCCATCTCGCCGAGCTCGCACAGGAACACCTTGAGCCACACTGCCTCTTGTGTCGCCTCCGATAGCGCCATGTACTCGGCCTCCGTCGAAGACAGCGCCACCGTCCGCTGTTTCTTGCTTCTCCAGCTGATGCATCCGCCGTTCATCATGAACGCGTAGCCACTTGTACTCCGTCGAGACTCGATGTCGCCTGCCCAGTCCGCATCCGAATAGCCTTGAAGTCCATCGTGGCAGCTTGCTTGAAATTCGATGCCGTGCGTCTTGGTGCCTTGAATGTACCTGAACACCCTCTTGAGCGCCTGCCAGTGTGTCGGGCACGGGTCCGCTGCAAACTGACTTAGCACTCCCACTGCAGCTGCCAGGTCCGGACGAGTGCCTACCATGAGGTACATGAGGCATCCCACTGCGTTCCGGTATGGCACGTTGACCATGGTCTCGTCGTGCTTGCAGCCACCTTCACACATGGCCTTCGTCAGCTTGAGACCCGGATCCTGTGGCGTCTTGACAGGGTTGCTCTTGTCCATGCTGAACTTCTGCAGGATGTCTTTGGCGAACTTGGTCTGCCGCATCGACATCTTCCCAGCCACCACGTCTTGCTCGATCTCCATCCCGAGGAAGTACTTGAGCTGACCCATGTCCGTCATCTCGAAGCGGTGACTGAGCGCCTGCTTGGTGTCGAGGAGCATCTTGTCACTGCTGCTGGCGAGGACCAAGTCGTCAACGTAGAGCGCCACGAAGATCATGTCTTGGCCGTCACGCTTCAAGTAAATGCAGTGGTCGGACTCGCACTTCTTGAACCCCAGCTTGAGCATGAAGTCGTCGATGGTCTGGTTCCACATGCGCGGCGACTGCTTCAGTCCGTACAGCGACCGCTTGAGCTTGCATACGTGGTCCGGGTGGTCTTCGTCCACATAGCCATCCGGCTGTGCCATGTAGATGTCTTCGTCCAGCACACCGTTGAGGAACGCAGTCTTGACATCCATCTGGTGCAGCTTGAGACCATACTTGGCAGCTAGACTCAGTACGATCCGGATCGACGTGAACTTGGCCACTGGTGCGAAGGTCTCGTCGTAGTCGATGCCGTACTTTTGCGAAAACCCCTTGGCCACCAGTCGCGCCTTGAACCGCTCGATCTCTCCAGCTTGGTTCTCCTTCACGCGAAACACCCATCTGCAGCCGATCGCCTTGCGTCCCTTCGGCAGTGGTACGACATCCCACGTGTCGTTCTTGAGCAGCGAGTCACACTCCGAGTCACACGCCTCCTTCCACTTGACTGCGTCGCTGGATTCCATCGCCGACTTGAACGTGGTCGGCATTTCTCCCACTGAATCCACGACGTACGCAGCTTCGAAGTCTTGACTTTCTTGAGCCGCAGCCGACATCTCGTCCAGGGTCTGGTGTCGACTCTGCGACGCATACCGCTTGGCACTTGGAACCTCCGTGGCTTCCTCCAGCGACTGCGTCCGCGGGTGTCGCTTGCTGCCGGGCTCGAAGTCTTCGTCCCGCGCAGCTTCTTCCTCTTCCTCTTCTTCGTTGTCGTCTTCATCCGACTGCGACGAATCTTGATCCGTCGTCTCTTCATCTTGAATGACCACCACCTCCCTCTGATGGTAGTCACGTCTCCCACTGTCGAAGACGTCTTCCATGAATTGCGCGTCGCGGCTCACCAGCACGCGACTGCTCTCCAGTTCTTCGAATCGATACGCTTTCTCGTGCTCCGAGTACCCCAGGAACCGACAGCGCACCGACCGAGCGTCAAACTTGGTGCGCTTCGCCTTTGGTACGTGCACATACGCGTGGCAACCGAACACTTTCAGGTTCGCCAGCAGCGGTTTCTTGCCCGTCCAAACTTGGTGCGGAGACTTGTCGTGGCTGATGGCGCGTGTCGGACACCGATTACGGAGGAACGTAGCCGTCATCACCGCTTCGCCCCAATACGTCTTGGGCAATCCGGCATGTTCCAGCATGCAGCGCGCACACTCCACCAACGTCCGGTTCATCCGCTCGGCGACTCCATTCAGCTGAGGCGTGTACGGCGGAGTGAACTTCTGCACGATACCACGGTCCGCACAGAACTTGGCCATCGCGCCGGAAGTGTACTCGCCACCGTTGTCGCTCCGGAGTGTCTTCACGCGCTTGCCGGTCTGAGTTTCAGCAAACGCCACAAACTCCGCGAACTTGGTAGCCACCTCGGACTTGTTCCTCAGCAAATACACGACGCAGAAGTGCGACTTGTCATCGATGAACGTGACGAAGTAGCGCTTGCCCCCAAACGTTGGCGTCTGCATGGGGCCGCACACATCGCTGTGAACCACCTCCAGCACGTGCTTCGCACGGTTCGGGGACGACTTCATGTAGCTCACTCGCGTTTGCTTGCCGAGTGCACACCCGTCGCACAGCTCCCACTGCTTCACCGACGTTATGTCGATGCCAACACCGTAGCTCTTCTTGACGATGGCGTCTAGACCGCCATGGCCAATGTGACCAAGTCGGAGGTGCCAGAGGTACGACGTGGTGTCCCCTTGGCAATCCTTCGAACTTGCCGCATTGGCCTCGTCAGGCATCATCGGAGTCATGCACAGCTTGAACAGCCCTTTGCCCTCACGAGCGCCGAGCTGCCACTTGAGACCCTTGTTGTCCGCGAAGCACCCGTCGCTCTCGAAGGTGACTGGCCCGACGTCCTTGGTGAAGCGGCCGACCGAAAACAGGTTGCGCGACAGCTTCGGGATATGCCACACATTCGTGAGCACGCCCTTCTTCATGCCGCGCGGCGTCTTCATCGACATGACAATGTCGCCGGTCCCCACCGCCTGAACCACACCGTCGTCCGCGAGATGCACGTTCACCGGAGCCATCTTCTTGTAGTTCCTCATGTACTTGTTGGAACTCGTCATGTGCTGCGTCACACCCGAGTCGACCAGCCACATGTCACTCGACTTGGCGGTACTGCTCGTACGACCAACCGAGAAAAGGTAGTCGCCAGGATCTTCTTCGTCCTGCGCGACGTTCGCACGCTGCGACCGATATCGCTCAACGTCGTTCTGGACCCGCGAGGGACACTCCGCGATCCAATGTCCTTGTTTGCCGCAGTTGTGGCACGCCCCGGTCTTCTTCACCGGTCGGCCCTTGCGCTTGTTGTTGTTGACCATGAACGCTTGACCTTGACCGTGCGCGGCTCCGTCGACACCGCCACCTTGTTCCTTGCGCTTCATGTCCTCATGCAGCAGCCGAGACGTCACGAGTTCCCACGACAGCGAGTCGGCTCTCGACTCCAACGCCGTGATCAGGAACTGGTACGACTCGCTCAGACTGCCCAGAAGCGTGATCACCAAGTCGTCCTCGCTGACCGGAGCGCCAACCGCGTCGAGCTGCTCCGCCAGCGTCTTGAGCTTGTTGATGTGCTCCAGCACATCGTCACCTTCCTCCATCATCGTCGTGAAGAAACGCCGACGAAGAAAGAGCTTGTTGGCCAAACTCTTCTTCTCGAAGTGTCCTTCCAGTCTTGACCATGCATCATGCGCGTCCTTGGCCGAGCGAACCAGCGGCAGCTGCGAGTCCTCCATCGCGAGACAGATGATCGCCAGCGCCTTACGCGACTTCCTCTTGAACGTCGCTTGATCCGCCGTGGTCGTGCAGTGCTCCAGCTTCACTTCCCCACTCGTCACTTCCCACAGTTCGCGCTCCTCGAGCACCATCTGCATCTTGAACTTCCACGTGTGGAAGTTGGTTCCGTTGAACTTGTTGATGCGGGCGGTCGTGGTCGGGGTGGCGTCCATGGCGAAGGCGTAGTCGGGGTCTTGGGCAGGGAAGACGGGGCTTGGGCTCATAACCAAAAGGCTTTGGTCGGTTGATGGCAAAATGCAAAGTGATTGATTTAGGTCCTTAGTTCGCAAACTCCCTTGCTACCTCTAAGCCTACTGGATTCTCTACTGGATACACTCTACTGGATTCTCTACCGGATACTGAGTTGCTTCAGCCAATCAGCGACTGCCACGTGGATGCCCATCTTGTACCCACAATCTTGTACCCACGTGTCCCGTAATCCCCGTAGCGTAAACAGCGTCCCATCATCAGTGTCCCGCGTCCCATCATCAGTGTCCCGTAAACACAGGAATGATTGCGGTCCCACTGAGTGAAGGTCATACCGGTATCCTACCGGTATACCGCAGCTGCCCGAGGCGCCTTCTTGACAACAGAGATGGCCTTCGGTCCTGGGCTGCTGGACGGTCAGGCTGCGTGGCGTGACGTGCCGGAGGTCGTGCGCCGCTCTTTCCTGCTATTGGCCAAGGAATTGCGGCGTCTGCATCGACTATTGGCTGCAAATCTGCAGGATCCGCATCCTGTGCTTCAACTTGCAAAAGATCAGGATGTACAACATTTACAGGACCAGCTGGCCATACTCAGGACGCAAGTGCAGGACGCGCAGGACCAGGCCGACGTGCGCCACCGCAGGACCAATCAGAAGCTCTCAAGTCTGTGGGGAGAAGTGGCTGCCACTGCCGAAGCCGCAGCCGCGCAGGCGCCGCAGGACGCGACTAGCGAGAGATTTTCAGCCAATTGGGAGACGCAGTTGCAGTTGCTGCAGTGCAGGATAGACGAGCAGGATCGGACCTGCAGGACGCAGGACCAACAGGTCGACCAGGCCCTGCACGAACTGCAGAAGAGCCACGTCCTGTGCTTTCAGGAGCTACGACGTCTGCAAAAGCAGTTCTTAGCCCACGACCATCGCGTGGTGGGGACGACCGTGCAGGATCTGCAGGACGGGAACGTAGTGCAACGTCCTGAGGACTATAAGAAGCCTGACAGGATGAAGAAAAGGCAGGACAAGGCTGGGCGACAAAAACTGCAGGATCGAGGCCTCAGTCCTGTCGCGGAACATGGCGTTAATACGGGCAGATGAAGCTCTACGTTGTTTGAAATTAGTGTGTAGCTAATCAACGCAGCGAAGAAACTGCAAGCGGAGGTTGAGAGCCTCACTCTGACGATCCTGCTGTGGAAGTGAGTTTGTGACGTGTTTGATCGCTGTTCGCAGAGGCAGGACTTCTGCCAACTCGAAGATGAGAAGGCGGACGGCCTGCCACACCAGGTCAGCGGCTTTGGAATCAGGAAAAGTAGGTCCGGAGTTCTGGTGCTGGAAAGCGTTGACCCCACAGGTGATTGCAACCATCCAGCGGTTGAAGGATTCCACGCTTGAGGCGATGAACATGTCGGTGGCCTCCACTGTATCAAGTGCATCGACATTATTGTCGCGTTCATCGCTTCGGACGTCAAGTTGAAGTGAAAAGCTGTGCACTGGCGCCGCATGCACCACGATCTCCTTGATATCCAGCAGTCGAACGGCGGCTATGGCAATACCTTCGTTCTCTGATGCAAATTGAAGAGTTGATCCATCCTTCGCGAGTTGCAGCGTTAGCACTTCCGTCTCGACGTGTGGTCCCGAGTCTGCCGCCGCTCGAATTCGCTGAAATCTGGTCCCGCGCTTCGCTTCCTGGATGCCGCTCAAATTCAGTCTCTACTTGCAGTACAAACAAATCACGATATGAGCTTGGAGTTCTAGTGCTGCACAATATTTAATGCTTACCTGGAGCTCATGCAGACGTTGGGGAAGTGACTTCTCCGAAAGATGTGGGGTCAAACCTGCATCCGTTAAAATAATTTCTTGAAAAAGCTGCTGAGCTCTGCGTAGATGCAGTGGTAGCGGTAGCACTGGTGGTGGTGTCGCCATATTCTTGTCGCGCGTAGCGGTACGCCGCAGTTGAACCGACGCACCAAAGCCGAATCTGGATCGGTCGGCGTTAGATCCCATGAAGACGCCTGAACTCCCGACTGCAATGACAGAATTGCCACCTTTCCGGTTCGATGTGGACGAACTGCACAAGCTTCAAGAAGAACTACCAAGGGATTTACAAATTCTACGTCTCCGTCTCCGGTTTGGGTTACCTGTTCAAGTCCAATTTGGCCAGAGATTTCGTGTGGTGGTAGACCTCGTTGACGAAATGGGTCAACCAGTACCAAAGGAATTTGCACTTCCCTCAGGGATCGACATCTCACTCGCTTCTGTTGACTCGGACGACAAGATGAGCAACCCCGTAGACGATAATCAAATTCGTCTGAAGGTCGAAGATGAACTCACGTCTCGAAACACGACCCAGCTTCAGACCAAATGGATCTGTTGGCTTTCCTTGCACAACTCAATGCAATCCCAGGATACTTGCTATAGTCTCATGATTAAGGCAAGACAGGCAGCACCAGCTGACAGTGACTTCAGTACCGTAAATGGTTCTCGATATCAATTTCAGAAATTTTGTGTTGGTAGTTCATGGCTTAACGAACGAGTACTCGTATTGCCACTGCGAGTGGACCTTCAAGTGGCAAGTTCCAGTCAAGAAAACTGCGTTGTCTCCACAAGTACATGCTGTCAACGCATGTTTCGATCTTCGCTATCCACAAGTTCGGCAGCAGAACTTGACAACAAGGAACGCAGCCTTCTAATGATCGAGGAGAATTACGGAGATACTATGGGCTCTCACGTCTGGGACGCCTCTATTCTGTTGAGTTTTGCAGTAATTCGAGCGGGAATCAACACATCAAGCTATTCACAGCAGACGCTGACTGCGGACAAGACGAAGCAGGCAATTCTCGAACTTGGTTCCGGTTGTGGATTATTTGCAGCTATGCTGACAGCGCACCAGTCTTCAGACACGAGATGGACAACCATTTTCACTGAGAAACCCGAGTGCACAGAACGACTGCAGGCCAACCTCGATCGAAATGGGTCAGCAGCGTTGGCTTCCGTCCTTCCACTGGAGTGGGGTGCACCGTTGCTAAAACAATTGCGTGAAGCAGACATCCGTGTTGTATTTGCAGCCGATGTCCTGTACAATTGGGCAGCTCACGAAGCTTTTCTCGCTACTCTCGACAATTTTGTTGAAGAACAGAAATCTTCGACGAAGTTGCAAGTGTTTCTGGCACACAAGCGTCGTGGTAAAGCTTCCGCGAGTAAACTTGACGCTCTTGCATCAGGAACCTTTGACTCTGTAGCACATTGCGGCGCTGCTACCGAAGGCTCAAACTGTCGCTGGCTGCACTGGCAAGTGGAAAAACTTGCTTCCGTCGGACGAGTCGATCTCTTTATCCTCTCATATTGCCGGTAAAAATGATCTCTCAATTTCTTATCGTAAGTGTCATTGAGGTCACTTGACCTTGTCCTTACGGCGTGACGCTCGTGTCTGCAAGAAAAACTTAATGAAGTTGACAGCACCTTGCATTTCTACCACCAACCCGTCGAACTCCTTCTGGAAGCTCGTAAAGTCTCCGACATCGCTTTCTGCCACTGCGTGCAGTAGTTTGGCCACGAAAACCTGTACGCGACGAGCACATACGAACTCGGATGATCGAGCCACGAAATCCAACGCCTCGACCAACGCGCCACGATTGCGAGTACTCAGCGAGCTCTTGAGAGTTGGGATCATCTGCGTGTCCACCAGCTCGGCGTACCCATCCAACATCTCCGCCATCGCAGTACGGTTCTGTACATACAGCACCAAAGCGGCCTTAGTGTCCACGGGCGTAAGCTGCTCCAGCTCCTCGTGTGTAGGAAGCAACCGCTCTGGATGGGGAGGAATGTTATCACTTTGCTTTCTTGGTTCCTCAGAAGGCATACTCGTCGCTTGTTGAACAAGTTGTTCATTTTCACCATCGGAGCCCTCATAATCTCCATAGTCATTTTCAGAGTCATAGTCCGGATCATAATCGTCCACAGCTCTAGCTCTACTGCCAGCCGAGTAGAGATCAGCATGAAGCTTCTGGTAGTGGCCACCAATGCCATCCTGCTGTGCTTGCTGCTGCTGTCTGTGCATCTGCATGAAAATACCAACGTGCTTGAACCGTTCACGGAAATGATTCGCCACAGGTGACAGCGCAACACGAGATTGGGTATCTGCATACATCGCACGATGCGCCTCTTTCTCTTTGTACTTAATGAGTCCGACCATCGCTGCGTCCTCTTTCGCAAAGAGCTGCAGTACTCGCCCATTCAACTGTTGTGTTTGGGTATTCATGTTATGTGTCGACAAGGTGCTGGGCCCCTAGCATCAGTCATTGCATCAGCTCCATTCCTAATATCTCTTGATCCAGTATCGTGTCCGAGAAAATTTGACGATACAGTCATCGTGGAGTTTGTCACTACGTCGTCAGGTCTCGCAGTACGGCCAGCTCTGGTTCGAGCTGTTCTCTTGGTGCCTGGAGTAACACCGAAAGATATCGTCTCTCCGGTAGTGGCGTTGCGATCATTCCCCGTGGCAGCGTTTTCCACAAGACGCTCTTCTTCAATCTTCTGTATGACGTCGCGGAACTGACAGCAAAGGTTGTATCCGATGGAAGATGAATGACACAACGCACAGGTTGATGTGCTATTCGACGCGTCAGGCAGAGATGCAGTAGACTGCGCAGTAGAGGTCACTGCACTGTTCATATCCGCCTGGTTACCATTCTTGTCAAGACTTGGGGTTGAGGTATGTGACTGTCTTCTTCCCGTTCCAATGGCGTTCACCGAAGAACTACGACGCAAAGTATTTCTTCTTTGCTGTCTTTCTGGGACCACAACGGCACCACTTTCACGTCTGGCACTGTTTTCGCTTGCACTCAGCCCGTTATTCGATTGACTGCTGCCTCTTCTTGGAAGTACCGCGTTATCTTCAAACCCGATAGCGACGTTCATACTCCGAGCTTTCTCACTCATGTGTTGATCAATGCGCTTTAGTCGCCACTCCTGGCGATCGGCGTAGCGACTTTCGGTCTGACGCGTTGTCGCTGCCACCTGAGCTCGAAGCTGTGCTGTAAAACCTGTTCCGCCACGTAAATTCGGGCCGTATACTTTGGTCTGCCCAGATCGCATGCGTTGAGACTGCTTCAGCTGAGACTTCGCTCGTAGAAGTAGTCGCTCCATTTGCTGCTGAGCCAACGAAAGCCCAGCACTACCGCTGCTTGAATCCAATAAGCGTAGTTTCCAAGCTCCACGACGCTCTACAACATACTCACCTGGATTAATATCCTTCCCTGCGCTGGCGGGCGGCAATTGACGTAGCACTGCCACCCCTGCATCGGAATCAGCACCTAAGTAAAACCAATCTTGCTCAAGGTAGACCTCGTCATTGTTGTAGACAAAATTCTAGAAAGTCCATAAACCTACAATTAGTTCCATTCAGGGTCTTGACAGACGAGAAACGTACATCTTTTTGCTTCCGACGCTGACATACAGCTGAGCGAATGATCCACTTGCCCAGCATTTTCGCGCTTTTGTTTCGTAGACGCGATTGAATCTCATCTACTTGCATATCGCCATCATCTCGACTCTGTGTTCAGGAAATCGTTTTAATCCACCACCACTCTCACATCAAAGTTTATATGAAACTCAACAAACCTTGGGAGGTAGGCAGTGACAGGGATCGGATATCCAACAGAAGCAGGGGCTTGCACATCGTTGCGAATGGCATCGTCGTTCAGCAAACCAAGAGCTTTGAGCTGTGGAGCCTCGCGCACTTTAGCACCGAGAACCCCACCTTGCTCCCACGAAACATCACCCGGGCCTACGCTAAGTTGCAGCCACACAGAATCTCCATAACGTATTGAGCCCGCACTTCGCACATCTGCCAGGTCTAACAGAGTGAAAATCGCTCGATCCTTGTAGCCTTTCATCTGTGGCATTTGCAGTTTCTCCAACGATTGCACGCGTACCTGGCCCTCAGGACTGCCGACCATCATCAAGTGTCCATTAAACAGTTCGAGTGCCACACTGCAGCCGTACGATAATCGCGATGCCTGTGAATTGAAATCATTGCGAAGTTTTTCGGCATCGGATACTTGAACAATATTTGCAGCGGGGCCAACTACTGACGCTGAGGCGTTTGCTGCGGAGCCTGGTACACCAGGAACTGCAAGCATCATAGGAGTCGCAGTTGTTTGCGTTGATCCATTTCCTTGACCTGCTTGAAGCGCATTTTGTAGTGGATTTGAGCTGTTTTCACTCGCGTGTCCGTTGTTCGTAGGAGATGCTGGAGGAAGCACAGGGGCTGAGACGGAAGTTCCTAGTGCATTGAGTCTCTTCATGATCTCAGCCGAGTTGAAATTTGAGCCCCCGACCACCCGTAGTCCTGCTCCGATTAGTGCTGATGGCGATGAGGTTAGTGTTTTCCTGCTGCCTTGCTGCTCACGCAATTTGCCTGGATGTTGCAGATCTCCGATGCCTGGTGAAGATAACCTCGTGAAAGCTTTGCTATGCCGCTTGGAGTTGCCATCACTATCTACAGTTGAAGCCTTCGACCCTCGTGACCCTGGCTTAACTTCGTGACTACCACGATGATCCTCCCTGCCTTGATCACCTCCATCCTCTTCGTCACTTTCGTCACCATTTGAAGACTCCGACAAGTTCGACAGAGTATGTTCACCCGACGGTAACGTATTGCGGTCATGAACGAGGTCCAAGTACTGCCAAACGTTAGATGACCGGCCAAAAGCGTGCGGTCGAGAGCTTGACGCCGTCCTCGTCACTGCGGGGATCATACTTTTGAAGAACTGGAGATTCACCGGATCAAAGGGCCAGCTCACCCTTAAAATTCCACGTCGCCTTCAATTGCATGTGCACTTTCGTTGCCACGCTAAATGCAGACGTGTTACCATCTAAAAGCGGAGGTGCTTCACAACTTCGCATCTCGGGCTTCACTTCGGCACCAGCACAGGCCCTTGATTAGAATCATTTTGCATTTGCTTATCATGACGTGATCGTACTAAGCTATACCGAGTTTTCCAAGTAAACTGGAAACTATGGCGAGTTTGAAAACTCGTTTTCCAAGTAATCTGTAACGATTTTTCAAGAAAAATTGGGATCTTCCAGTACACGCTTTCGACAAAGGGTCGGTCGAGTTTAGGCCTCTTCGTCGATTCATTCACCAGCGATGAAGAAACAGCATACCCACGCGCTCCAGTCTCTTCGGGATCAAATTCGGTGAGTATAATCCGTACTTGGGATTGAATCAACTGGTAGATGACCTTCATTTTTTACAACTCCTGGTACACAGATCAGTTTGTGTTCATGACCAAGCGCAATGGGATGCAACGTGGAAGGTACTCAATGTAGCTATCACGTCCAGCTTCCTTCAATAACTAACGTCATTTTTCACCCCGTGCTGCAGGACGTACTAGGGGACTTGAACAGTTCTCGACGCGTTCTCATACCCCCTGGAGTATTTTTCAAAGTGTTGGAGGCGAACAGTGTACTTCTTGACCGAACGGATGCACGTCTGCTATTGTCGGAGTTCCAGGAGCAAAATGGCGCAGTGGCAGCAACCAGGTTCCTTCGCTGGATAGCACTCAATGCTCCTGCCGACCACATAAACCCTGAGCAGCTCGTTCCACAACTTCCACAACCGTACCGTCGCATCAAGAAGATTTTCGATCGTGACATCTTTGACGCAGCTTGGGAAATTATCACGGCGGAAAGCGCCCATTTTAAGGCTGAAGGATCTTCACTAAAAGGATCCTCCGGGGCAAACCATGGAGCTGATAGGGGTCAAACTCAACTCCACCAGCAGCGAAAAGACTACGATGACGCTCAAAGACGCTGCTGCGAGCCGACCTGGCAATTTCCACTCGACAGCGCTCAACAGGTCGTTGGACTGGCGTCTCATTGTATGGTACCTCTCGTGATCGCTGGGATAAATAACGCGGCAGCAGAAACTTCGACTACAAACGGACCATTGTTGCGTGCTGTGAGCACAGCAAACGAAGATGTCAGTGTGCTGGGTGATTTCACTATCGAGCTCCCAGCAGACACTCAAACTTCAGAAAGTCGACCAAACATCACCACCACCGTCCACGTTGGCATCAAGAAGCTCAGCGCACTGCAACTCTTGAACGATAGGCAGGGCGGTGTATACTGCTGTCTCGCGGTTCATCTCGTAGAAACCACAACTTTTGAGTTCGTTGATCCCGAGGCAAACCCAGACGCCCAACCTTCTGGCCCGATAGTGCGCGAGTTTGTGAACGTTTATGCGGTTCGCCCCGAATCGATGCAGCCGGCAAGTAACACTGAGTCGTCCACGAACGGATTTACCTATCAGTTGCTTGCCGTGGTAAAGCCAACGCGAGGCTCTGTGGAACCATCCTTAGACTCAATCATCCTCTCTCCGGACTCTGTGTATCTCGCTGTCACGTCTTTCAGCTCAACGATTGTTGCCGTGTACTGCCTTCACCAAGAAGAATGGACTCAAGACACAGGAGGTGATCGTCATCCCCTGTTACTCTCAGCGCCAGCATTCCAAGCTGATTTCGCTGCAACGCGCTCCCTTTTACTGACGACGAAAGCGACATAATGGTCCATTTCCTCGTGGCACCAGCTACTTCGCGGGCTCAACATCACGCCCTCCCATCAGCACCGCCAAACACTTACGCATTTGCAGTAGGGTATGCTTCCAAATTGCTGAAGTTCTTGCTGCCGTCAAATGGAACTATCAACATTTCACAGGCACCGATTATTTTGACTCCAGCGAAGTCATGGGAGCATTTGACCAAGATTTCAGCTTCATCACAGGATATCACGACGCAATACTTGGTTGTAGGCTGCGAAGACGGCACTATTGTCGTGTGGGACGTGCTACAAGACATGGACTACGCGTTCCTCTCGCCATTTGACGATGCAGAGTCCCCAACAGAGCCAGCCCAGTCGAAGTCGTCGAAGATCAGCGACGTTGTCTTCTCTCCAGCAGGATACATCACTGCACTATCGAAATCACAACAACGACTCTACTTTTTCGACGTTCGAGAGCGTGGCAAGACAGCACTCGTGCGAATAGTGTCTCCGTCTAAAATGCCATCCACCAATACGCGTCAAATGTCTTCGCACTCTGCTGTACTTATGACGAGTCTCGGGTTGTCAACATCGACCGCAGATATTCCAGTGGTGCTCGTAGAGTTCTCCAGCGGAATGGTAGTTCTCTACGATGTCAGAAGTGCAGAAGCAATCGGTAGCTTTTCAAAAGTACCGACAGCTTCACCTCCCACCACACTACCTAGCGCTGCGACGCGTATCGTCGGAAATCAAGAGGTGCTTGGAGTTGGTTCATGCTCAACCCCATCACTGGCAGGCATCAGATTATTCAGTTGGCAAGACATTCTGCTGGTGTCTTTCCCTTCTTCGAAAAGGTACTCCAGCAGCGCCAAGAAGAAAAGGTGTGTCTGTTCCTCTTTGCCCTTCGTCCTCTTGTCTCGATACTCACTATTCTTCTTTCTACAGACCACTTCAAACATCAAGCAGCTATTCCTCTCCAGCGACATTGATAGTGCAGCTCCATCATCAATCGAGACAGCCTCAGTCGGGTCCTCGAACCTCCTCGAGAGCATGTTCTTGAGAATGGCTGGTGAACTTTCTCTGTCTCCACTGCAAGCTTCACGAACAAACAATTCACTTGCCGGGGCCTTGTCGCCGCAGTCTTCACTTGGACAAAGCTCAATGTCTAACCCATCCAGTACATCTACACCTTCAAGCCAATTCGGTATCGACCAAGATACTGGTAAACCGGTAATGCTGGAGCCTATCGCCCCTAATGCCACCGCCTTTTCGAGGAATACTGCCGCCAATACCTCGATCCACTAGTAGTTGCCGACAAAGAAGCCAAACTACACCGCAGACGCCGAGAACTTCTGAAAACGATGTCAACTGGTGGAGCGTGGTGAACATCTTGTCACTCCGCACAAGTCTTCAATACAAAAGGAAAAACTATGGACGCGCAACAATAATAAATGCACTTACCGGTACTGTACCGATCACAATTCCACGTCCAACATGATGGCACGGATACCAAGCCATCATCAATCGTCCAACAGGGAGGTCATCCCTCCGCTTACAAACCCCTCATCCATCACTTCAACTTCCAAACATTCCACTCAATAATATTGAGTGGAATGTTTGGAAGTTGAAGTGACGTGGATATTGACTCATTCTACTCAATATTATTGAGTGGAATGAGTCAATATATTATTGAGTCAATATCCACGTCCCCCTCCTGCCAAACAAGGTCCACCGTATCCGGATACGGTCATTCGCCAATTTACCTTCAAGATGCTAAGTTGGTTGTGGCCGCAGAAATCCGTCAAGGGCGATATTGTCGTCATCACCGGTGGGGCCATGGGTCTCAGGCGTCTGGTAGCTCTCCGGTTCGCTGCTTTAGGCGCCACCGTCCTCATCTGGGATCTTCACGTGATCCTGGGTCAGGAACTCGTGCAGGAGATCAAAACTGCAGGTGGCCAAGGCCGTTTCTACGAGGTGGACGTGACGGACCGCGCCAAGGTCTACGCTACCGCCCAGGACGTCCTGCAGGAGTTCAATGCAGTGGACATCCTAGTCAACAACGCCGGTATTGTGGGTGGTCGTCCCTTGCTCGAGTCGTCGGACGCCATGATCGAGCGCACAATGGCAGTGAACGCCACGTCGCACTTCTGGACCATTAAGGCGTTCCTACCCATAATGAGGAAGAGGAACAAGGGCCACATAGTAGCTGTGTCCAGTGCAGCAGGCATCTTCGGGTCGCCTGGGATGGTGGACTACGGAGCCAGCAAGTTCGCGGCTATTGGACTCATGCTGAGTCTCCGTCAGGAGTTACACGCTATTGGCCTCTTTGGAGTGCACACAACCATCGTGTGTCCAGGATTCATCAAGACAGGCATGTTTGAAGGCGTGAAGCCTCCTCCATTCACGAACTGGTTGACGCCAGAGTTTGTGGCCGACCAGATCGTGAAAGCTGTGCGCAGGAACCAGTGGCGAGTGCTCGTCCCGTCCGTCCTGAGCGTTATGGAGTTCGTGGCCACTATCATGCCAATGTGGTTCGTGGACTGGTTCATCCGTATCACCAAGTCGTCGCAGGCCATGAAGAGCTTCAAGCAGACACGCACCCACGCACTCAAGCAGGAGTAACCGACCCGGTATACATTCAGGTATACCTGTCCAGCGTGTATACAATTTCTTCCAGCATCCTCAATCCCCGCTTTAGTGCCATAGCAAATCAGGGCCAAAATCTCCATTAAACTGCTTCTTCATGGCGTCCAGCGCACGTTGGCTCTTCAGTGACAGTCGCCACGAGGTGGTGCAGGTGCAAGTGCCTCCTGGTTCGTTGGGTATTCTACTAGACGGTGACGAACTGGACCGGCCCGTGCTCGAGGGCTTCGCACAGGTGTCGCCCATGGACGAGACGCAGCGAGGGGTTGTAGAGAGCAGTGGTCGCGTTCCTGTGGGCAGTTTATTGGTGGCCGTCAACGAGTACAACTTCATGGAGGGGATCTGGCCTTCCACGAAGTGGGCGACGTGCTGCGTGAGACGAGCCACTTGCCACGCACGTTGACGTTCCACATTCCAGTAGAGAGCAACTTGCCTCCGAATCAACAGTTTGCACCGAGAAGAGGTCCCCCACCAAAAGAAGAAGAAGAAGAAGAAGAAGAGTCTTCGTCGGGAGAATCTTTTCAGGAAATCCACATGACGGAGCCAGTTGCTGTGGCCGAGGACGTGGCGGCAGTGTCGACTGAGCATGTGGCGGAGGACCAGGTGAGCAACAGCAGCACGAGCTGGACGCTCACGGGGTCGAACCTGGACGGGTCGTTGAACACGTCACTGGCCAGCAGTGTGAGCTCTGCCTCCCGGAGAAACTGCAGTCGGAAGAACTCCAACAAGGTGCAAGTGAAATCCAGACGGAGATTTCGCTGAAGGAGACGAAGCCGCAGTTGCCGGAACCGATGGAGCCTCCTCTGTCGCTGCCTACTGATCTGTCGTTCGGTACGATGGCGCGAGCTCAGGGACGTCACTTTGATAGTGACGATTCCAGCGATGATTCGAGTGGAGATGACAGCGAAGAAGAACCGAATGCAGACAGAGGTGTCAGCTGGAAACCTGTTGAGCCTCACGATCTGTCGCCTCAGAAGCCGCATCAGCCATCGCCCGTGCCGCTGTCAATGGCTTCGAATGTGTCTTCTGGGACTATTGCTGGTTCGCTCATGGCACAGACGAATCAATTCGACCGCGATGACTCGGTAGAGGAAGAAGACGATGCAGAGTATGTGATTGCAGTTGCACCTCCTGGTCCGTTGGGGCTCAACTTGGATGGTGGAGTGCTAAACCGCGCTGTTGTCATGGGGTTTGCGAAATTGCGTGATGGTTCCAAAGGTGCTCTTGAGCGTAATGGGGGCATCGTGCCTGGCTCAGTGGTCGTACGCATCAATGGAGAGGATTTTTCACGCGCGACGCTCAACGATGTGCGAGCGAAACTTGGCGAACTGAGTCAACATCCACGCATCTTAGTCTTCCGCTTACCTCCCAAAGCGCAGCAAGAAGAGCAACAAAACTCAAACGTGATGCGCCCAACTGGTATGCGACGAGCTCCTACGTTACCTCCGTTTGAAGAAGACCACGACAAACGTCGAAAACTAGAGTTGGCTCTTGTCATGCGCTACGACAAGTCCGTGCTGGCCCGGCGCGAGTGCTGGTTCTGTATCGATACCAAGTGGATGGCTCGATGGGTAGCCTTCGCGGCTCGAGGTGGACCAGCGCCCGGCCCCATTACCAACGAGACCCTGCTTCATCATAACTGGCGCAAGATGTTGGCCAGCGATGCCCTGGCCGACCGGATACTGCACGCGACGGACTTGTTCTCATGAAGGACTACCGAGTTGTGGCACCGATGGTGTGGTGTTTATTCGCTGAGCTGCACGGTTTGGGAGAGGCGCCGTTGCTAGCTCGTTTCCTCATGGATATTCACGCAGAGGCACTGAGCGAGGGAGAGGTGAATACCATTCTGGAAGTCCCGCGCCCAAAGGCAACCGTTCTCGCGAATAGCCTGCGCGATATGTGCCTAGTCCGGCCAAGTAAACTTCGTTAAGATTTACCTTTGCAACATGTGTACTACTAAGCTACCGTGGTTGTCACTTTTCATTCAGTTCATGTTGCAGACAATTGAAAATGTACTTGGGGAGGATAAAATACCGGGAATCCTCGACTGTGCGCGAGGGCACCCGCACAATGAGCGCGTTGTCTTAATCCTTTCCGAGCTCAGTCACCGGTGACAATGACTTGGGCAAATTCTGCTTCGCACTATCCGCCGCCCGGTTCGCGAAGACTGTGAGGTCAGACGCAGCGATATCGGCGACGTCACCCTTCACCGCATTTCTGACAACACAAACATCTTCGACATCCACAGAAACAACAGCAGCCGAGGTCACCGCGCTGTCATCTTCGCCCACGAGCTGGAACCATTTCCACTTCATCACTTCGACGGCTTTCGACAAATTTTAACGCAAACATTTGTTGTATACTTGAGCTCTTCGTGATGATTCTATAATACCTGGAACGGAAAGAACGCAGCAGCCAGAGGTGGAGGGGCTCCGATCGAATATAGCACGGTGCAAATTTCTAAGGAAGCAGCTGAAGACTTGAATGATCTCCAGGATGAGTGGGAAAATGTTGTTGCCGCTGAAGAACAGCTTCGAGATCGCGTCTAAAGCGCAAGCGTGAGAAGTTGGAGCTGCGAGGTGCCATTGAACATACTGAGGTTCTCCGATATGACGACAACATTTCGGAACCTCGCCTACTTGGTGTGATCCAGAAGCGGGCTCTTGATGAAGGCGACGGTGACAAGCTCTACCCCAAGTGACCTGTCGAACAGAAACAGTGAATAGCAAAAGCGTTGGTGTCAAGCAAAAGTGAGGTGCTGGTGAAAGAAGAGCAAGAAAAGGTTTCGATGGGAGTTGAGACGATGAAGTCATTGTCTACGATGCTCAACCGGTGAAAGTCAAGAAGGCACAAAATCAACCGGTGAAAGTGAAGAAGGCGCAAGCAAAATCAGAGAAGTGAGTCTGCTATTTGCACGTCTATTAGACATCGAGGAGATTGGCAAACACCCGCCTGCAGCTCTCGAAAAGAGACATCGTAATGGCGGTCGATGGGGCATGAAAGGCAACACGCGCACCCGCGCCTTTATACAGTGCCAGCACGCCCTCAGTTCTGGCCGTAACACAAGAACAAAAGCATTGATTAGGTATCTAGCTCCGGCCAAGGAAGTCGACTAAGCTGCAATACACAACACGGCAAGCTCATTATGTACCTGATCACCTGCGTCAGACCATCAACGATACCGCGATACGCTGCAGGAGATCCTTCCGTGCTGTAGGCGCATTGAACCTGTTGTTGTCATCAATACTTAGTCGCCGACGTGGCAAGCCCATCATCCAATAGTCACACCAATGCCTGCCTACCTGAAGCCGGAGTTTAATGAGATCCAGCGGGTTAGTGAGGAACGACGCTGTAGCACCAGCAACCGCCGCACTGGCAAGTGTGTACTGTGCCGGCAGCTCGCCCACCTTGACCCGTTTCTGAGCAAATGCCTTGACCTTCTCGTACAACATGAAATAGAGCGCCGAAAACGGCCCGAACGAAAGCAGCGTCGCGACGTAGCCCTTGTACAGTCCACTGAGCCGTTCCGTACGCGCAATCGTCTGCACGGCGTCGAGCGTATTACGGTAGTAGATTTTGCGAGCCGCTTCTGACACGGCCGAGGACTGCACCTGCATTCGCTCCTTGATAACATCGATGGGCACCCACAGCACGCAGCTCAGTGCCTCGGCCGCCATTCCCGCTCCAAGATACACTAGCGAGGGGTTGGCCTGAAAGCTCTCGACGCCTAAGAGCGCGTCCTTCGACATCTCGTACGACGTCATGTAGAGACAAGTCGCGGGCGCCGATCCCAGCATACTCACTCCAATGCCGCGATAGAGACCCCGCAAGTGCTGCGAACTGCATGGATAGAGCGTCAGCGTAATGCACTTCGTGTAGCCCGTATCACCCAGCAGTAATAACCACCTGAAGGCGCGCAGATTGAGCTGTGACGCGATGGTGTTCCCCGACGCCGTGCTGGCCTGCAGGCGAGCTTTGACAGTGTCCAGTGGGTGACAGAAGACGCGGCCAATCATTCCAGCCGCTGCGCTTCCCTGTTGACAGCAATTGGCAACGAAAATGAGGCTAGCAGCAAGAGGATCGAACAGAAGCGTTGACGGTCGTACCAGAAGTGTGGGGAGCTGGTTCGCGGACTACAGAGCACGTCACAAAGAAAGAAGCGGTGCAAAATGACCGTTATACTATGGCCTTCCT
This sequence comes from Phytophthora hibernalis, assembly GCA_012656075.1. Classification (NCBI taxonomy): domain Eukaryota; phylum Oomycota; class Peronosporomycetes; order Peronosporales; family Peronosporaceae; genus Phytophthora; species Phytophthora hibernalis. Next base: position 183,716 of record JAAKBF010000287.1, on the reverse strand, counting down.
TGTTCAAATTGATGCAGGCGTCCATCATGTCTGTATCACGAACTACGCACCGTCGAGCTGCCACCACCCGACATGACCTCTTCGCGTTTGTGCTCTGACTCACTAACATTCCCATTCGCAAAAACGGCAGCATTATTTCAGCCAATCCAATTACGTCGCTAATGCTGGCGAATTTTAACGCAAAAGTCGAGATTTTGGTAAATCCCAGAAATATGTCTATATTTTGTGAGATCCAGAATTTGTTTTTAACAAATACAATATAATGGGATCGTAAAAATAAGGCAATAAAAATTGGAGTTTTCAAATGCCACGAACTAAGCTTCGCAACATTGCAATTATATTATATTTGATTTTTATTTGATTTTTCAATATAAAATATTTGATGTTTCATTTTAATTTTGCAATAATATTAATTGCTCGGTATGTTTTATTGACAAGGAAAACATCCAATTATGTATTGCTTTTTTACGATCGCAAAGTATTGCCAAACCAAGAACCTTGATTGTGCGAACGCGACCGCACGGCAACCGGTACAAAGCTCTGAAAATGAAAGCGAACAGCGGTCATCACTGCGTTCACATCAAACGTGTACCAAAAACCGTAAGTCATTATTAGTCATGGCTTGACTAATTAGAGAGAAATGGTGTTTTGTTGCTTCAGATGACACATACAAGGGCATGATTACGGAGACTTTACTATCATCGCGTGGCAAGTGACGTTTAAAAACATGTGGAAAGGACAAACAAATCTTTCGTTTAGTTTGTGTGGGGTGCTGGGCCAGCCAGCTATTTAGAAGCTGAAACATGGACGAGGACCTACATGCATCTTGATGGTATTAATTATCAACACAAGCTAGCACCCACCACGAACTGTTCCGCGTACAATGTACTTAGTTTAGGCCCTGGTCCAGGTAGCAGAATACATTCTTGTTCCCAACAAGGGGTTAGGGGTTGGGACCAAACCAACGTGATTTAGGCTTTTCAGAATATGTGCTGGCCCTGGTCCAAGTGCGCTGGAATGGGCGGGGGGATTAGAGCTCCCAACAGTGTCCTTCAGACACATGCAACCAGACTGCCCCGTCTGACGATAACGGTGTCTAATCCTTCAACGATACGTTTACGTGTGCATTCGTTCGCACATGTATCGCTGTATCACAAATTGGGGGTCGCGATCTATTAATACCACAAACCGACAACGATCGATTGCCTTGACCCGAGACCAACCCGAATCCACAAACAACGTCGAGCCCACAAAACTTGGTTATATACTGATGGTGTGTATTCTATTCTACGACAGTACAGACTCACAGGTACGCCGTCACGACACGACCGCTCAGCGGTTGCACTGGTCGCGCGTTCTTGCCGTCGTCCGTGATGGGCAGCTCGCGTAGCTGAGACTGTAGTCGCTCCAGGTCGGCTGTTGACACGTCCACGGGTTTCTTGACCACCCACCAGTCCACGATCTCGCTACACGCTGGCGTGGTCAGGCTGCCCGGATAGTTGAAGACGCCGTGCGCGTCCGCCGCGTTGTTTACCAGGTCGGCGTACGACGCAAGACTGGCCGTAGCCGTCGCGTTCGCGCTCACGTTGTCCAACGCGTCCAGCACGGAGACGACCCACGGGTCGCTCTCGCCCTCCACGGCTTTGAAGAACACACCCGTCACCAGCAGCGCCGAGCTGTCCGCGTTGCTGTGCACGAAGTGTACCTCGCCGCCCAGGTACTCACCGTTCAGAGTGTGCTCCGATGGCACGTGGATGTGGAACTGCAGCATGTCGTACGACGCGCCGCTGGCCGTCACGGCACACGAACCGCCGTTCACGCTGGCTGTGAACGACTCATCCGACTGCGACACGTTGAAGTCGCCGCACGAGCCGCTGAACGTGAGCGAGCGCTTCTCGGACACGCAACCCGCCGTGGTCTCGATGTCGATGGGCGACTGGCGCGCACCACCGCACGTCGGGTAGCTCTCGGCCCACTGGTCGGGTCCGACGAGGCTCGTGTCGTTGGTCTTGTATCCCCACGGGGCTCCCTCGGCTCCGTCGGCGGCGACATTTGTGGAAGTGATTGCGGCGATGGCCATGGTAGCAACGACGGCGGAGAAGATCTTCATGGTGAAGTTGATGAGATTGGGGTGTTGGTGTTTAAGTCGGTGTGGTGCTGCGGAAGCAAGATCGGAAATGAAGCTGCTGAGTTGTTAGTTCGAGCTCCAACGCCACTGCCTTCGCTTCAGAATGACGTCGGACAGAGGTAGCCTAGCCGCCGTGTATCGTTGTGATTAATTGAATTAGCCGGCTGTTTGCTTAACCTCCGCTCCCATCCATACGTTGAGTGTCTGCAATATCCTACGTGTATGAACTGCAACGGGTAATATTGGCGGTGTTCGGTGAGCCTGCGGTGATATCCATATGCTGTCGTTTCCTCATCAACGTCTGCATGCCACGATTTGCTGCTACTCACGCTCTAAAATCGCCAAACCGCATTTTCAAATAAAAACTTCAACACGGGATCCCTGAAAAGACTCACACGCATGTCAGCTCGGCTCATCGGCTGTTTTGACCACAAAATCGACGTTGCCGTGGGAACGACAGCAAAGACAAGCCGCGAGGAGCTCGGCGTTGGGAAAGTATTTATCGCGATAGAGCGCTCTTCCTGCGACTTGTCGATATACATTTGCCTACATGTATGTACGAGTCCAAGTCTGTTCCTACCGGTATCAGTACTACTGTAATACATATGTATTAATTGAGGATTCTACTGTGCTAATTAAATCCAAATTTTGTGCATGCACATGTACAGGGACAACAACGTAGAGTGCCACACGGTGACTATTTTCTCAAATGGCGCAAGTACAGGTGGCAGAGTTCACATTAGGAATTTGCTGATGCGCCCATGCCATCCGGTGGATATCACCTGGTTCAGTACATGCAGATCAATAACAAATGGAAGCTCGATGAAGTATAGACGAAACGCGTGTGTCGTGCTCCAACATGGAGCCTCAAGACCCATAAATACATGTACCACGAGGTACGCTAACTTAGACACGAGGTACGCTAACTTAGACACGAGGTACGCTAACTTAGACACGAGGAAGCTAACTTAGACAACTTAGAAAAATGTAAATGTAATTGGCAGTCAGTGGAATTCAGGCGTTCCGATTTATAAGCCTTAGACTCGTTTGTTTTCGGATAGTGTACATGTATTTACAAACTTTGTATTACAACACAAATACTAGCACCCCGAGCCCCAGCTAACATGTAAAGTTCATGAAAGTCGCATCGGCGATTGTTAGTTAATTATTAAACGACTTGTTCAAAAGACCATGTGCATGTTGTCCTGATACCGCGGCCACACGTTTCGTTGCTCATAAACCAAAACAAAACTATCTGGAGACAACTTTCAGGCTCGGCAAAAAAAAATCAACATGAGTTCATATAATAGCTGTTCGTCGCGTTCGCACCAGTACCTGAAACATTTGCCGAGGAACTACCTGAGTCAACTTGACAAAACATTCGTATTTTAGCTGTGGTCAGACTTCCGTCAACACGCAAGGCAATCGTTGGGAAGGCCAAGAAATCCGGGCGAAGGTGAAGATCACTGCTTGCTATGGAAGTTGAAATTTGGTACGACGACCCTCCAGCTGCCGATAGTCTCTTGTATCTACCATATTCGATATGCATGCGACTGTGCAATGCTTAGGGCACCTAAAATCGTTTAAAAATATCCCCAACAGTCTTCCAAAATCTTGGCCAGAATTCACCTGCGTTGTCTTCCGACCTCGAGACTCAAAAGCGCACAGGACCATGTGACAAACAAAGCGAGTACCGGTAGGCTTGCAGAAGCACCCTTGGACCTGCTCGGTTATGTATGGGGATGGATTGATCTGCTGTGTGCTGGTGATGTCCTTGATTTTCATGAATGCGATGTTCTTCTCGGTTCTTTTCGGAGAGAACGCTACGGAGCTTCCGTTCATGCTAAAGACGCACATACCGGTATTTGGTAACGTTAATCTTCAAACCATTCCAGACACTCACATGTCAGTACATGTACATGTACCATACATGTACAGTAGCACCGACATTGGTTTAATCTGATGAAGATTCACCGCAACGAGCCAACTCAGCCTTCACCACGTTGCTTTGGGATATCAACGGCGCAGCGTGAATCTCCATCAGATAAAACCAGGCCGAACCACTCCCGAGATTGAGCTCGCTGGCGAAATGTGGAAAACACTCGGCTGCTTTTCAGCGGGCCCGATCCTTGAAGTGATGACAGCAGGCTTCGTTTAACGATTTGCTGGTGTGTGTAACTTCCACAACGACAAGCTTTGCTGAGCTTTCCTGCATATCGCTTACTACAACGCAGCCACCGCATCAACAAACTGGAGCAGATGTATACTGAATGTTGAACAGCGACGACGGCAGCCTACAACAGGGGTTGACGGTCAAGTTCCAACCTGGAACTTCCAAGTCACCGATTCCGTTTCCTCAACTCTGTTGACGGATTGTTGTCGCAGAGAACGGGATAAGCGGCTGGGCAACGAAACCGTCAACCGATCACACAAGGGTCTACATGTACTTGTACGAACCACGATATGGTGCAGCATCACGCCGACAACGCTTGCTCTCGTTTACCCTCAGTCCGTCTGGAATTGAACAGAGCCTGTTTGTTTTACTCCATTTCCAAACTTGCTTCCGCAGCACCACACCGACTTAAACACCAACACCCCAATCTCATCAACTTCACCATGAAGATCTTCTCCGCCGTCGTTGCTACCATGGCCATCGCCGCAATCACTTCCACAAATGTCGCCGCCGACGGAGCCGAGGAGCCCCGTGGGGATACAAGACCAACGACACGAGCCTCGTCGGACCCGACCAGTGGGCCGAGAGCTACCCGACGTGCGGTGGTGCGCGCCAGTCGCCCATCGACATCGAGACCACGGCGGGTTGCGTGTCCGAGAAGCGCTCGCTCACGTTCAGCGGCTCGTGCGGCGACTTCAACGTGTCGCAGTCGGATGAGTCGTTCACAGCCAGCGTGAACGGCGGTTCGTGTGCCGTGACGGCCAGCGGCGCGTCGTACGACATGCTGCAGTTCCACATCCACGTGCCATCGGAGCACACTCTGAACGGTGAGTACCTGGGCGGCGAGGTACACTTCGTGCACAGCAACGCGGACAGCTCGGCGCTGCTGGTGACGGGTGTGTTCTTCAAAGCCGTGGAGGGCGAGAGCGACCCGTGGGTCGTCTCCGTGCTGGACGCGTTGGACAACGTGAGCGCGAACGCGACGGCTACGGCCAGTCTTGCGTCGTACGCCGACCTGGTAAACAACGCGGCGGACGCGCACGGCGTCTTCAACTATCCGGGCAGCCTGACCACGCCAGCGTGTAGCGAGATCGTGGACTGGTGGGTGGTCAAGAAACCCGTGGACGTGTCAACAGCCGACCTGGAGCGACTACAGTCTCAGCTACGCGAGCTGCCCATCACGGACGACGGCAAGAACGCGCGACCAGTGCAACCGCTGAGCGGTCGTGTCGTGACGGCGTACCTGTGAGTCTGTACTGTCGTAGAATAGAATACACACCATCAGTATATAACCAAGTTTTGTGGGCTCGACGTTGTTTGTGGATTCGGGTTGGTCTCGGGTCAAGGCAATCGATCGTTGTCGGTTTGTGGTATTAATAGATCGCGACCCCAATTTGTGATACAGCGATACATGTGCGAACGAATGCACACGTAAACGTATCGTTGAAGGATTAGACACCGTTATCGTCAGACGGGGCAGTCTGGTTGCATGTGTCTGAAGGACACTGTTGGGAGCTCTAATCCCCCGCCCATTCCAGCGCACTTGGACCAGGGCCAGCACATATTCTGAAAAGCCTAAATCACGTTGGTTTGGTCCCAACCCCTAACCCCTTGTTGGGAACAAGAATGTATTCTGCTACCTGGACCAGGGCCTAAACTAAGTACATTGTACGCGGAACAGTTCGTGGTGGGTGCTAGCTTGTGTTGATAATTAATACCATCAAGATGCATGTAGGTCCTCGTCCATGTTTCAGCTTCTAAATAGCTGGCTGGCCCAGCACCCCACACAAACTAAACGAAAGATTTGTTTGTCCTTTCCACATGTTTTTAAACGTCACTTGCCACGCGATGATAGTAAAGTCTCCGTAATCATGCCCTTGTATGTGTCATCTGAAGCAACAAAACACCATTTCTCTCTAATTAGTCAAGCCATGACTAATAATGACTTACGGTTTTGGTACACGTTTGATGTGAACGCAGTGATGACCGCTGTTCGCTTTCATTTTCAGAGCTTTGTACCGGTTGCCGTGCGGTCGCGTTCGCACAATCAAGGTTCTTGGTTTGGCAATACTTTGCGATCGTAAAAAAGCAATACATAATTGGATGTTTTCCTTGTCAATAAAACATACCGAGCAATTAATATTATTGCAAAATTAAAATGAAACATCAAATATTTTATATTGAAAAATCAAATAAAAATCAAATATAATATAATTGCAATGTTGCGAAGCTTAGTTCGTGGCATTTGAAAACTCCAATTTTTATTGCCTTATTTTTACGATCCCATTATATTGTATTTGTTAAAAACAAATTCTGGATCTCACAAAATATAGACATATTTCTGGGATTTACCAAAATCTCGACTTTTGCGTTAAAATTCGCCAGCATTAGCGACGTAATTGGATTGGCTGAAATATTGCGGCCGTTTTCCGCGCGAAGCTTCCACACTTCAAAAACCACACCAACAACAGGTTGGAGAGCTTTTGGTAAGCTTAAGGATTGTGTCGACGGATCCATGAGCATGGCGGGTGTGTCAAGGCCCTTGTGGCGTTTGACCGCCGGGTGGAGAATGAGTACAAGTATCGCATATCGAAGATCGGTCAGTTCGTCAACAGCAACTACGACGAGGAGATGTCCAACGTGCTTCGCTTCACCTCCCACTACGTCGCTGAACAGATAGCAGAGCAATACTCGCGAGCCTTGTCTAACGAAGTTCGCTACCGGTTTTCTTTGAGCACAACGAATGAGGATGAAGTGATGGTTCAGGGCCCGTCGAAGACGCATACCATGCGAGTGGACACCTGGGCCTGCGACTGCGAATTCGGGATGACCATGAAGCTCCTGTGTCGGCACGATATTGCGTACAGGAATAACGAGCGAATCCCCGGTCCCATCATCCCGTGGATGCGCATTGACTCGAGGTGAGTGGGCTGTATGTTGTGTTTTTGCTTTTGACCACGTTTTGTCCATGATTATATTTATGGACAAAACAGTTTTTTACATGTTTTGATCCATGACTTGTCCATGGTTATGACTAGGTGGACAAATACGAGTCGTGACCTAAAGCGTGTGAAGCAGTTCACGTATGAAACCTTCCCCGCAAGCAAAGGGACCGTGAGCCTCGTTGAAAACCGTACACGAGCGCAGCGTTATAGAGAAGCAGTGCGAGTCACTCACTTAATCAGCACGGAGATGGCTGATATTGACGATGACGTGGAGTTTGTCGAGATGCTGGAATTTGTAATGAATCAGTGGCGGAATGTTCGGCAGCGGAAAATGCCCAGGACGGAGCTGCAACCTGCACAAGCAAAAAGCAGTTGATCTGCTTCAGATTTGAAACTGGAGTTTGCCATAAGTTCCAGTGACAGTGGCGATCAAAGCGAGGAGGCTGAGGAGTTTCTACAACCAGAATCGACAGCAGCTCTTCCTCGTATCCAACTCAACCCTAAGACAAGGAAGGTGGGTGCCCCCGCAAGCTGAAAAAGTGACGGCGGCTGGTGAACGCACGGACAGAAAATGGTTCGATCAAGCTCAGAGAGGTAGAAAGCTAGCTGGAGAAATATCGTTGAGCGGGCACTTGAACGCTCTGGATCGGGAGCAGCCTTCCTTAACGGACACGCAGCGTCGTCTGTCTGGAGTGATCGTGAAGTACAAAGAAGCGGACAGCAAAAAATGATGAGGAACCCTGTCACGATAATGGACCCCTTCTACATTCTCCCACCCAAGCTACTGGCGGCCTGCGTCAAGATACTACCCGTAGCGAACACGGCTGCGAGCGCTATTGAGATTGATGCGTCCCAAGAGTCTGGAAATGATTCAAAGCAGACGAAGGCGTCAGGCGCGAAGGAGACTGTGATTATCAAGGATGTGGGTAATTTCTCGCGCGAGCAGACCGAAACGTTCGCCAGAGTGCAGAACTTGAAGGACGTGATACAGCTGGGGCTGGATATGCACAAGTGGCTAACTTGTGAAGGTATTCCAGCACTTCCGGCTGAATACCATGACGTGGCCAACAAGGTTGCAGCTGAAGTGCTGGGTACTTACCCCTACAAGGTGATCGAAGGTGTCCCAAACATGCCGGACCTCGTGTACTCTATGTTGTACAGAGCTACACCACCAACCTGGCTCACGGACGCGGCAATAAGGGCTCTGTGTTTGCGGTTACAAGATGAATTTAACTCATGCAGATTTGCTGGATTCCAAGCCGCGGAGACATTGAAAAAACGGACGAGGCAATCGGGTGGAGGGCTCCTTGACAATGCAATTCGCGATAGGGTTTTCCAGCAAGTAGCGGAGAGTGGCGTGGAGTCTGTGTTGATCCCGTTGAACTTCCACAACGCTCACTGGTGTTGTCTGGTGGTGAAAGCGAGCGCGAGGCGCATTTTCTACTACGACCCGCTTAACCAAGGCTCCTACCTGAACGCGGCGAAAGATATCGCCACCCAACTCAAGATTTCTGGACTCCAAGAGTACGATCTCGTTCAACAGAACAACCCCATCCAGTTTGACGCCTTCAGCTGCGGCGTGTACGTCTGCTGGATGTTCATCCGACTCGTCGCTGGAGGACAACCCCAGGACATGAGCGCCAACGCTCTGCCAAGACGTCGTTTCGAGCTGTTCTATTATTTGCTTACAGGAAGACTCATCTCGATCCAAGGCGTGGACATGCAACAAGATGACGAAGAAGAGAAGATGCCTCCGTCTTCAGTCAACGTCGAAGAAAAGGATGAAGAGGATGTCCCCTCCACTCAAGTCGCGAAGTAAGTAGACAAGGTTTTACAGGTGGATAGCTGATAATGCGTCCAATAATGCATTTCTCTTCTTTCTGACACCCCCGGAGTGTATGGGTAGAACTGTTGATACTGACGCTCTACCTACATGACCTCGCAGCGAATGCCCCGCCCTTACTCAGATGGGGTTCGACCAGACTCCGTGTACATGTAGTCGTGAGTCGATCCCGAGAAACACAATGACGTAATCATGGCGTCAAGCATGACTAATCATGTTTTAATCCTGGCACAAATTATAACCGTACGTTCGTATCTTCTTCGTCCTCGAGGTATCTTCACGAATCTTCTCCATATGATCTTCGTTTATTTGTACTAAATGACAATCCAGGATTAATCCTGTACTGAATCATGTGATTTTACATGATTATAATCATGGCCTGCGTCAGCTGCCTTTATATATACAGTACAGCGATTCATGTGATACAGTACAGCGATACATGTGCGAACGACGCACACGTAAACGTATCGTTGAAGAATTAGACACCGTTATCGTCAGACGGGGCAGTCTGGCTGCATGTGTCTGAAGGATACTGTTGGGAGCTCTAAACTAAGTACATTGTATGCGGAACAGTTCGTGGTGGGTGCTAGCTTGTGTTGATAATTAATACCATCAAGATGCATGTAGGTCCTCATCCATGTTTCAGCTTCTATAATAGCTGGCTGGTCCAGCACCCCACACAAACTGAACGAAAGGTTTGTTTGTTGCCGTGCGGTCGCGTTCGCACAATCAAGGTTCTTGGTTTGGCAATATTTGGCGATCGTAAAAAGCAATACATAATTGGGTGTTTTCCTTGTCAATAAAACATATCGGGATTTTGTAGCTTCGCAACATTGCAATTATCATTGTGGCAAATGAACTTATAATATCACTTATCATGCTCAATAATAATAATTGAAATGTTGCGAAGCTTAATAATATGTTTTGTGATATTATCACAAAACATATAGTAGGAAATAATTGGATTTCACATATTATGTGAAATCCAATTATTTCCTACTTTGTATTGCATTTTTACGATTCCATAATTACATATTAATTAAAAAAATGGGTCGTATAAAATCTAACCTTTTTCTGGGCCTTACTAAAATCTAGACAAATGTTTGCGTTAAAATTTGCCGTTGAAGTGATGATGCGGAACTGGTTCCAGCTCGTGGGCGAAGATGGTAACGCGGTGACCTCGGCTGCTGCTGTTTCTGTGGATGTCGAATATGTTTGTGCTGTCAGAAATGCGGTGAATATGAAGACAGTGACGTCTCCGATATCGCTGCGTCTGACCTCACAGTCTTCGCGAACCAGGCAAGTCATCGTCGCCGGTGACTGAACTCGGAAAGGATGAAGACAATGCGCTCATTGTGCAGGGGCCTCCGCGCACAGTCGAGGATTCCCGGTATTTTATCCTCCCCCAAGTACAAACACAAGTCGAAAAGGCAGTACATGTATTTGTGATCGTGGAAAACGATGATCACGCTTGTGTGCGTATTTTTCAGCCCAACTCTAGCAGTGAAGGTCTTCACGCGCCTCGCTCTGAAGCTTGCCAAGAACAACCATTGGCGCGTAATACGATGAGTGGAACCCCAAGTCAAGCCGGACAATAGCATGCTGAGACGTCTTGTGTAGGTTCTTGAAACCTACAATGAGCCATCTTCAGAATCCTGTCTGCTGAATGTTCATCGTAAGCATCGGTTTTCAGGTGTTATATTAGCAGGCGCCAGGAACTGCGTATCGATCAGTCGCTCTTCTTCTCTTCGTTGTCACTCACGGATGAGCTGCTGTAGATGCGGTTGTAGCGTTGACGCAACTCTTCCCTGCGGCGTTCGGCCTCTGTCTGCGGGGCCGCTGGAATCTTGGACTCCTGTGGAAGCGAAGCAGAGGGCTCACTTGCTGGTGCAGCTGGTTGAACACGCTCCTGTTGCTGCCTCGGGATCGGACGTTTCTCTTCTAGGTCCTCCCCGAAGGTGCAGCAGCTGCGGCAGCTTCAGACGCCTCCACTGGGGCTGGTACAGGTGCAGCAGCGACAGGTACTTCTGGGATTCCAGAGGGAGCAGCCGGGGCCGATAGAGGGGGTGCGAGGGTGGTTTCAGCTAGATTTCCACTTTGTGTTTGTGTCGTTGGTGCCGAAGCAGGCGGTTGCTGTACACCTTGGGGCTGATGCGAGGCACCAAACTGCGCTGCTGAAGCTTGCAGCACTGCCAGTTGAGCATGCAGCAGGTCGATCTGGCGCTGAATGCTATCAGGGTCCACACCGGGCTGTTGCAAACCCTGCTGCGACTGCGGACCGAGAGGGGCATGCCAAAGGAGGCATCATACCGTATGCACCTGGCATACCAAAGCCAAAGGGTGGACCCATACCAGGGCCAAACATCATTGGCGACATGTACGGGTTCGGATAGCCAGCAGCAAACGGATGACCAGGTGCAGCAGCGGGGAAACCCGCAGACCCTGGAGGCGTCGCGGGTTGAGTCGTTCCCGCAGGAGCCGTCGGAGCAGCAGCTCCAGTAGGATTCGGCGGCGGAACAACCCGCCCGAATGCAACTCCAAACCGGAAACGAGGAGCACCAGGTGCAGCAGGTCGCTGAGCTTGTGCTGCGGGAGCGACTGCCGCTGCTTGTGGCACATTGTTGTTCTCTGCAGCAGGTCGTGCAGCGCGAGCAGCGGGTCCATCAGGAACAGCAGTCGGACGACGCGGTCCTGTCGGAATGGTGGAGCGACACGTTGGGCACGTTTGCTGGCGCTGGACCCACATTTTGAGGCAGTCCACGTGGAAAATGTGCGAGCATGGCAGCTTCTTGCAGGCGTCTGGGGTCATTTCCTCGCGGCAGATAATGCACGTTCTGTCCGTCTCCTGCAGTTCTTCTTCCGTTGGGTTCGGGAAACGCTCGTTCAAGTGGGCGGTGATTTTCCTATAGCGGAAGTACGACGCGATACGCCGCTGCAAGTTCTTGATGGAAATCCACAGGTCACGCACAATGTGCAGCGGCATGCCGTAGTACGTGAAAATAAGCATGAAAAAGACCTGCAAAAGTCAAAAGTCAGCAAACACATAAAAACCTCCCACTTGAAGCGGTTGTTCGTACCAAGTACACAACCAACTTGGTGACTTCCGAAACGAGCTCCAGGTAGAAGAGGTACGTGAACTTGTTGGTCCAGGCCCCGTCCATCCGAGAGTCCACCACGTACAGCACGTAGCGCAGGAAAGTGGCCACGATAGTCACCAGCAAAATCAGGAACTGCCAGCAACAAAATAAAATTAAGTACCAACAACCTCTCATTTTCTGCAGTAATATCCACCTCAAATCCAAAAAGGATGAAGACCGAGGGGCCCATCTCCATCACTTTCAGTGAGCACCACACCACGAATCCCGTGTCTACAGCTGCGAGCATGGTCATGAGTCCCACAAGTCTCACATGAGTGAGACGAGAGATGACGTCCGTTTGTTCAATCTACCAGACAACCCAAGTCAGTAATTAATAAATTATAAAATATGAGAGACCCACTCACAAACTCGATCCTGGCCTGTGCCAGCCAGTGGAAGATCTTGAGGAACACGAGTGCCGTGAACAGCACCATGACGTGGAACGAGATCTCCTCACGGAAGATCGTGAGCGCCAGACACGTCTCCGTCACGGCGTAGCGTACATTTTCATGCAGTAACTTTAAAAAGTAAGATTAGAGAATCCCCTCCGCATTTAATTTTCACCATGACAATCACTCACCTCCACTTCCGCATCCCGAAGTGTCCCAAGAAAAAGTTTTGAGGAACCTCCCGAATAGCGTCGTAAGTACGAGGCCCGCGTTGCCCAGCACCAGGACACTGACCTTGGAGGTCACGAGGTAGATCACGGACGGGTAGAACTGCTGCCGCGTCACATACGTGTACCAGAGCAGCCCCACGCAGGCCACGAGGCTCGCGCTCGAGTAAAGCCAGAACTTCATCCGCTACGTGGCAGAAAGGATAGTGATAAAAAGAAATTTGGTCATTGGCTCCTTTTAGCCAATCATATCGATTGTTACTTTGATTTTAACCAATTGAAATACACCAGAGACAACTTCAACAAGTAGTTGCCTTCTGTGTAGCCATTTGAGGAATAAGTTAGTTCATGTTGAGGCAATTATCCTATCTAGAAGTGGAAGTCGCCGACAACCGGATAGTGGTCGGACAAGTCCACGAGGACTTCACCGGAGACGCCTCGGGGTTGCGCCCAGTGCCGCGTGGCCTTGAGCTGCACGATTTCGGTCGATGCTGCGAGTGGTTGGCGATGACTGCGATCGACCATGACGTAGTCCAGACGCTCCGTCACACCTCCTGAGCTAGGACCGTCTACTGCAAGGTTGTTCGTGGTCGGGTCGAAGCTGTAGATGGATGACTTGGGATGCAGTTCTGGCTCGTGGACGCCCAGCACATCCAGCATGACCGTGTACTCACCGTCGGGAGCCTGCGCACCGACCGCGTGCTTGCTGACGTTCATATCTCCTGCGAAGATCACGGGTTCATGCTTTGGAAGGCACAGCGTGTCCACAAATTTTCGCATGAGAACGAGCTGGCAGTTCCGCGTCGTGACAGCGATCGGGGTTTCCCAAGCTTGCAAGTGCGTGCCCACAACGTGGACGGTCTGAGTCGTGTCGGAACCGTTGCTGCTCTGGACGGGCATTCGCACCTGGAAGTACACGACGCCCTTGTCTGCGTATCGGTCTTCGCCGGATGCAACACTGCCGAAAGTGATCTCCTCGCAGTTGGTAAGAGGGTACTTGCTCATGGCGAAACAGCCACCGTCGATCGCCTTTTTGGTGCCGAGCAGCGATGCATCTCCCACCACTTTGGTCTCGTAGATAAATCCCTGCGACTTCATTCCAGCCACCAGCTTCTCGCGCGCAGAGCTGCAAAAGCTTCGCAAAAATCACCACGTCAACATCTAGTGACGCGAGACATCTTGGAATTGCTGCAGCGCGTTGCGACGCACAAGGGGAAATCTTCTCGTTGAAAGACGACACTAAACTCGGTAGCAACCACACGTTGTAGATCATCACGCGCAGTTTGAAAGGCGTTGACATCGAAGATCGTTCTTCTTGAACTGGTTGTTCAGTTTCCTCTCTACAGCCAACGCTGTTATCATGTCCCCATTGATAGTCCCTAGCTGAAAAACCGCCGGTGAATACTTGGTAGCGGTGATAAACTCACCCTGCATACCAAGGAGCTGACCCGCCCATTCTCCATCTACAAGTTGCAGAAACACTTGACTGCCACATCGTAGTGGGCCCGAATGTCCATACGGCGACACCAGCCTCAAGGTCGTTTTGCTCGAATCTGCTCCAGTCGCCATAGCATGTCCACGTTTCGAATCCGGGGCGCCACCACACGCACCGACCTGCGTACATTATGACAGTACAAGTGGATAGCATCTCCAAACCTCGCTGCACGCCGCGGACCTGAAACTGCTCAGCGTTCTCCACAACGAAATCGATCGCTGCTTTTTCAGCGTGCAGCGGCTTGCACACACTCAGATACGCCGCCTTGTTCAGCTGATACTTTCCAACACCACCCAGTGCGCTAAGAGCAAACACCGCCGACAACGGTCCCGTCAGAGCCACGCCCGCAACTCCCGCCGCCACCGCCGCCGCCTTCTGCGATCCCGACAGCGCGCTCCGCTTCGTCAACCCCACTGCAAGTCCACCAAGAGCAGATAACCCAACTGAACCTCCAAAATGCACCAGTTCCTCGCACTTCGAAGGTGCAACAACCGGCGGAGGCACTCGCCACGGGAACGGAACAGGACAGTCAACCAACCCGTCGACACTGTCTCTAGAGCTCATGGTCGTCCTAGAGCTTCTAGTGCTACTAGAACGTCCTGTCTTCTCTTCTTCTACAATTTCACTATCGTCCGACTGTGGACGTGGCGTCATGAAGACCCGAAATGTGTCGGATGCGTGCACACTCTCGATCTCCAGCAGCTTGTGCAGGTAGCCGTTGAGTTGTTTGCGGAGCTTGTCGGCGGTCACGGCCGCATCCCATTGGAGACGCGCGGGCTTGGGCAGCGTGACGCGTCGCGCGTGTAGCGCCTGGCGGAAGGCGGTGTCAATAGCCGCGTGGAACTGCTGGAAGTCGGCGTACGAGCGCTGCACGAGCCAAATTGTGCGCGCGCGGAAGCGCAGCGAGATCTCGTAGCGCCACTGGGCGTCGCAGCAGGAGACGCGCGTGACGCCCACGTCGGCGTCCGATGCGAGCCACGGGAGGCTTTGGACGGGGCTGGCCTGTGGCAGTAGCGGGGGCGGCTTCCTCCTCCACGACTTCATGGGAAGGCGACGACTGAGTAATGAGCTGCTCATCGGCATCGCTTTAGGTTAGGAGAGAGTCAGACGCAAATCGTAACGGCATGGTGTAATATCGCTGTATGCAGTCATCAAGGTATGCTGCTTAGAAAGTAAATTGGGATAAAGTAGGATTACTGTTAACGACCTGTATAATAACATTGTTGTGGGAAAGGTATTGTATATTAGAGGTGGATAGGATATGAGAGTTAAGTGAAACCGACAGGTTCGCGTAGTAATCTGTCGGTTTCACTTAACTCATATGCTGCGCTCAACTCGATGGAGAACATGACGGCCAGCTGTATGAAATCTTCGGTGTTTTGATGACCAGCGCAAAAGCGCAGCGTAATATTGAGCGACACTCTCAGCACGTGTCAATCTTATGCCTGCAAGGCCATGGGCTGCGAGCTCCGATGTAGCGGCACGACACCATTCATCTTGAGTCGTCTCTACATTTCAAGCAGGAACTCATCAAATTGCAGTTCCATTGGACTTGTACAGCAAACTTCAACGACACAACTCGTCTCAATTGACAGATCGCCTTACTCTGCCTTACTACTACACTGTACGTCAATGGTAGCCCACCAACCACTCACGACAGCAAACTACTCAATCGATAGACGTGCGAGTACTCTGTCAGCAGTCCGTGTTGCTGCGGAGTGAACCCATGCTTGTTGGCCGTCGCGTGTTTCTCCATCGCCACAACCGCTTCATGCAACATACGCCACTGCTCCGATGAATGGACTTGGCTGCAAGCGTTTGCAACTTTCACGAACGCGAGTGTCACGTGACCTCCAAGCAGCAGAACAAACTCGAGCGAGCGGTGTTGATCCAGTATCGCCAACGCCAGCAACACCCCCGTGGCTACCACAGCCCAAAGCAGCGTCAGACGGTCAAGCACTGCCATCACCACCGCTGCAAGCTTCCGGACCAGGAGCTCAAACCGAATCACACTGCACGAGACCGTCTCCTCCGAGAGCAGAAACAGCTTCGCTCCAGCCAGCACCGCGTCTTCAATGGATCTGTAGCCTGCTACCTGCCCAACGACCGTCTTCCACTCACCGTCGTACTCTGCAGCTTTCGTGGGGATGACAATGTCCTCGGACCCTGGCAGACCTTCGCGGACGCACCAGGACAGTGCGTCTTCGTAACCCAAGTCATACAACCACTGCATATCTCGCTGTGAAGGAGGGTACATGGACCACCACGGAGGCACGTAGCGCGATGGACGAATATCGGCGTTCATGAACACATTCGGAGTCACAGTGATGGTACGAATGCCGTCTTCAAACAGCGGTTGGTTGTCCAGTAGCCCTCCGTCGATCACGTACTCGCCCTCGTGCTCGAACGGCATCCCCACCAACGGCGTCGCACAACACGAGGCCACCATCGTATGCAGTAGATGCACGGGGTTCTTGAAGTGAGAAACACGACGCGTGACCCAAGCCGACAGCGACGTGTACACGACCGTGACCTTGCCATGCAGCTTCTCCATGTTGTGGATGTTACCGTACCGCGTGATGGCGTCAATGAGGTAGTCGCGCATCTTGAAAGGTCCCGTCCAGCTCGCGTGGGCTGCAGGTACGTAGTCGTTGATCACGGAGTCACAGATGGCGTCAAAGTCCGAGTCAAGCACCAGCGACACGATGGACAGACAACCTGCCGACGTGCCGATGAACTTGGCCTTCTCGTCGATCTTCTGCTCTCGCAGCGCCTTGCACACGCCGTACATGTAGACCATGAGCCATCCACCGCCAGAAAAGGAGAAGTGCAGTGGTTCGGTCGTAGCTGTCGCTTCGGTGCTTGCAACTTCGACTCGCGGTTGAAGGTTTACTTTGGAGACGGATCGGTATCGACGAGACTGGATCAGCAGACTGTGACGGTCCCTTTGGGACAACTTTGACAGGAGATCTCTATCACTGCGTCTCCACCTCAGAAGCGATCGACGGCCACTCGGACGAAGAAATCTCGTCATGCGTCTGCGCATGTAGTGCTTGGTCTTGAGTTTGTCGACCAAGTCGAGCGTCAAGACACTCAGGTGGGTCATTGCAGACCGCGTTGCTCACTGTCCCGACGCAGCAAACACTTGACTCCTCACTTGCCAGCGACGAGGAAAATTGAGAAGTGGTGCAGTGTCCTGATCAAGACGCAACCCAAGACCATTGGGCAGAGCGAGGTCAAGCGACTTGATCCGTTCCCGCGGATATCGTTGCATCACAATGTCGACCTCCGAGGTGACCACGATCCACCCGAAGCCAAAGTTATCGGTCGTGTGCTTGCAGACCTTTAGGCCACTGTCTGCTTGCTAGCGTCATCAACGTGTACCACATTGCACAAGTATCCTACGACGCACAAACCCCGAAATGGCTACATCCTCTAAGACTCTATCACCACTCCATTCAACACCACCTCTAAAACCTTATAAATTCAAAAGCACCTCCAAGAATCGATCTATCACAGCAATGTGGCGGTTAAGCGAACGACCCAAGATCTGTAAATTTAGCACGAAAAAGGAAACAAGGGCACATTCACTCTCACCTTTGGTGGAGTGCCAAGCATGAACGCTCTGCAGATGGACGCGGAGGGTGACGGCGACGCTGCGTTCGAGGCGCTGGTGGCTGTGAACCACCGTTGGTTGGGCCGCTACGCGCGGCTGCACCGAGCTTCAGCGTGGAGTCTGCGCTGTTGGAGCGCAACAGTCTCTGGATGAACGCCTTCTTCCAAAGAGCCGCATGACCACGTCAGCCGCCTCTCCGCAGGCCAAGAGCCTCATCAGGAAGCACCGAGAGACGGTCATGGAGAGGCTGCGCTCGGCCCCATTGCCGCATTCCGAGTCGCCCTTCTCCACGTGCGTTGTGGACCCCATGGCCGCGCTCATGTTCGCCGCGTCCGTCGACCGATGCCCACACAACAACCTGGTACAATGTAGTCAGAGAGACAAAAGACTGAAGAGTCTGTTACTCATTGATGTGTTTGGCAGGAGGATCTGCTAGCTGAAGCCTGGGAGCTGCTGCAGTGTGCGTCGATCCGCACCCACGCACTTCGGTCAGGTACGAGTCTCTCTTTACGGTCGCTGACGTGTAGCGTGGCTGAAGCTCTTTTCGGTAGGCTTTGCCAGTTGCATCTTTCGATTCCTGACCGGGTTCACGGAGACTCAGAAGCGGGTGCGATGCAGTACTGTCGGTTGAGATGCATGCTCACCACTGACAAATGAAGGTATCTGTTTGCTGCTACGTCTGTAGATCCCGTGTTTACGTCTCCTGGTGCTGCTCGCAGAAGAGAACAGCTCCGCAGTGGTGAATGCGTGCAAAGTCGCTGCTCAAGGGCAATTCTGGCAGCCCAACATGTTTGTTTTTCTCTGCAGAAACGCCACCAGGATAATTCGACGCTGTGTGAGCTGGCCACGAGATTGCTAGAGTATTATTCAGAGGAAATGCCAATCCCGCCGGTCGTTCTGGATCAATCGTATGAAGAAGACCGGCAACTCTGTGCCAGAGAAACCAGTCCACTACGAGTTGCCACGTCGCCATTGCGGGGATCTGATGGCAGCACGGCACTTCCGTTGTTGACAGGGAACCATGGAATCCAAAGCCCGCATCGCCCACTCTTTTCACCAACAAAAGCGATATCCAGGTTGTACCAGGAATCACCTTCTCCTTACTGCCCCACTGTGAAGCTTCCATTGACACGTCTACCGACTTCTCCAGTTGAGCAGAGTCGACGTTCAAAGATTTTTAGCACACCAAAACTTACCGCTGTTGAAGGGCAGCGGCAGTACCGCTGCAACACACCCAACGCCCCCAATCTCGAATTGAGAGAAGTATTGTCATCGAAGCTAGTCGAACGCTTGATCCACTTTTCGGATCACCCCACAAACCCCAAACGCCAATAGCCCCAGCAAGTATCGGGCTGTCTTCTCCGAGAAATACTCGTGGAATCCGGAATGCATCAATTCTGTGAGCGGATTCGAGTGGTGGTGGCGCTCGCTACCGCAAAACCACGCTAGTTTAGAACCAACCCAGAAGCTGAAAATGGTCACGAAGGCTGCAGTACGCTTACACTCGAAAGGAGAACTGCGACGTGCTATCGAGTTGTATTTACTAGCACTATCGTCGGATGCAGATGAGGAGGTGAGCTTCAGGTTACGAATCAATCTTGCTTGCGCCTTTGAGACAGCTGAAGACTTCCAGTCGAGTCTTGACGAGTTTAGCCGCGCGCTGGAGCTAAACCCCAACGATCTCTACGCAAATTACAAGATTGGGTGCTTGCTCACCTTAGTCGGTGCATTTGATGAAGCACGAATTCGATTTGAATCGATTCTGAACGAATACCCTCAAGCTGCTGATGGCTTGGTCAATCTCGAGAAAGCGGTCGAGGCTCACATGCAACGAGAAAAGGCGAGAAAGGCCGTAATTGTCGCTGCAAAAGAATGCCGCTCTCCGCCGAAAATTGTGTCTCCAAGATACATGACTCCCGGAATCATGTTGCCCCATCCACTCTGGTAGTGCAACCAACAGCTCCACATCGAAAGAAAGCCCCCGCAGCAAAACGGGAGCGAGCGTCGCCAAGCATCGAGCCGACTGAAAAGGAAGCACCCTATGTTGTTGTCGCCTCAACTGAAGTAGTATTTCCTCACAAACCAGAGACAGCTACTGTTGCCAGGCTGACAGACAACCATTTTTCACCACCAAGTCTGCTGGGGTTACTGGTATGTCGTTGCCAGGAGGCTCGTATTAACGTGCTAGAAGTGCTGCAACAACTAGACCCCCAACAGAGTGGTTTGATCCACAGGCAGAGTTTCATCAACTTCCTTCACATTGTCACTGGTATTAGAGATTTGGATGATGATGCTCTAGTGGCTCTCAACATTTCTCCTGCCGACTGGGTATCGAGCGAGAGCCAAGACTTTTTGAAGTATAGTGGATTCGTGGAGGCGTACAGTGAGCAGCATCAAGTTGAAAGTGCACTTCTAAAATCGGGCGAAGTCGTACGGGTAAAACTACTGATCGATGACCTTATACGACGCGATTTGGCACATTTTTCGCATCACACCGTCTCCGAGTGGGTGGGCATAGGAAGCGAGCGAGCTGCTGCAGAACTGCACAGAACTTCTTCATCTGAGGGACTTAGCTCTTGTGGAAATGAAGCTACTAGGGCACCCCAATCCACGCTAGGAAATCGCGAAGGAGGTACTTGCAGCGATCCAGATTTACATGGCATCGAGGAAAACACTGTCACACGCGTTAGAAAAGATCGAGCGCGTGAAGAATGGATCTTTACCGCAGAAAAGGCTCGCGTTCTTGCTAGGAGGCAGCAACACTGCATGAAATCACTACGAGATATTGCGTCACGAGCAAGAGCATGTATCTTATCTCGACGAAAAGCTATAACGTTCTTGCTTGTGGTGGCGCAGAATGCGCAAGAAGAGTTACGAGCACGAAAGCTGCGATGCATTACATCAAGCCAAGACAAAACTCAAACGAACCACAATGGCGAACCTGTGCGCTCGACAGTACCACCACTAATCGAGTCAGGATCTAGCGGTACAAGCGAAGAAGTGCAACTGAGTGACGTCAAAGAACTTTCACAAGAAACCTATCACGCCTCCGTCCGAACTGCGATGGCTCGGTTACGTCAAAATGCTGAGCTTGAACACGTGAAAGTAGCCGCTGCTCGCTATGCAAAGTTCTGCCAGGTACCTCCCCTTTTCCTGGAAATCAAGTAAGGAGACCTTAGACTTAAGAGTTTACTGAGCTACTACGTAGTATTAATTGCATTTATGCTTACAACATGATACCGGTAACATACCAGCAAGAACAAAAGCAAGGGCCATAGGAGTGCATTTCTCAGAATACAATACGCGCTGCACTTTTAGCAGCTTCAATTTGACTTTACGTGCAATACGTGATAGACTAAACGCAGAGTGTTCACGGGTTGTACATGAAGTCACGAAGGTACTGGGTCAGGTCCTCCGGCTTCGGGGTGGTGGCAAAGCCCTGCTCAAAACCGTACTCAGCCACAGCCTCAGCAATTTTGAGCGATACTTCCCGGATGCTAGACAGTGGCGGGTAGACGCAGCCAGTCTCCAAGTCGGCGGGAGTTGTACGCTCCGCGAGCGTCTTGGCTGCAATAATCATGATGTCGTCGTTCACGTGGGTCAGGCCAGCAGCGACTACACCCAGGGCAACGCCGGGAAAATGTACGAGTTGTTGCCCTGGCCAGGAATGCAGAGCTTGCCGTTGACCTCCACAGGGTCGAAAGGGCTGCCGCTGGCGAAGATGCACTTACCGTCCGTGAACGTGTAAGCCTCCTTGGCCGTGCACTCAGCCTTTGACGTTGGGTTGCTCAGAGCAAAGATGATCGGGCGCTCGTTGATCTCGCACATCTTCTGGCAGACCGCCTCGTTGAAGGCCTTGGCAATGGTGCACACACCAATGAGGGCCGTGGGCTTGATACGGTCGAGAGTCTCCACAAGGTTCAGGCACGCAGGGGCTTCGTGCGCGTACGGGAGCTTATGCGGCGGCAGTGAATCCCTACGTGACTCCACAATCAGACCGCGCGAATCCACGAGCCAAATCTGTTTGCGGGACTCCTCGACCGTCTTGCCAGTCTCACGCGAGATAGCCATCGCGATCAGGTCGGCGATGCCCGTGCCGGCAGTGCCAGCACCCAGGAAAACGAACTTCTGCTGGGAGATCGGCTTGCCCGAGAGCGGGACGGCAGCCAAAAGACCGGCAAGTACAACCGCGGCCGTGCCTTGATGTCGTCGTTGAACGTGCAGTGCGTGTTCTGGTACTTGCGCAGCAGGTTAAAGGCAGTCGAGTTGCCAAAGTCCTCGAACTGCAGCAGCACCTTGGCGCCATACTTGGCCTTGGCAGCGTTCATGAACTCGTCCACGAGCTGCTCGAACTTCTCACCACGCTCGCGCTTCTGGCGCAGACCGATGTAGAACGGGTCAGCCAGGTACTCTTCGTTGTTGGTGCCGCAGTCCAGCACAACGGGCAGACACATTTGGGGCGGAACACCGGCGCAGGCCGTGTACAGCGACAACTTGCCCACAGGAATGCCCATGCCGTTGGCACCCTGGTCTCCGAGGCCGAGGATGCGCTCGCCGTCCGTGAAGCAGATAGCGCGGATGTCCTTCTCCGGCCAGTTGTCGAGGATCTCGTCGACGTGGCCGATGTCGCTGATGGAAATGTACAGGCCGCGCGGGGTCTGGCGGTAGATGTGGCTGAACTCCTGGCAGGCTTGGCCGACCGTGGGCGTGTACACAATAGGCATGAGCTCGGTCGTGTGCTCGATGAGCATGCGGTAGTACACGTCCTCGTTGGTGTCCTGCATGTTTTGCAGGAAAATGTACTTCTCGATGGGCGATGTCTTGCGACGCAGCTGCATCATGGCGCGCTCCGTCTCGAGCTTGATGGAAGTGACGGCCACGGGCAGAAGGCCCCGGAGCTTGAAGGCCGTGCGCTCCTCCCTAGTGAAGGCTTGGCCCTTGTTGGTCATGGGCGTTCGCATGAGTGCGAAACCAGGCTGCGACTGCATTGAGAAGCACGTTATTAGTTGATTCGACGTGAGACCGTTACCGTAACGTACCATGGAGAAGTCGTCGGCATCAATGTGGGCCAACGCTACTTCGGCAGCCGCGGTGCTCGCCGGCCGCTTGTTGACGAGTTCCTTGAGCGCCGTCGACGGTCTTTCGAACGTGAGGTACGAGATGGCGGCGAGCGCTTGATTTCGGCTGAAGACGGAGGAGCGGAGGGTGGAGATCATCGTGACTGGCGCACGTCGAATCGAAAAGTGAGCTGTTGGGCCTCGTTTCGGCACAACGTGGAGAGCGGATCCCAACTTTGACGTGCCGCGCGACGTGAGACAGACCCGTTGGGCTCCATCGAAAGTGCAGCGACAGAAACAAGGACGACTTCTGCTTGGTGGGGCGCGTACGTATCCATAGCCCGGGCTTTGGCGGTGCCGCGCTGTTTGCGCGATCACCCGCAGCGTCAGGAGAAAAACTCGTGGGCCGTCAAAGCGATCCTCCGCCCGCCGACTCGGAGCCGTGACTCGGCCGCGTGGCAAGTGAAGGTCCGACTTCAAGTCGCCACCAGAAGAACGGCGGATTCCCGTTAAACGAGTTCGTCACCGTTTGTCAGGGCATTCTCTAAAAGGTGCTCATGATTACCCCCATTTTCTAAAAGGTGTCGTCGTCTTTTAAAAGGTGCTTGTTACCGGTATCTTACCGGTACCGGAAGCTGATATTTAGCAGAAAGGGTCTTCGATTGTGATGAAGCATGTATTAATAATCTCTGCTGGTACTACCTGTATTAATATAATACCTGGGCGTTGTGAGTCACAACGCCAGTCTCAACTTGTGACCGAGTGTGAACGTAAAGCTACCAAGGTAGAAGCAACAGAGCTTATCAATACATACCCGGAGTACTCCCCAAAGTGCTGTTCTTGTTCTTGCTAATTTACGTAGGGTTTTAGGGTTAAGGGTTTAGGGCTGCAAGGCTTCGCTTCATTTTACTTGTTACATACAAGACACGGTACGTAAGCACGTGCCGTCCTACCTCCGTGTTATTTACCTTATCAATGAGCACCTTTTAGAAAATGGGGGTACCGGTATTAAAAAGATTGCCCCCTTTTAGAAAAAATGGGCGTAAGATTACCCGTAATCATGAGCACCTTTTAGAGAATTCCCCGAAATGGCTACATCCTCTCAAACTCTATCGCCACTCCATTCAACATCACCTCTAAAATTTATTTTTCAAAAGCACCTCTAAGAATGGATCTATCACTACCGGTATTCGAATTCCAATGGAGCACGTACTGGGCGACTTGGATGGCAAGACGGACGTGCTGCGCTTCGTCGTGGGCTTTCTGGGCTTCCGCGACTGGCAGAGTCTGTCGTCCTGCAGTCGCTCTCTAGCCAGCTCGGACCTGCGGTGCTTCGTACTGGCCCAGGGCGTGTTACGCGTGCCTCCCCGCCTCTCCCCCAACACTCCAAGCACTCGGATGCTCTACCTGCTGCCAGCTACTACGCCGACAGTTTCCTGCGTCACATGGAGCCGCAGATGTTGCGCTGTGTCACGCGGCTGAAGGTTCCACGTACGGGGATGCACCTGCTCAGTCTCCTGCGTGCTCTACCTGCTCTACGCTCGCTGCAGTTCTGGGACTACCCGTACTGGACGCCCGAGGAGGGCGACACAGAGGACGAGGAGCCCGCCATCAACGTGGCTGCTGTACTGCAATTACTACCGACTTTGCAGGACCTCAGTGTGGCTGACGCAGACGTTACGCTGTCCGAGCTGCTGGAGACGGCCCTGCAGCCTGCAGGATGGAATCTGCGGGCCTTGGACCTGGCCGAGACGGACATAGTGGACCTGGCGCCGCTCATGATGCTACCGCAGCTGCAGTCACTCAGTGTTAGACGCACTAATGTCAATAGCCTGGCGGTGCTAGAGGCGCTGCCCCAGCTCCACGTGCTGGACGTGTCGGAGACGAGGATCGTGGAGTTTGGTCACTTGCAGGCGGTGCCGTTGCTGGAGACGCTGGATATGAGCAAGAACTGGGTCTCTACTGATCTGCGCGTGCTGCAGCAGCTCACGGCGCTAAGGTCGCTCAAGGCCACCAACATTGGCAACTCGGACGCGTTAGAGTTGAAGCTCAACTGCCCCGAGCTTGAGATCCTGCACCTGCAGAACACAAGGCTCACGGATCTGGACTTTGTGAGGGATTTGCTCAACCTCACGTATTTGGATATTCGCTGGACGCACGTTGGCGACCGACGCCCGCTGGCGGCGTTGGAGTCGCTCGAGCAGTTGCTGCTGGACACGAGAGAGAGGGGAACACCTGCCGAGGAGCATATTTTGCCACCATTGAATTACGAGTGGTTGGCCGGGCTGCACAAGCTCAAGAAGCTCAGGATGTACAAGCACAACTACCAGGACGATATTGCGGACGTCCTGCAGGAAGATGTCGAGGAGAACGGAACGACGGTCGTCTCGACCAGAGGCCTCACTATTCCCTTGGCGCACCGAGTCCCCAGTGCGTTCCTGAACAGTGCGAGCAGATTGGGTGAGTTGACCTCACTGGAGCTCCCACCACTCACGGACTACTTGCCGCTGACGTTGATGTCGTCAACACTGTGTCATCTGCGCCTGCAGCAGTGGTGTGCTGAAGACCTAGCGCAGATTGTGGCGCTTGGAGAAATGCCCGTACTCACGCGGCTGTCCATGTCGCTGCCGCCCACTGCACAAGTGATGGACTTGCTTCCTCTCGAGGGTTTTGTACAGCTCAAACAACTAGAGCTACTAGATGTGCTCTTTGAAGACCTATCGCCTCTCGGCGCGCTGGTGAATTTAGAGAAGTTGGTGCTATCATTGCCCGATCGCGGCAAGCGGCAACTGGCTCGACGTCACCGGGACCACCAGACTAGCTTCGAGTTCCTCACACAGCTCACAAAGCTGGAAGAGCTATCTCTGGTGGGTCGAGTAGATTTCAAGGATGCTGCTTTGCTTTCAGGGATGCTCAAGATGCGCCGGCTGTGGCTCAATGCGACCAAGGTGGAGGAAGCAACGCCATTAGCCTCGCTCACTCACCTACAGATGCTTGACTTAGGCCTCACCCCTCTAACGACGGTGGAAGACATCCCGAAACTACTGGAGCTGCAGTCCATTTGGATTCCGGAAGCCGTGGACTGCAAGTTGCTGCGTGACGCTAGCAACTTCCCGCGACTGCACGCCATTTGGCACCCTGACGACTACAACTGCCTTTGGACAGATCACAAATTTTGATCCCAGCAATCGAAAGTCGACAGGATCGTGTTCAAAATGAACTGGAGGTTTGTGAGCTTTGTTTTCGTGGTTACTGTGCTGGTTTAACGTGTGTGATCATGTGCAACAGGGTATTCACTGATGCCGCTAGTAAGCGAATGGTGGCCTCATGGCAAGTAAACGGGCCTTAACTTTGGCCTCGGGTGCATCGAGGTCGACAATAATGCTGCTATCCGTGGGAACAGCTACTACACTCAATGCTTTTGGATGGCTCGGCCGCCGTACGACTCTTTGATTTCCCCGCCGCCACCAAGTCAAGTGTCAAGTGTTTGCTGCGTCGAGATAATCGCTGGAGTATTTGGCTGGACACGAGAGAGTAGAGCGGGGAAGAGCGGGCAAGTTACAAAAGCTGCCGCCTTTTTACTTTACAAGTGGTTGAAAAGCTGAAGAAGCGAGTGTACTGTAAGCATAGATGGGCTGAAATTATGGGCTTTGGAGAATCTCCGATGGGGAAATGTGGTCCGATGGAGTCAATGGCTGGCTTGAGCGTGCTCAGCAGCAGCAACATTTTATTCCGGATGAGATGAGGAGAACTAGTTGGCGCACTTTCCGCAAGTTACCGGTAGCTGGAGGATGGAGTTTGCCAGATAATAATGCTGCTCGTTTTGGTGGGAACACTGTGGACTACGACGTGAGGTCCGAGGTGATTGATTCGTGCATGTGAGAGCCGTTCAACAGAAACGTTCATGACGTATGATCTGGGATGTGCAAGTTTGGCCGAGTGCGTTTCAAAAATCCATGTTCCCGTCTCGGGACTGACGTTCATGTGAGAGCAACTGGCGCAACTACGCGGAGGAGTCGCCTGAAGGCACGTACATGCTGCCGATTCAGACGTATGCTTTGTCTGTCACTTCAAATTGCCTGTTGGTGTATTTGGAGTTTCGTCACGAGGGGAAGGACTGTCGGAAAACTCCGACTGCGAGCAGGACCGGGTTTGAAGCTTTACATTTGTCGATGGGTGTGGACTAGCAGTGTTGTTCAAGAGCTCATTCAGCTGCATCTGACGAGACCTTGAAAACGTCTCCACCTGTGGGTGCAGCGCTGGTAACGGACGATTCTCCGCCACATTTCGTTGTGCATCGTCCTGCGACTAGCGATAGAGCAGGTAACAACGACCTCTAGCTGCAAACGGCCGGAGTCTCCTGCTCAAACGTTGTGACACATTTGCGCGTGTGCTCGACCGTTTTGGAGGTTTTTCCGACGCACGAAATCCAAGCACGAGATTGCGGAGACAAGCGAGCATAACGTTGCTGGCGCTGCGCTTGTCAGCACCATGATGCCGTTGCGCCTGAAGAGGCACTCGGTTTCGACTGGAACTGGGCTGGAAGGCTCTTCGGAGCCCGTACAACATGACCGAACAGCAAATGCATTGAAACGGATGCAACCGATGATACCACCCGTGAATCCAACGCAAGATGCAACGCTAACATCCTGCTCCGAGAGGAGTTATTGACCATGCTCATGTGAAAAGAGAGAACTTCGAGGGAGCCGTTTGCATCGATAGCTCATTCTCCAATTCGCAAAGAGCGACTTACCCAGCTACCACCAGCTACCACCAACTACCCAATTTCACTGTGCTCAAACCATGGTCAAGTTCAACGTCTCCCTTCTCCTCGCCGCCATTGCTGTGGCCCCCGTCCTCGCCGGCTACAGCCAGGAATCGGTCGTGTACACCAGCGGAAGTGCCACGAGCGCGCCTGCAACTGAAACAACTGTCGTCATCGACACTCCTGTAGTCACCACTGCCACCGTAGTCACCACTACTGTCGAATCCGCAACCTGTGAAGAGGATGCCGAGATGCCGGACGAGTGCGACGGCAGTAATGGCTGGTTCCCGGTGTCCGTGGTTGGGCACGAAGGATACTACTGCGCCCAGGGACCGATCTGCGCTCACGAGGTCGGAAGCTGCCCGGGTGCGCATGGTGACCTCATCTTTGGATCCAGTTGTGTTAGTCTGGACAGCGGAACCAACGGCTGTGTCCCCAACACGGAATGCTCGGGAGCGACCGAGTCAACGGAGGTGGTAACTGCTGCTCCGATCGCTGTCATTTCCAATGGCTGTGAGGTTGCCACTGACACTCCGGCAACCCCGACCCCAACCGGTAAGGAGGAGTCGGTACCTTACACACCAGAGACCATCGCGGTCACCCCGCGCCGACCACCCCCGCACCGACCACCCCCGCGCCGACTACCCCGCGCCGACTACCCCCGTGCCCACAACGTACACTCAGACCGAGACCGTAACATTCCCGCCGACTACCCCAGCGCCGACCGGAAAGGAGGAATCCGTGCCTTACACGCCAGAGACCATCGCGGTTACCCCGCGCCAACTACCCCGCGCCGACTACCCCCGCGCCGACTACCCCAGCGCCGACCACCCCGCGCCCACAACGTACACTCAGACCGAGACCGTAACATTCCCGCCAACTACCCCAGCGCCGACTACCCCAGCGCCGACTACCCCGCGCCGACAACATACACTCAGACTGAGACCGTAACATTCCCGCCCACGGAAACGAAGATGCCTGAATCTACCCCTTACACAGAGACGGCAGCACCCACCACCACTCCTCCGGCGACGTACACGACCCAAACAGCCCCGCCCACCGTTTATCAGCAGACGACGGAGTCGGCGACGTTCACCCCTCTCATCTCGATTGAGACCAATACTCCTGACACGGAGACACCTACTACGGTCACCATTGTGACGGAGGCTCCTACCACGTACATTACCAGTCCCCGATTGTAACGGAGACCCCTACTACGTACATTACCGAAACCCCGGTGACGGTGTATACCCCCGCAACCGAGACCGTGACGGAAGCTCCTTGCACGGATGCGCCGACCACCGAGGAGACGCCTGCGCAGGAGACCGAGCAGACCGTATACGAAACGGAGGCACCCGAGGAGACTGAAGCCCCTTGCACAGATGAACCCGCGCAGGAGGATACCCCTGCTGAGAAGACCGACGCACCGGGTTACGAAACGGAGGCACCAGAGGAAAATGGATCCGCTGAGGAAACCGACGCACCGGGTTACGATACGGAGGCACCAGAGGAAAATGGATCCGCTGAGGAGACCGACGCGCCGGGTTATGAAACGGAGGCACCAGAGGAAAATGGATCCGCTGAGGAGACCGACGCACCGGTTTATGAAACGGAGGCACCAGAGGAAAATGGATCCGCTGAGGAGACCGACGCGCCGGGTTATGAAACGGAGGCACCAGAGGAAAATGGATCCGCTGAGGAGACCGACGCGCCGGGTTATGAAACGGAGGCACCAGAGGAAA
Organism: Phytophthora hibernalis; assembly: GCA_012656075.1. Lineage (NCBI taxonomy): Eukaryota > Oomycota > Peronosporomycetes > Peronosporales > Peronosporaceae > Phytophthora > Phytophthora hibernalis. The sequence goes on along the minus strand of JAAKBF010000287.1, from coordinate 154,199 downwards.
ATGGATCCGCTGAGGAGACCGACGCACCGGTTTATGAAACGGAGGCACCAGAGGAAACTGAAGCCCCCGAGGAGACCGACGCACCAGAGGAGACTGAGGCACCAGAGGAGACTGAGTCACCAGAGGAGACCGAGGCACCAGTTGAAACTGAAGCTCCTGAGGAGACTGAAGCACCGACTACGACGGAGGTTCTCGATACGGAGGAGGCTGCGACGGAGGCGACTGCGACTGTGGCACCTGCAACGGAGGCGACTACGACTGTGGACCCCGAGATGGCTGATACTTTGACGATTGCCACGATCGAACCCGACAGACGCAACCTGCGCAGCAACTGAAGGTCGACGTAGTACCGGTGGCTGTTGCCTGCTCGAGCATCGGCTCTTGTTGCTTCATCGCGTTTCGTGTTTCATTTTTCATACATAGCTTCCGTTTTGTCACTAGACTGTAGAAGCTCTACACAGATAATACGCAACCACTTCATGCAAAATAGCCGCCACAACATTAATCCTTTAAAAACCTGCGGCAAACTACTGCTTCACAGTCGAGTTACTTGATCCAGCGCTGGATGGACACTTGGTAGGGGTTCGTCACCTCTAACAACGGACACCGAGACAGCACTAGCCGACGATAATGACTGAATTTCCGTCACCATTGTCGACGAAGTTGCAGCACGCGAATACGACGCGTCGAAAAGATAAAGCTGTGAGTCCCGAATCGCCAACTGCTCTATCATCCGGAATTCTCGCACGTACAGCCTCGTGATCGTCACCACTCGCCAGTGAAAAGTACCAGTCGTAAGCACCATCAGCACGATAAAGACCGCCTTGCCTTCAGCACCCGCGCATTTGCCAGTACATGCCGTGAGTTCTGCCGTAAGCGCAACGAAGAGCAGCCATACCAGCAGCACCAGCTGCGCATAGTTCAACGCCAGGAAGCTCAGCACGTACGTCATGTAGCTTCGGTCGTGCGGACGTTGACACGCGAGCAAGCCCACAGTGCCCGTGATGACCCCCACGACCGGCACAGTATACGCTGGCCAAGCGAACCACGCACAACAAGTCAACGCATACACGAGGACCATCCAGCCGCAGAGCCACCGCACATGTTCGACGGTCGTCATCCCCACATCTGTGTACATTGCAGCTAGTTGTCGGCAGAATCCGCCGCTGAACGCGGACTCACTCTCGTCCGAAAGGAGTCGCACCCGCCTCCTGCCGTCGTCGACCATCATTGCACTTTCCCTCAACTGGGAGGCAATGGGAACTTGTCTTCGGTCGGGTCTGGATACGGCGGTGATACGTGGGAGTCTGTTGTCTTGCGGCTGGACGGGGTGACGTCAATGGAGCCCTCCACGGAATCGTCGAAAAGGGAGTAAACGTCCTGGGCGCAACGATCCTGACCCCGGGTGGGAGTACAGTCTGGGGTGGGATTGTCGCCTCCGGGCGTGAACGGACCTGCAGACATGGGGCTCGAGACGTCGGAAGTGCGCTCGAGGTGTCGACAATGCTGGAAATGTATCGTAGACTTTTGAGTGTATCTTCAGTGTGGATACATTACGTGCGGTACCGCGTTTTCAGCCAATCACAAGCAGCAATAAAGGTTTATGGGACCAATCACGCACGACAAGATAGCTGTCGCTGGACGCAAAACGGCCGAGTCTGTCGTCTTTACGTTGAGCCACGGCGACAGCATGGAGCTCCGCCTCGGCAGTCGAGTCGACTATTTAAAAAGATTGCACTTTGCACTTTCAAGGCCTCCGATCTTCAACGTGGCAAGCCATTTCTGGAGATACTTCAGTTTTGTTACCCCCTTCTCAGTGGAATCTCACTTTCATCTGTGAGTGCTGTGCCGTTGGAAGACGTTTTATGACACAACGGCAACTACAGTGGCAAAAAGCACGTGTATGTAAAGCAGCGGCTGCATCCCGTGTGCACCACAGAACGACGATGCAGGCGTCTTGCCAGGGAAATACCGCTAGCTGTAGTTAAATCGAGTAGGTGACCCCATCCGTCCTTACCAAACGATTGGGATGCTGCAGAGCGCCGATGCTGAATGCTGTGTGTCTGTATCCGGACATCTCCATCCAATGTCATTCTGAAATTCACTTTCAAGCGCTCAGCCAAGCATCCAAGCGAACCCCTAAACGATTATATCAATCCAAGGCTCGCGATATTATCGATCCCGACTACAAGCATGAAGATCATCAACACGACTGCTGTCGCACTGTGCGTCCTGGCCCAAGTTGCCAGTGCAACGAAGAAGCTTGACCACGCATCTGGCCATGGCAAAGCAAACGTCACGACGGCAGCCAATTTCGATCCATCCGGAGCCAAAATGGAGGTGTGCCCCAGCGGTGACTGCAAAGGAGGCAATAGCGTGCGGATCTCTGTGTTGAGCCTCACGGAGTTAACTTCGGCAGGGGTCGAAGTCGCCAACAACAAGGTGACCACCTTCACTGCTGCCTCCAGCGACTGGACCGCCATCGCCACGAAACTGGTTGAAGATGTGAACATTTCCTCGACGACGTTCGTGTCCAAACTCACGGTTGGCAGTACGTCGCTGTTTTTCAATCTCACGGCGAGCATTCCTGAAAGTGACTGGGCCGTCACGTACGGGTCGGAGGTGCTCACTGTCCCTGCCGGAGCGCTGAAATTCACCGTGGATATTGGCTCGTGGCCGTTTGCCGGAACTACCAACACGTTGGTACTTGCTCTGAAATTGGATGCCAAAGGACCCAATAACAAGGCTGCCGGTAAGCCTGCGAAGAAGGAAAAGACCCAAGGCGCCAAGGCCAACTCCACTATCGAGCGTGTCGACATGGGTGAATCTATCTTCATGGATGCCCCGTCGATCGTCATCATCGACGACAAAGAAGCAAGTGTGATCAACTCCTCGGTCGTTCAAGTTGGCGGTGACACCGCGTTCCAATGGGTCTTCCTCACTTCACCAACACGCTTCATTACGATCCCGTAGTTGGCGACAACACTACCGTAGCCACCACGACCACAACCAGCAGCTCATCCTCGTCGAGTGATGCATCAGCGTCCTCTTCCTCCTCCACGTTCTCGATTTCGAGTCTTGCTGCGGCTGGGCTGGTGGTCCTCGCGTACAGCTTATTCTAAGACGATGAAGTTCAGAAGTTCTGAGCCTGGCCTCCCAACCACCACCACCGAGATATCATCCTCATCATCACTTGCAAAAGTCAAGCCCAACAGCTAGGTAGTAAATGTATAATTTTAATTTTTTTGCACGAGAAACACCTTGCAGCATGATCATGATGTCATTTCATAGACTTTTGATACAGCGCTTCGAGCTGTCCTTCTCCCAGGAAAAATGAAATGCAAGCGCAAATGGAAGAAATTCCACCCCTATTCCAAAATGGAATTCATCAGGTGCGGTTAATAAAAGCTATTCGACGACCTTGGCTTCTTGCCGGAGAAAATAGTACATGTAGTAGTTTCATTGAGTAGGATGGATTGGGCATGTCCTTCGGTTCTTATTATACCTGCACATGTGCTTGATGGCGGAGCAACTTCGGTGCTGCAGAAAGAAGAGCTGGTTGCTGTGTCATTCCGAAAAATACTTTCAAGCGCCCAACCAAACACCCAAGCAACCCCAAGAGAGAAGAGGCGACCGCCCGGTTTCAACTCCAGCGATATTATCGCCAATGAAGATCATCAACACGACTGCTTTCGCACTTGCGTGCCTCCTGGCCCAAGTTGCTACGTGTAGCGAAACGAAGAGCCTCGACATTGTCAACAAGGCATCTGTCAATAGCAACATAAACGTCTCAACGACTGCCGACGTCGACACATCTTGCCTCACCGGCGACTGTACCAAAGGAAAGAGCGTGAAGATCTCTGTCTCCGCCAACGTCACGACGGCAGCCAACTTCGACCCATCTGGAGCCAAGATGGAGGTTTGCCCCAGCGGTGACTGCAAAGGAGGCAATAGCGTGCGGATCTCTGTACTGAGCCTCACGGAGTTAACTTCGGCAGGGGTCGAAGTCGCCAACAACAAGGTGACCTCCTTCACCGCTGCCAGTAGCGACTGGACCGCCATCACCACAAGTCTCGTTGCAGGTGTAAATGTTTCTACGACCATGTTCGTGTCCAAACTCACGGTTGGCGGCACCTCGCTGTTTTTCAATCTCACGGCGAGCATTCCTGAAAGTGACTGGACCGTCACGTACGGGTCGGAGACGCTCATTGTCCCTGCCGGTGCACTGAAGTTCACCGTGGATATTGGCAAGTGGCCGTTTGCCGGAACCAGCAACACGTTGGCACTTGCTCTGAAATTGGACGCCAAAGGACCCAATAACAAGAGTGTCGATAAGCCTAAGAAGGAGAAAACCCAAGGCGCCAACGCTAACGCCAATGCCACCATCGATCGTGTGGACATGGGTGCAAACATCTTCATGGATGCCCCGTCGATCGTCATCATCGACGGCACAGAAGCGAGTGTGATCAACTCTTCGGTCGTGGAAGTTGGTAGTGACACCGCGTTCCAATGGGTCTTCCCTCACTTCATTAATACGCTTCATTACGACCCCGTAGTCGGCGACAACACCACCACCACAACGACCAGCAGTTCATCCTCGTCGGATGATGCATCGGCAGCCTCCACGCTTTCGCTCTCGAGCCTTGCTGCGGCTGGTCTGGCGGCCCTTGCATACAGCTTCTTCTAAGACCTGTGCTACATGAGGCTTAGAAGCTCATAACCAAGTCTTCCAACCACTGACTTCTATTATCCTCAGCATCGCCTGCGAAAGTCAGGAAATGCCGACACCGGCAGTAAGTAAAATAATACTTCGAAGTAAATTTTAGTTTCGCACGAAAACACTTTGCTGCACAAGGGTCGACCCGACTGCAGTTCATTTTTCAACGGCTTTTGACTTGTCTCGCGTCGACGAGCATGATATCATCTTGAAGCGTGCGTTGGCCTGCTGGACTTCTTGCCAAGGGCAATGCAAGAGCTTTCCTCTTTCCTTGTTAACCTACGTGCGTGCGCGTGCGCCACGCCAATCCAAGTTGCGGCAAGTCCGGCTGTGCACCGGAGACGGAACGAAGAGCTCACGTCGCATACTGCGGCAAACGCGGCCGTCGGCAAGAAAGAGCGGAGCGTCGCTTGGTCCCCCTCGGAAGGGCTATAATACCCTGCTCGAAAGTTGTACATTTCCATCTTGTCGACTTGTTTTGGTGTCGTTGAGACTCGACTATTATAGTGCTGCCAACTATTATACAACTTACTCGAAATGTGTTACTTGGGTTCCTCGTGCATGCAGGACATTGTACATGTACTGTATACTCGACGCGGCTGCGTACGCGCCCGGCTCTCGACGGCCGACGAATTTGCAGTGGTTGCAGTGGCGCTCTGCTCCTTTTCCAGCGTTTCGCAGAGAGGAGACGAAGAATCCAGACTTGATGCTGCAATTGCCGACGACGGAGAGAGGCCCGACCATCGCCTTCTTCTTGGTTTGCGTCATGGTGAGTGGCCACCTTTTCTAAGATTTTTGTTACCCACACGTGACCCTTTCGACACGTGGCAAGCATGGTCCGCCGCCCATGCTGACCTTGTTGAGCTTTTCCCGCGGCCATCGCGGCGTGACGACGTCTGACCTCGCCGGTACCACGCGCCCCTGCCCCTATCACACATCCTTCGGCGTGTCCCAAGGCGCCGCTATCGTCGGCATTGCCCGGTAACGTTAAACCGCTCTAAAGTTATGCACCAGCTCCTGCATATTGCTTGGAGCGAGCAACTTGTCCTTCAAAAGCTAAAAGACTCGTTGGATTACCAGTGACAGACACTCAAGTCGAAACGATCGTAAACTTTAATCAGTAAAACCAGCTGGTTCTGGTTGAGACGGGCCAGCCCAGACATATTCGCGATGGCCCAACACCGTCAAACTCGCCTCACAATGACAATAACCTGCAAGCCTTCTCTCTCCAGCATCTATCGCTGTCTCAATACTATCAAGTCAACAACCCCAGAAGCAGCAAGTACCCCATTTCATGCTTATTCACAACCCCTAACCCTATTCCAATTCGGACCATCACTCATAATGCTAAAAATGAGTTCCTTTTCCCAAATCCATCCTCGTTTTACTAAATCCCACCGCTCTAAAACGCCGAGTACTGTCCTCATTTCCAAATTGTCCGTCTCCTGCGCACACCGAACTCTAATGAGTGACCCGGACCCGGACGCGCTCGCGGACGCCGCCGCGCTGCTGCTGCGCCACCGCCTGTTCCCGCGCGCCATGGCCTGGAACGTGCAGCAACAGAACGCGCCTCCGTCGGCCGAGCAGCTCGTCATGGAAGCCGCGCGCGTGCTGGAGCAGCAGCAACAACAGACACCGCTGGACGTCGCACGGTACTTCCCAATGCTGCAGGCGGGTCTGCACGCGCACGAGACCCGTCAGCAGGTTCAGACCCACCCACCCAAACCCGCCGGACCCGAGCGTGAACGGCTCTTCCGCGCCATGGGCAAGTACCTGGACAGCTCGGCTGTAACCACACAGAGTTATACATACCCCAAGCTGCAATCCGCCCTGGAATGCCGTCACCTGATAGGTTGACAGCCGAGCAACAAGCAGCTTTTCAGGCCATGAGGATCTCCAGTTACGCCGATGAAGACACAAGTTGGGGTACACGTAGTCAGGTTATAGACGCAGGAGAGAGGACGCCTCCGACTCCAACAGTCCATCAACTGCGACTTCGGTCGCCACCTAATGCCACAAGTGGCAAGAAACGGGCGCGGTCTACACCGGAGACTTGTGCCTCTTCAGCTGTGGGGAAGGATGAGATCGCGCCGTCCTTGGCGCGTGCATTGCTCACAGGGTGTGGAGCTAAACAGTGCTCTTTTGACGGCTGTAAGAAGATTGCAGTGAGTAAAGGACTATGTCGAGGTCATGGAGGAGGTCGACGCTGTCAATTGCAAGGCTGCACCAAGTGCGCGCAGAGTCGCAGTCCCTTCTGTTGGGCACACGGCGGAGGCAAACGCTGTGAAGCTCCCAACTGCCGTCGCAGCCGCAAGACCAAACGCTTCTGTGTGGATCACGTCGAGATGGAGAGCACTGTCCCGTTGAAGCCTGATTCAGATACTGCGAAGCCTGCTGCCAAAACGGCGAAGGCAGCATCCAAGATTTCGTCCTCCAAAACATCCAAGATTTCTTCAACTAAAACTTCCACGAGCTCGTATGCGAGCGCGGACTCGGACGATAGCGTCGGCCACCAATCGACGATTTCCTGCGACAGCAACTTCTCAGTCGCCCACAACAAAGAAAACAAGCGGATGCCCGCGAACGAGTACGTCGTTCGCGAGCAAAAGTACACGCAATACCACCAGTACGCCGGAGAGGTGTCTGGTATCCCGCCACCGTCTCTCCAGTTACCCAGCTTGAATGAGGCGCTGCTGCGCACTGTTCCTGCCCAATACTCGTCAGAAGCTCTGTGGTCGTCCAGAACCCCTTCACCGCCAGCACCTCACTCATCGCAGTATAAGAGTGAGCACCGATCCTGGCCAGCAAATAGGGATTAAAATATGAATTGATATTCGCGTGGAGCAACTACATGTAGAACTCCTGGGTTGTTTTAGTTGTGTACGCTACTGCTAACTATTTGTTTGGTTTTGTATCTGCTAGTCATTCATCGAGACAGCAAGGAAGAATGGGGAAACTTGGTGGAGAAAGTGATGCAGCACTAAGAGCTTGTCCAAGACTTGGTAACATTCGCTGTGACGACTGTCGGTGAGTTCGTGTACGAACGGGGACGTATCGATTGCGGCGTGTACGTGGCACTCGAGAGCTTTTACCGGAAGAGGAACTTTGGGTTTCTTTCGTTTCGAGGTGCATGTGGGCGACGCAAAAGTGTTTCGTCTTTCTCGAGCGCATGCACGTCTCCACATCGCATCGCTGGCCGCCACCATGTGCCCAGCAGAACATACTGCGACTTTGGGCACTTTTCGTACAGCCACCAGCAAAATGACAACGACGGCCGCCACCATGACCACGACAAAGCCCTTGCTTACGGACATCTTACTGCAGTCGGGGAACAAACAGCGCTTTTGAACACTCTGGCAGGATGCAGACAACGGAATAGTCTGAGCGTAGCGCTCGAGAATAGATGGACTTCTGTGGCGATTGCTTTTGGTCATCATCATCGCGATTGCAGTCGGAACGACTTGATTTTGAGAACCATGGGTGATTCCGGTAGGAAACGCGTTCATGAGAAGTGCAAGCGCATTTTGTTGGCCCGGAGAAGTCCTCTTGGGTCGTTCTGTGAGATCTTGAGTGATCCAGGCACGGCCACTTGTTGTAGTGACAACGGCCGGCTCTAGGTGAAATGTATCGTTAGGAGATTGAGTTGGGGATCCTGAAAAACGTTGAAGCGGTCGATTTGCTGCTCTCTGACTATGTCGGTCACTTGTGCCGGGCTTGACCGCTGGGGCTGCTTGTTCATGTTAAAGGCGATAGGGTAGACTGGTACAAACGGTCAAGTGGCCGAGTCCGAGCAAGTTGACGAGTGTCTCAGTGACTAACCGATGAGCCCCGATAGTGTATGCTTCGAACAGTCTGAGCTAACAAAGCAACAGTGTCAGCAATTATAGCTTTGAGAAGGAGCTCGCAGCGCATAGTCGTTTTGGCGTCCGTTATTTGCCGTTGAACAGGGATCATCTTTCAGGAGTTGGGAGCTGACTGCTATTCGCGCCGACCACACTTTGGGATCAGATTGCCGAGGACCAAAAACTTTTGGGGTGTGGAAGTGCTAAGCGCTGATACAGGGGGCATTACTGAATTACTGAATACCCCACTGATCGTTTTCAGATAATTTTTAGTATTTGTATTTTGCTACAGCACTCTATGGGATCAAGCCTGTTCTTGGCCGCCCAGATCATACTTATGAACTCCGTTTCCTAACAATAGGAAATTCCTGCAATAGGTGTTATCCGGGATCGTTTTTAGTCGTTTCCGAAAACAAGGTAGCGTCCATGGCTGGGCCTCCACCGTCTTCCAGCATTTTGAAGAGCTTCATACAGTAAAATATTGGACAACAATAAATTATCCAAGGGCCCACAACAGTTGGATGAGAATACAAAAGCCAGCATCGCCGATCATAAAACATTGTCGACAAAACAGAGGCCCCCATCTCACCAACGTACTCGAAATTATAATGTAACGTCGTAACGTCTTCAGCAGGTGATGATCGAAGCCTAGTGCCGGAACTAATCGCTTAGTATTTCGAGCCACAATCAGGAAAACAGTTTCGACGTCGCGTGAGCTCATTTTGGTCGTTCAGCTCCAAGAGCGGTTGCCAACAATTTGAAAAAACTGATGTTTGAAAAAATACTCACACTAACACTCAATTTAGTTCACGTTTTCATAAGATTATGTTGCTGGGACTCTGAACCGACCAAATAGACCCCGAGTCGTCCGACCTGGACTGCGATGATCTACGGCGAGAAGGATGAATCAAATCCTGAAGTAATACCACAATTTCTGCGGCAGTAGGGCGATCTCGTGGATCTCGTTCCAAACAGGCATCTGCAATGACCAAGATTTCCTCAGGGCAAGTACTTGAAAACTCCGGCCGTAGTTGCCCCATAGCGACCTGACTCAAGATTTCTCCTTCCTGAAGTTTGCCGCGAGCTGCATTCGGGTGGTTGTCGTTCCAGTACGGATAATCATCCGTGTCAATCTCGGAGAGCACCACGCCAAACGAGAAAACGTCAGCTCGCTCATCGTAGTCATGACCGAGCAAGACTTCTGGTGCGATCCAGAAAGACGTGCCCACTCCTGCCGTCATGTGCGTCTCAATATCATACCGCGTTCGAGAGATACCAAAGTCGCTCAGTTTGGCCTCGAGATACATATTCAACAGCACATTCTTGGACTTGAGGTCACGATGGATCACTTTTGGACGCAGTGAATGTAAATACAAGAGCGCCTCGGCAATGTGTAGCGCGATGGAGCCCTTGTGAATTTCCCATGACAGTGGAGACCCCGTTCTTTGAAGGTGTACAGTACTTCCCGTAGATCGCCTTTGTCCATGAACTCAGTGACGGCAGATAGATGCCGTAAGTTGTCCCAAGCCACACCGATAAACTCCACAATTCGCGGATGGTAAAGCACTGCCATCATGATAATTTCCTTGAGAAACACCTCAATTTCCGTCACGTCCCCACTTCGGTCCGGGCGGATCTTCTTGATGGCAACTCGACGGCCTCTATATTCGCCCGTGAATACCAATCCGAAGCCTCCTTTGCTAATGCATTTGCCAAGTCTGAGCTGCTTGTACTCGATCCGGTTCGTCACGATTACAGGGTCTTCTAAAAGTACCTGGTTCGCTTCTCGCACTGTTTCATCTAATTGAGTCGCTCCGGTAGAATCGATTTTTGAGGAAGACGATAAACGCTCCGTCTCCTCTGGATAGCAGCAGTTCATCCACACAAATGTGATGAGAAGTATCAGCACTACACTTCCGACTGCAATTGCAACGTAAGCCAGTACATTGGCAGTGCTTGAAGACTCTGGTAACAATCGTAACACACGTAAGTGAACTCGTCAGTACAATAAGTAGCCACAAATCAGCACGAGCAAAACTCTACCTTCGGTCTCGCTGGATTCACGGAGCACGCAAAATGTGACGTTGTGCGCCACTTGCCAAGTGCCACTTAAGCACGTAGCTGATTCATCTGGTTGGTCAGACTCGTATGCTCGCAGCGCTTGCACCGAGTTGAAGACTGAGGCACTGACGTTAAAATCCGTAAAGTTGTTGTCTCGAATGTATCTGCAAATGATGATCAGAGGCTGTTCAGCTATGGGCAACATAAATGAAATTCACGTACAATTCACTGAGATCGTCGAGATTAAAGACAACCGAGGGGAAGCTGGTTAGCTGGTTTCCAGTTAAATTCCTGCTCAAGCCACCGGTTAGAACTCCAACCTGAAGCGGTCACAGTCATTTGTAGCACTTACAAAATCTGGACAGCACAAAACTGAGTTGTACAAGTCTTGCTGATAGTGTTCCCTGCGTACGGTGTGGCAAGGTTGTTTCCTGAGAAATCGCTGCTCTTTCACCATGCACATTTAACGATGCAAAAAGTTACTTCGAAGTAGTTTGCAATTTCTCCAGCAACACACCACGACGTACAGATATTCGATTGTTTGAAGACCTTGGAAAAAGTCGTAGCCGAACTTCTCCAAGTCGCAATTGCGCATAGTTCTGGCATTCATGACGACATTAGTCGGTTTGGTCCCAGCAAAACAAATGAAGCCTTCAATCTTACAAGTTGAGGGTCGTCGACGGGAAAAAGTAACCAATGTTTAGCACAATGGATGACATGTCGATGTTTTCAAGTCGTCTGAGCAGCAACAATCAACGCGCATGGGTCAATGGTGGTCATCCAGAACGATGCTACAGTGAACGAAGCGAGAAAACAACACTCACACAGCGGTAATTGAAGTGTCGTCGCTAGAATCGTCTCCATTCACAGCGATAGGGATATCTGATCCTGGCAGATCTACATCTTGCGGCACGAACGAAATGGCCTGCGGCTTGTCGCCAACTCCAGTAATCGATCTACCGAAGCAACACGAAGAGCACAAGTTAATGACTATGACACCTAAGAAACGGGCAGCAACAGAGCCCAAACTCACAGAGAAATGACTGTCGACGGGACCAAAAGCGTTCGAATCGTGTCAACGGGTAGCACATCCGTACCATTGAGCGTAAGTGGAGCCTCACTCTCCGTTGTCTTTTTGGTCACGAAGAACTCCCAGGATTCCGCCTTACTGTAGTCCTTCAGACACGTGCACGACCCATTCACCGCTGTAAAGATGGCCGGGCAGCCATTGTTCGGTCGCTCTTCAGCTGACCGTCGTTGTAGCGATGGTACCCCTTCCCGCAGATAATATCGCTGTCTGTGATGTTCGAGAGCTCGGAGTTCACACCCACGGCCAAGTACGTGACGTTGTCGACCGTGTTGGCCTCGAACCAGGTTTGAGCAAGAAGCTCCGCCCGTGTTTCGTCACCAGCCTCAGTGTCGTTCGAAGAACCGGAACCAGACGCCGATGCAGTCGACGATGAAGACGAACTTTGCGCTCGTGCAAATGCTGCACTCCACGACAGAATCAAAAGCAGCGACCACGTCCAACGTAACGTCCTGAAGCTGCAGTGACGGACCGTGCACGGAGCCTCACGACCCTGGTCGATGACCATCTAACCAACGATATACAGCAATGCTGTCGTCGACTATCGAGCCAAAGTGTCAATATATCAATCCGGTGGGGTGTCAGGTTTGAAGCGTGAGTATCCTGCCGCAACATCCACAGAATCGATGTACACCTTCTTGTACAGCCAGAGAGCGTCTCGGTCTCCGCTGGACGGATTCCAGAGAGCAGGTAGGATATCCCACCTGGCTTTCAGTGGCAAACCATAATGATACTTGAAAGTCTCCGCTGGTGCCGCAACCTGCGCTTAGAAACGACGGTCGGTTCAGCCGAAATGGTGGTCGAGTCAAGTCTAACATGGTGCACAGGGCTCTATTCGACATACGACTATGGTACAGATACAATGGACATGCAACGCCTATTGCGCTTCTAGCTCACGGTCCAGCCGGAGCCTGAAGCGAAGGAAGGAGAGGAGTCCGACGAACTCGGCAGCAGACTCGACCGGAGAAGCTGCTGCAGCGTTTCTACGATTTCAGACGCGGTAGGACGGTCTTCGGGTTTCTTCTGTAGGCATTTCTCGGCTAGCAGCAAGATCCCGACGGGACAGGTGTTTGAGAACTGCGGTCGCTTGGTTCCAGTTGCAACCTGCCGGAGGATGTCGGCTTCTTGAAGTTTACCACGTGCGGCGTCGCGGTTCGCATCGTTCCAATACGGGTAGTCGTCGGTGTCGATTTCAGACAATACGACTCCGAACGAGTAAATGTCGGCTTGCTCGTTGTAGTCGCGACCGAGCAACACCTCCGGTGCGATCCAGAAGGACGTACCAATACCTGCAGTCATTGCATGGGTTTGCACTGTGTACTGCGTCCGAGAGACTCCGAAGTCGGTCAACTTGGCTTCTAGATGCATGTTGAGCAGCACGTTCTTGGACTTCAAGTCCCGATGAATCACCTTCGGACTGTGCGCGTGCAAATACTCCATCGCTTCAGCGACGTGCAGCGATATCGATGTCTTGTGGTTCCTCCAAGACAAGGGGCTTCCTTGACGCTTGAAGCCTCGGAGTACGTGACGTAGGTCACCGCTCTCCATGAACTCTGACACAGCTGAAATATGCTTCAAGTTGTCCCATGCTACGCCAATGAACTCGACGATTCGAGGGTGGTGCAGTTCTGCCATCAGAGCAATCTCTTTGATGAAGGCTTTGACGTCTTTCGGGTCTTGACTACGATCAGGACGGATCTTCTTCACCGCGACGTGGCGGCCCTTATACTCGCCCACAAACACCAAGCCGAAGCCGCCTCTGCTGAGGCACTTGCCGAGTTTGACGTCCTTGTAGTTGATTCGGTTAGTCACTATGATCGGGTCCTCCAGCAAAGCTTCGGTCGTGTCTTTGCTAGAATCGTCCAAGTTGATGGAATCCCCGGCGCTCCTATCGAGGTAGTAGCTGGACGGCGAGGAAATCGGAGACTCTGAAAGAGTTTGACGACGACTCCGAGCTCGTTGCCAAATCAGCAAAATCACTAGAGCCACCACCAAGCAGCCGCCGATGATACTTACATACAGGATGCATTGATTGGAGGTTTTGGAAATCACTTCTGCGGAGCAGCAACCGAGAATCAGTTAGCTTTGATATACGATTTTTCAAAGGTACTTTGTCCACGTACCTGGAGTCACCTCAGTGCTGTTAGCTACACAGAACCGCGAGTTGTGTGCTGTCTGCCAAGTTCCAGTGCAGGTGGCAGCAACGTTAGGCTGATCCGACTCAAACGCCTTCAAACTCTTGATGGCGTTGAAAGTCGAGTTGCTAATGTTGAAGTCCGTGATGTAGTTCTGAGCGATATACCTAGGAAAGTAGAATAAAATATGCGTTAGGAGTCATAGATGCTCCGGTTCCTCTGAAAGCAAAGCACGTACAGTTCCTGCAGGTTGTCGATGTTGAAAACTACCGTAGGAAATATCGTGAGGCTGTTGTTAGTCAGGTTCCTGAAACAAATGCAACAGCGTAAGTCTTGAAATTCCAACATTGGTCTAGTCGACGCAAAACTTACAGCGTTTCGACCGCGCAAAATTGGTTAGAGCAACTACCCTGAGCAGTAGAGCCGACGTATGGCATTGTCAGCGAGTTTGAAGATAAATCCCTGTTCACGCACGACACAAAAGAGATACATCAGTCTACTCCGTACCAACTCGTCGGTATCCAACGCAAACGTACAAATGCTGTAAGTTGGTTACTCCGTCAAAGAAATGGAACCCAAAACCGAACAGGTTGCAATTCCTCAAGGTGCTGCCATTTTTCAAGAGCATGTTAGTATATGCTTTGTGATTCCATTAAATCGCGCCTTACTTACAGATGAGTCGTGGTTGGCGGTAGGAACGAGGACGCGGCAAGCGTGATGGAGAACATGTTGATGTTGGTGATTTCACTGCAATAAACGAGGTCAGCGCGATAATTCTTGAATATACACTCGATAGGAGCGCTAGACTTACACTGTTGATATGGTGATGGATCCGTTGGAACTTACAGCGATAGGTAGCTTAGTCCCGGGAATGCGTTTATCTTGTGGCGCAAATTGAATGTCTTGAAGAGAGCTGCCGTCACCAATAATACGCCTGCATATACGACACGGAAACTAAATCAGCCTAAAGAACCCCTCTCAATCTCTGATCAGCAATGACTTACAATGTTTTAAGCGTTGGCGGTACTTGCATCGTACGAATCGCGTCAACCGGAAGGACGTCCGCCGAGGTGAGAGCTTGGGGATACTCGCTGCTGACCGTTCGTCGAGCCACTCGAAATTCCCATACATCGGTGTCCGTGTATCCAGCACCCAAACATGTACAGGAAGCGTCCACGGCCGTGAAAATGTCAGGACAACCAAAATTTGGTAGTAACTCAACGGAGCGACGTTGAAGAGATGGCAAGCCGTTGCAGATAATATCGCTGCTAGACAAGTTTCTCAATTCGGAATCCATGCCGAAAGCCAGGTGCGTTTCGTTATCGAACAAATTGGCGATGAACCATTCCTGAGCGAGTACTTCGGCTCGAGTTGTCGTAGCAACAAACCCAACTTCTGAACCAGAGGATGATCCCGACGACGAGTTATCTGTTGATAGCGAACCAGTCGAAGAATCTTGCGCGATACACACCTCAATCGCATCATAGATAAACGTCACGATTGCTACCACTGCAAGCATCCTACACCTTTTCGGTGAGACCGCCATCGAGTCGAGTTCCTTACTGTTGACCACCAAAACTTGGCGCCTCAACGGCACGACTCTCCCGGTGACGTGCCTGCCCCCAGCGGACGAACTAGAGGTAGAGAGAGTACACCTGGGCCTGGTAAACCAAATGGCCAACTTCCGCCATGGCGGATGTTGAGGACTCCTAATCTTTTGGTAGGCGGATTGAACTCTTGTCCCCGAGCCGCAAGGAAGTCCCTAGACTTACCCCACCTGCTGGTGGGCAGCGACACTCGTCAAATGCACCAAATAGACTAGCATAGAGATGGCTGCGTTAATGGAGCGACTTGAAGTGGTGTCACATGCACCTAGACGGAACTTGGTCTCGCTTGATCAGTAAGTTACTCAACTCTTTAACTTGGACCAAACTTTGCTGTCATCAGTTTGTGCTACTGACACATGCGCAAATAGTCGATTGTCGACGCGCTATCTCTAGCGACTTACGAAAGCATTTCAATTCCGAGCGTGAAAGACAATATTGACTTCTTTAGTCAGGTTAGAGGTGCGTGAAGCAACGTCTACTTTAGGCTGATTACCTTGCGCCCGTTGAGTGGGAGTACTGGACGAGCATTCTTGCCGTTGTCTGTCACCTGAAGCTGCTTCAGCTGCGTCTGAAAACGCTTGAAGTCCTTCGGAGACACCGAGAAAGGCTTCTGCACCACCCACCAGTCCACAATCTCGTCACACCCGGGGGTCGTTAGGCTGCCCGGGTAATTGTAGAGGTGGTTGGCGTTGGCGTTCACCAACTTCGCGTATGGCCCACTGCAAAATATGGCACAAGAAAGTAAACTTAGCACCATGAAGCACCAACGTATCAATCTCAGCATGAACAATAGCGGAACTTACAGGCTCATGGGCTCCCATTTCGTAGGACTGACGTTATCCTTTCCATCGAGCACCGACACCATAAACGGGTCCGTCTTGCCGCCGATCACCACTTGCAGAAACATTAGGAGCTTTAATCCGTCGGTGTTGCTGTGTACAAAGTGCACTTCGCCGTCCAGCGCTTTGCCATTCAGCGTGTGCTCTGACGGTGCGTGCAGGTGGAACTGAGCCATCTTGTAGGAGGCACCATTCGCTTTCGCTGCGCAGGAGCCTGTCAGCGAATATCAAAGAGATGTCATATTCGTCAGCATCAACTCAACACTGAGCAGCGAATTGAGCGTGTGAACGCAGTCACCAGCATCAAGGGCAGGGATCGGAAAATAAAATGTTTTATTTTACGGACAATCGCTTGGCTGCATAATAGTAAGTGCAATACGACACAGCAAAATAATAAATATTTAGCAATAAAAATAATATATTGCCAGGAGTGTTCGTTACCTCATCGTTCTTACTCACTCGATTCACTCGACATGAGCGTACTTGCATTCCACATATCGCTGTTAGCACGAAGGAAGGTAAGCAACTCGAAGTTAGCATCATCCAAACGACCTCGCTGAGGGGTCAGAATCAGCTTGGTCTGCGAGAACAAGCGCTCACAGGCGTTGCTTGTCGGCGGGATTTTCGTCAACAAGGCGTGGTAGGCAGTAGCAGACCTTCCTGCTCTGCGTGGGGCAGCGCCGTCCAGAAGAATAGTCGTCGCGAAGTCCGGAGCTCGGTCCTTCTTGCGCTTCTCTCCGACGACAGGTAGAAGAGTGACGAACCTCGCTACACTTTTAGCCTCAGCTGGGGAAAGGGGAGTACAGTTGACCACCTTGATTACGGCGTTCTCAAAAGTGGGTGAGTGCACGATTTTCGATGCCGGATCAAGGTGGGTCTTCATTTCTGGGTATCGCTCCAGCAACGAAGTGAATAGGAGCCTGGTGTCCGCCATGGTAGTCGTTTCATCTTGTAGTTTTTTGCAAACACTATCGAGAATGCGTAGATCCGTATCCAAAGCTGCCAATTTGCGGTAAGCCGACGCAGAAGGGACAATATCCTCGACAGACTCCACCTTACGGATATCACTCCGTATACGAAGGTACCGTGTGACAATCTCACGAGTTGACGACCAGCGTGTGGCATTTCTCTTGATCGGGCGCAAATCCGTGAACTTGGCCAGCTCAGCGCTGTTGTTGGGCTGTTGTAGCTGGATCATCAGCGTGTTGACCTGGTCGAGCTCCGTCTCGTAGTGGCCCAGAAAGGCCTGCACTGCCAAAGTGAGTCGGTGACTCGCGCAACCAATCAACGGCACAGCCAGCCTCGTGGCAATCGAGGGATTGGTGCTACAATTGTCGCCGACGACAAACAAAACCATAGGTATGGTCTTGTTGTAAAGGTCCAAAACCCGCTTGAAATGGTCGATCTGGACGTCGGCCGTCTGCGAGCCGTCATCGAGCGGCGAAATCGAAACCAATCGCCGTCGGAGATAGCTTCCATTCATATAGACGACAAAGATGGCGAGATAGTGCTTCGAACCAAGCGTCCATCCGTCGAAAACGATGCCGAACGCCTCACCCATCTCCACTTCAAGTACCTTGCCCAACTTTCCTGCAACAAATTGCATTTTCAACTTGACAGCCTTGGACGTAGTAGGCGTCAGACGGGACATTGACCGCGTCAATGGGTGTCAACCTCGCACAGAGGGTGATTACGCTCAATGACCCAGCGCATCCAGCGGTACAGGTGATCCACCGACTCTGGAACGAACCCAAACGACACGATGGACCCACTTTGAGCACGTAGGGATGTAGCCATCTCGGTCAGGTAGTCGGGGTCAGATGAGAGAGGAGGTTGAAGTAGCCAGTTGCCGGGGCCTGCTTGCGTCCGCCGTTGCAGATTTTGCAGGTATAGCGGTAGTCAGGGCCCTCTTCAAAAGAAGGCGCTGATTTCGGCGCTTGTCGGCATCTTTCGGTGTTCTGCTTGGGTTGGGGTTTAGCAAGTAAATTGCGAAGTGAGGTGCTAATACTAGGTACATGCGAGGCCGAAGTGGGTTATGAGAGTCTCCGCAACGGTTGGTTCGTAAGGACTCATATTTTTGACTTAATTTTACCACGTATCCTTTAATTATGTCGTTTCTGGTAATGTATTGGATATTATTGCCCAATTTTTCAATTGATTTTAAAGAAGAAGGTGCAATAATTAATATTGAGCCCACTATGATATTTATTACTGCCCAAAAAGTTATTAAATTCCGAACCTTGATTCAAGGGCGATCAGTATTTAGTAGATCCCAAAGAATAAAACTTACCACCGACAACACTCGCCTTGAACGCATCGTCCGACTGTGTGAGGTTGTAGTCGGCGCACTCACCGCTGAATGCCAGCGATCGAGTGGCCACGTTGGCGCCAGTGGTAGTGGTGATGTCGATGGGCGACTGACGCGAGCCTCCACACGTAGGGTAGTGTTTCGCCCATTGGGCCGGCCCAGCCATAGTGGCATCGTTGGTCTTGTACCCCCATGGCGCACCGCCCGTGGTTGCGGCGGACACGGTGGTTCCGGTGATGGCGATGGCTACGAAAGCGGAGGCGGTGATGAACTTCATATGTGATGGCACTCGTTGGGATATACGCATATCTTGCGTTGTAGCCTCCTTGTTGATGGCCTGCATGTGCTTTTGAAAACTTGGTTCGTACGAGTACGGTATCATATGTGTGACCGAATAGTTGGTGCTGTAGTCTGGATATCCAATAGACAATTCACTGGTTGTACCGATACAGGTGGTGTAGGCGTCACACGACAATGGACCGTGCAATTATATTCCCCGCATGGTTCACAAGTCTTTCATGCTCCAGTTAAAAACCACGAACGGAATTTCTAGCGGAAGAGGGATTACCGGATGACTGACAGAATTAATGGCGGTGCTTCGTGCGGATTTGGATCACCACTGACGATGGTGTTATCGGACAAATCATCTCTGCAAACTTGAACCTGTGACTCATACAGTATAAATGTCTACTGTACAGAACTGCGACGTACCAGGAATTTCCTGGCAGGAAAACACAATTCATGAACGAAGGTCTTCTAGCGTGAAGGGACGATGTGACAGAATGTTTGAAGCAATAGTGATACTGATAAACATGTTCAAACAAAATATACAAAGGAGTCATGCAGCGGGCGGGTTGTCATCGGTGTCACGCTTCCACAAGTGCCAGTTTAGTCGTTTGATATATCGATATGGAATTGAATGTGGTCGTGTTGTTGGGGAACGAAACTTGATGCATTGGTTATCGTTCAACATAGCTACATAGCTTACTGCAGACTCACGATGGTACGTCCATTCAGGGGCAACACCGGGCGAGCGTTATTGCCGTTGTCCGTCACGTGCAGCTCCTTCAGCTGCGTCTGGAGGCGCGTGAAATCCGCCGGAGATATCGAGATGGGCTGCTGCACGACCCACCAGTCCACGATCTCGTCGCACCCGGGGTCGTGAGGCTGCCAGGGTAGTTGTACACACGGTTGGCGTTGGTGTTCACCAGATCAGCGTACGAGCCACTGCAACAGTGCAACAGACCAAAGCGCGCACAACGGTCAGTATCAAGACAATATGCGCGCGTGGATAAAAGTATAGGCAACACTTACAGGCGCATGCTTGTCGGTGAAGTCGGAGTGACAGCCTCCATCCCGTCGAGAACGGACACCATCCACGGGTCCGTGTTGCCGCCGTTCGCCACTTGCAGGAAGACACCCACGACAAGAAGCGCGGAGCCGTCGGCGTTGCTGTGTACGAAGTGCACCTCGCCGTCTAGAGCCTTGCCATCCAGCGTGTGCTCCGACGGGGCGTGCAAGTGGAACTGGGCCATGTTGTAGGAGGCACCGCTCGCCGACGCCGCGCACGAACCTATTGATTGAATCAGGACACAAGGCCATGGACAGCTCATTAGATCGCCTGCTGCATATAAGGTATCCGCAAATGTGTTTCAAGCTTACCGCCGACGATGCTCGCCTTGAATGTTTCGTCCGACTGCGTGAGGTTGTAGTCTCCGCAGTTACCGCTGAACGCCAGCGAGCGAGTGTCCACATTGCCCGTGGTGGTGGTGATGTCGATAGGCGATTGACGTGAGCCTCCACACGTGGGGTAGTGGTCGGCCCACTGCATCGGTCCGGCCATGGTGGCATCGTTGGTCTTGTATCCCCATGGCGCGCCGCCCGTGCTTGCGGCGGACACGGCATTTCCGGTGATGGCGATGGCCATGAGAGCAGAAGCAATGGTGATGAACTTCATGGTTTTGGCGGCGGTCGTTGGAGTAGATGCTTGAGGGAGGAGGTTGCTTGTCGAGAGCAAATTGAGGAATGGTTCGTTTGTTGTCAAAGGATATGCACGTGGTCAAGTGGCCAGGTTAGCGATGGAAGATTCGTTTAACACGAAATACCAGTTGAAGCAGCACATGTAGGCTTCCCACCAGCAGGTCAAAGGTTACCTATCGTCACGGTTGACGTTTCTCGTTGACATGCAATGGATCCAGGAAGTTGTCGAGCATGCTGTCGTCGACCCCTGACTGGATATTTACAGCCATAGACTGCGCTGTATGCGAGAAGGAAGAGCACCTTGTACACACAAACTCTAAGGACATCGCTACGCGTTCGAGGCGAAAAATGCAACAGGCGGTGGGCGTCGCACCACCAGCAGTGCCAGCCGCACAATGTTCTCCGATCCTC
This sequence comes from Phytophthora hibernalis, assembly GCA_012656075.1. NCBI lineage: Eukaryota > Oomycota > Peronosporomycetes > Peronosporales > Peronosporaceae > Phytophthora > Phytophthora hibernalis. The sequence continues at coordinate 133,212 of JAAKBF010000287.1, read as the reverse complement.
GGATTGGATCGGTGCCATCCGAATTCTGAATTCGGAGGGAGGGTTTTCCACGAAGAGGTATTCATATTATAATAAGCTTACTCATCGTTCATGTACATGTGGATGCGTTGTACTCTACGTTTCCATTTCGCAGCCTTTCTCGGTTGATGTGGGCTGTTTAACAGGCGACGTTGCAGTTTGTATTTCGTGAGGACGAGGCTGCAAAATGGAAGTGGACACGCAAAAGACACCCGAGAAAAGTGTAGGTTACTATGGACTGCAATACATGTATCCATAGTGGTCTTTTGGTTCGTGCATGTATTTTAATACATCATGGAAAATACTGGCACTCCCATTGCTGGCCAACTCTGCCGGCTTTTTGTGTCGCTCTCTGTAGCCGTGATATCCCGAATTGTGATTCACTCCAGCAACCAATGGCATACAAGTCAAATGTTAACCGATTGTATTATAATACAAAAAGCAAAAATATCATTAGCTCGTTTGCCAGAATGCTGTGTTGTCTTGGTAGTTGGTTTAACTTCCTGAACCAAAGTTGATTGTACCCAATATTTGGTATACTCTTGAAATTCTTCCATTTAGTGATAAAATGTTGGTTTCCAATGCTATCACAGCCTAGAGGATCGGCTGTTGTTCACGTTACATGTATCTCTCTAGATTGGACACCACAATGCAACACACGCGCTGATCACCAATGAGATTGTCAAAGAATCCATGCGTTAGGATTGTAAACACTATAGCGAACCTTCGGTTGTGATCTTCATCAAAAGGATTTCGGTGAAGCCTAAAAGCAGTGGGTGCTTCGCAATCCGCAGATGACATTCGTGTTCTCTCTATTTCCACAGCCTACAGAGAGCGACACAAAAGCCGGCAGAGTTGGCCAGCAATGGGAGTGCCAGTATTTTCCATGATGTATTAAAATACATGCACGAACCAAAAGACCACTATGGATACATGTATTGCAGTCCATAGTAACCTACACTTTTCTCGGGTGTCTTTTGCGTGTCCACTTCCATTTTGCAGCCTCGTCCTCACGAAATACAAACTGCAACGTCGCCTGTTAAACAGCCCACATCAACCGAGAAAGGCTGCGAAATGGAAACGTAGAGTACAACGCATCCACATGTACATGAACGATGAGTAAGCTTATTATAATATGAATACCTCTTCGTGGAAAACCCTCCCTCCGAATTCAGAATTCGGATGGCACCGATCCAATCCGAGGATCGGAGAACATTGTGCGGCTGGCACTGCTGGTGGTGCGACGCCCACCGCCTGTTGCATTTTTCGCCTCGAACGCGTAGCGATGTCCTTAGAGTTTGTGTGTACAAGGTGCTCTTCCTTCTCGCATACAGCGCAGTCTATGGCTGTAAATATCCAGTCAGGGGTCGACGACAGCATGCTCGACAACTTCCTGGATCCATTGCATGTCAACGAGAAACGTCAACCGTGACGATAGGTAACCTTTGACCTGCTGGTGGGAAGCCTACATGTGCTGCTTCAACTGGTATTTCGTGTTAAACGAATCTTCCATCGCTAACCTGGCCACTTGACCACGTGCATATCCTTTGACAACAAACGAACCATTCCTCAATTTGCTCTCGACAAGCAACCTCCTCCCTCAAGCATCTACTCCAACGACCGCCGCCAAAACCATGAAGTTCATCACCATTGCTTCTGCTCTCATGGCCATCGCCATCACCGGAAATGCCGTGTCCGCCGCAAGCACGGGCGGCGCGCCATGGGGATACAAGACCAACGATGCCACCATGGCCGGACCGATGCAGTGGGCCGACCACTACCCCACGTGTGGAGGCTCACGTCAATCGCCTATCGACATCACCACCACCACGGGCAATGTGGACACTCGCTCGCTGGCGTTCAGCGGTAACTGCGGAGACTACAACCTCACGCAGTCGGACGAAACATTCAAGGCGAGCATCGTCGGCGGTAAGCTTGAAACACATTTGCGGATACCTTATATGCAGCAGGCGATCTAATGAGCTGTCCATGGCCTTGTGTCCTGATTCAATCAATAGGTTCGTGCGCGGCGTCGGCGAGCGGTGCCTCCTACAACATGGCCCAGTTCCACTTGCACGCCCCGTCGGAGCACACGCTGGATGGCAAGGCTCTAGACGGCGAGGTGCACTTCGTACACAGCAACGCCGACGGCTCCGCGCTTCTTGTCGTGGGTGTCTTCCTGCAAGTGGCGAACGGCGGCAACACGGACCCGTGGATGGTGTCCGTTCTCGACGGGATGGAGGCTGTCACTCCGACTTCACCGACAAGCATGCGCCTGTAAGTGTTGCCTATACTTTTATCCACGCGCGCATATTGTCTTGATACTGACCGTTGTGCGCGCTTTGGTCTGTTGCACTGTTGCAGTGGCTCGTACGCTGATCTGGTGAACACCAACGCCAACCGTGTGTACAACTACCCTGGCAGCCTCACGACCCCGGGTGCGACGAGATCGTGGACTGGTGGGTCGTGCAGCAGCCCATCTCGATATCTCCGGCGGATTTCACGCGCCTCCAGACGCAGCTGAAGGAGCTGCACGTGACGGACAACGGCAATAACGCTCGCCCGGTGTTGCCCCTGAATGGACGTACCATCGTGAGTCTGCAGTAAGCTATGTAGCTATGTTGAACGATAACCAATGCATCAAGTTTCGTTCCCCAACAACACGACCACATTCAATTCCATATCGATATATCAAACGACTAAACTGGCACTTGTGGAAGCGTGACACCGATGACAACCCGCCCGCTGCATGACTCCTTTGTATATTTTGTTTGAACATGTTTATCAGTATCACTATTGCTTCAAACATTCTGTCACATCGTCCCTTCACGCTAGAAGACCTTCGTTCATGAATTGTGTTTTCCTGCCAGGAAATTCCTGGTACGTCGCAGTTCTGTACAGTAGACATTTATACTGTATGAGTCACAGGTTCAAGTTTGCAGAGATGATTTGTCCGATAACACCATCGTCAGTGGTGATCCAAATCCGCACGAAGCACCGCCATTAATTCTGTCAGTCATCCGGTAATCCCTCTTCCGCTAGAAATTCCGTTCGTGGTTTTTTAACTGGAGCATGAAAGACTTGTGAACCATGCGGGGAATATAATTGCACGGTCCATTGTCGTGTGACGCCTACACCACCTGTATCGGTACAACCAGTGAATTGTCTATTAGATATCCAGACTACAGCACCAACTATTCGGTCACACATATGATACCGTACTCGTACGAACCAAGTTTTCAAAAGCACATGCAGGCCATCAACAAGGAGGCTACAACGCAAGATATGCGTATATCCCAACGAGTGCCATCACATATGAAGTTCATCACCGCCTCCGCTTTCGTAGCCATCGCCATCACCGGAACCACCGTGTCCGCCGCAACCACGGGCGGTGCGCCATGGGGGTACAAGACCAATGATGCCACTATGGCTGGGCCGGCCCAGTGGGCGAAACACTACCCTACGTGTGGAGGCTCGCGTCAGTCGCCCATCGACATCACCACTACCGCTGGCGCCAACGTGGCCACTGATCGCTGGCATTCAGCGGTGAGTGCGCCGACTACAACCTCACACAGTCGGACGATGCGTTCAAGGCGAGTGTTGTCGGTGGTAAGTTTTATTCTTTGGGATCTACTAAATACTGATCGCCCTTGATGCTGGTGACTGCGTTCACACGCTCAATTCGCTGCTCAGTGTTGAGTTGATGCTGACGAATATGACATCTCTTTGATATTCGCTGACAGGCTCCTGCGCAGCGAAAGCGAATGGTGCCTCCTACAAGATGGCTCAGTTCCACCTGCACGCACCGTCAGAGCACACGCTGAATGGCAAAGCGCTGGACGGCGAAGTGCACTTTGTACACAGCAACACCGACGGATCAAAGCTCCTTGTGGTGGGCGTGTTTCTGCAAGTGGTGAACGGCGGCAAGACGGACCCGTTTATGGTGTCGGTGCTCGATGGAACGGATAACGTCAGTCCTACGAAATGGGAGCCCATGAGCCTGTAAGTTCCGCTATTGTTCATGCTGAGATTGATACGTTGGTGCTTCATGGTGCTAAGTTTACTTTCTTGTGCCATATTTTGCAGTGGGCCATACGCGAAGTTGGTGAACGCCAACGCCAACCACCTCTACAACTACCCGGGCAGCCTAACGACCCCCGGGTGTGACGAGATTGTGGACTGGTGGGTGGTGCAGAAGCCTTTCTCGGTGTCTCCGAAGGACTTCAAGCGTTTTCAGACGCAGCTGAAGCAGCTTCAGGTGACAGACAACGGCAAGAATGCTCGTCCAGTACTCCCACTCAACGGGCGCAAGGTAATCAGCCTAAAGTAGACGTTGCTTCACGCACCTCTAACCTAACTAAAGAGAGAAAGCAGTTTTATCTTCGCGCTTGAATTGCAATGTTCCGTTAGACACTAGAGATAGCGGCCATGTAATATGTACAATCGAGTGCATTGCGGCATCGTGACTGGGTGGTGTCTTGCATATAAATTGCCTCATGTCGGAAAGAAATGGAACAATACAATAAGTAATTGGTTTTTAAACCAATTATATTTAATGTATTTTAAAACGACACAAATTATTATTTAGAATCCAATTATTTATTTATTGAATTGCGATATATTGCAATAAAATAGATTGCAATGCATGTTGCTCCGAGAAAAGTGCTTTTTTATTTGTTGCTGAGAGTAAACAATTTGAGGGGTACGTTGACGCGCACTATTAATAGCACAGCTTCCTATCGCTGTTGCAGCGGCAAGCATTTTAATGCTTAAAAGTATTAAACAAGGACCACAAAGTCCTGACACTACTGAGGTGGTTTGTATCGAAGCTGACTCGACACCAACGGACGGACAACGTTTTGTGTTGTTGAAGAAATTATAATACTGGTGAGCCCCTTTAGGGAAACAGTGATATGGTTACTACCATTCAACCTACTTAAAGACAGTGATAGTTCGATCGTTCAGGGATTGCACCGGGCGAGCATTGTCACCGGCATCGGTAGCGTGAATTTCACCCTGATTGTCACGAATGCGCGTGAGATCCTTGGCTGAAACTTTCACCGGCTTCTCCACCACCCACCAGTCGGCGATCTCATCGCAACCTGGGGTCGTGAGGCTACCAGGGTAGTTGTAGAGGCTGCCGCCTTGCACAGTCTTCTGAACCAAAGCCGAGTAGGATGTCCTGCATTTTAAATAGTGGTTAGAACTAGTTCGAGCGGCTGCAATATCGAGTTTCCGATAAACTTACAAGTCCATCATCGTAGGGGCAGTAGGGGTAACATCGTCAATGCCATCAATGACCGACTCCAGCCACGGGTCGGTATCGCCAGCAGGATCAATCTCCATGAAGATTCCAACCACAATGAGCGCAGAAGCATCAGCATTACTGTGTACGAAGTGGACTTCACCGTCAAGGGGCTCTCCGTTCAGTGTGTGCTCCGAAGGAGCGTGTACATGGAACTGCAACAAGTCAAACTGAGCACCGTTTACCTTAACCTGGCAAGAACCTGTGTCATACACAGTTAGATTTGGAAATAACAGAAACATAAGCTACTGAGCACGCACCATCAGCGACGCTTGCCTTGAACCCCTCTTCAGTCTGGGTGAGGTTGAACGAGGAGCAGTCTCCACGGAATCGAAGCGTGTTTTTAGCCTTGGAGCACCGGGTAACCTCAGTAGACACGATGTCGATAGGGGACTGACTCTTGCCGATGCAGTGAGGGTAGTGCTCGCCCCACTCGGTTGGGCTTGCCATAGTGGAATCGTTGTATTTGTAGCCCCAAGGAGCGCCTGCTGCTCCAGCAGCAGAAACAGTTGAAGCGACCAACGCCACAGTGGCAGAAATCGTAGCGATGAATTTGAACTGCATGGTTATTATAGTGTTTCGTTCGTGGACGTTGGAGTCGAAAGGAGGGGATTTGCGGACGGCAATTTGGAAAATGACGAAGAGGTTTTAAAACTCTGTTAGTCCATTCGAGCCTGTGGTGCTGCGTGTACAGCAACCGTTGTACGGACGTGGAGAAGCGAGGCAACCCGTCCCACCTTGGGATCGCATAACCAACTCCACAGCTCGTAAACACCGATCACGTTTCGGTCGTGGGTCAGGGAGCTGCTTTTAATGCTGCACGAAGTCGATGTCGAACACAAAGGAGGAGTAAGATTCAAATCTCGATTTCGTTCTACCTTGAAGAGAAATTTGCAACATTTTTCGGGCGCTACGCTCACAATCTGAAAATCGAATCGGAAGATGTTGCTCATTTTACTGTGCTCTTTATGACTGTATTAATACATGTATTTTAACACTAATAAGCTAACCTCTCCGTTGTGATAGCGTCTGGAATGTTACCTTCTAGCCCCGTATTCTGTATCCTACAGAATAAGCGTTTGAACAGGGTTTTTATCCAGCAAGCTTGGATGCATGATCTCAGTCCGCATATAGACTTTTGTATTAAATGAGGTCCGTACATATATCTTGTAGGATCGGTGCTGGGTTGATAGCTGGGGACTCTTCAGTGGCAATAGAAAGGGTCATATAAATGGCCGACAGGTTTGAAAATCTAAACAAGAGCTCTTTCTTACTTTGCGTCTGCCACTCCATCACAAACCGTTTTACAAGACTGGATCAACATTGATGGCGCGCGCTGTCGAAGTAAGGAGGCCTCTGAAAGCTACATGCCTCGTGAAGCACCACCGCATGATACAAGGGGAGGGGACTAGAAGACCCAAGGCGTCATATTGACGTTTGCGTTGGTAAGCGTTTAAATGTGAACTATGTGGCTAGAACTAATGCTGTTATTGTACTACATGCTTATATCATTCCAGCGACTGTATGACCGCCTACAACGTCCTCCTCCGGTGCCTACAAGACTCGCCACACACTCTCAACCTCGTATCAGCAAAACAGGCGTCGTATGCAGTGATTGGGGAGGCGGTTACCTCTACCTCTTCTTTTACGATGCCTGATCCAACTAATGCGGCCGCTGTTAGGCTTCTGTGACCTACAATACCAAACTTTCCGATGTGCTTCCTGTATCGCCACCAAGAAACACAATTGAAATCACGATTGGCTTATTGGAGTGTGTCTGCGCTCCAGTCCCCAACTCTATTATTGCTTTTGGCGGCAGCGTTAATTCTGAATGATACAGAAGAAGCTCAGGTAGAACTGGATGTTATTCCGGATGATACAGAGGATGTACGAAAATACAACATGGCCGCCACTAAGGGATACATCGTACATTGCATTTCACTAACGAAGAAAGCAAGCACCAAATACGAACATGGACATCGAGGACTTGGTCTCTATACGAACCCCATGCACGAACACGTATTAGACAAAACGGAGGCGTTCTAATCATGGCAATATCAAATCAAGCGTATCCTGTACCTGCGGAATGTCTTCTCAGCATTCGCAGAATCGAAGACAGGGTCTCTCAAGACTGGTTTCTTCTGTGCGTGTTGCAGCAACTTGTTCGAGGTCTTCGTGCCGCTCGCTGTCATGTACGTCTAGGAAAGATCACAAGGGAAACGAGGAGGAGGCGTCAGTCTAGGATATGGTTGCATGTTAACTCTTCAATACAAACTCACCACTTTATAGACATGGCTGGTATCTTCGCTCGCGCGCAGAGAAAATAATCGCCCTGTTCCTTCTCACTAATACCGTTAGTTAGAACTGGGCGATTTTTTCTCGCGCGCGAGGAAAATAATCGCCCTGTTCCTTCTCACTAATACCGTTAGTTAGAACTGGGCGATTTTTCCTCTGCGCGCGAGCTGCGGCGGCCGCGTGGAGCCTTTAACGGATGGTCGGCGTCAACGCTGGATCACGATGGCCTCATACCGAAATTGACAGGTATTAAAGTTCGGGAGAATATCGGCGGTGTGTTACGCTCGCGAGGGCCAATGATAGATCATTATTTTTGCAGCTGGTGGGTACACTGTTCATGTTTTGTCATCATTCGTAGCTGCTTTGTGCTAGAAGTGCACGATCGCTGTACAGTTTACCTGAAGGGGGCTACTTTCAGAGCATACTAAAACCAAGCTTATTCATTATTCTGTAGGATACAGAATAAGCGGCGGGGCTAGAAGGGTTAAGGGTACTTCAGTACTATTGCCGAGCTCGCTGCTTTTGCCGCACTCGATACAACATTCTATGAACGTTATTTAGAAATCGCTGCCAACAGTGGTGGTGCTGGTTTGCATAACTTTGTAGTTGGCACTCGCTACAATATCATCGCGCTTACACGCAAAGGGTAGATAAGATCCTCGAGGAGGAGTCTTTATCTGGAATCACCCCCTCCCATTAACCCTAACCAATCAAATCAAGCATTGCTCACTACTTTACACCAAAACCTGGTTATTACACCGAAAATGAGGCAAATTTTCGGTGTATTTTCAGTCACAGCAGCGTGTTCGCTGTTCTGCTGTGCTGGAATGCCATTAATCTAGAGTCGTTGTTTTAGAACGATGCTCCTGTAATATCCGCACGAATTTATGAAGTTTATGAACCCTTCTCAAGCTATTCCTTTGACAACTAATTGTGGGAAGGAATTTTTATTTTTCGATTCTGAAAACTGCTAATCGCTTTCATATTCCTGCTGAGAGAGTGGACCGATTCCTGCAGCATTTCCCCGACAGATTTTCCGTCAAACCGTTGCCTGTACAGATCTCGTCGTTTGTGTGTTTTATTCGGGCAAGACGACCAATGTTGCGGGCACTATACATGTAATAGAACTAAGTTCTAGGCAGACTCTAAATCTGTATAATAGGGGAACCGGCATCATCCAGCTGCTATTACAAAAACATGTTTTAAAAATATAAGTGCGCATAATATCCTAGTTTTTACGAATTCAACATGATGCTCGGATTCCTATCCGAAAACAAATGCATCAAGATTCCCACCTTATACAGCGATCTTCTTTACCAAAGCTAGCTAACTTTGTTTCTGTTTTCCGACAAGCGAGAATCTTCAAATCGTGCTGCCCTTCTCAGCAAAACCCGCTGTAGCGCAGGAAAGTGTGGTTGCCGCTTTCTGGTGAGTGGTCTGTGACTACTGGTCTCTGCCCTTCCAGCTTGAAGAAGTGCGTCGCAACGCCGTTGTCGTGATGCCGACCCCAAGACAAAGCTCTCTCTGCACTCCTAATAAGTCGCCGTAATCTCCGTCGTCGTCTCGAAGCGCTTTGGTCGATCAACTTTTAATTTTCGAACTGCTCTCGTTTCTTGGAGAAGGCGTTGTGCTACAGGAATAACGCTTTATTCCGGTGTCAGCTCCACCGCACCAAGGACAACACCATTGAGGCCAAACCGACGTGTCTTCATGTTGTCGTTGATGACGCAGCATAAATATGGGGATTGGTCGAGTGGACGCTCTCACGTTTGTAAGACGCGTCTCAAGGCAAATCGATAAGGTGTTCTCTATGAAAAAAGTCTATCTAAGGCCTTAACATTAAGTACTGGAGGCAAACGTCTAGAGGTATGCGGTAACGACACGCCCGTTGAGCGGGTGAACCGGGCGCGCGTTCTTGCCGTCGTCTGTGATCGGAAGCTCCTTCAGCTGCGATTGCAAGCGCTCAAGGTCGGTGCTGGAAATCTTGACAGGCTTGGACCACCCACCAGTCCACGATCTCACTGCACGCTGGTGTGGTGAGGCTGCCGGCGTAGTTGAACACTCCATGGGCGTCCGCCGCGGCATTGACGACGTGGGCGTACGAGGTGCTGGAGTGAAACAAAGATCGAGACTGTCAATTCGAGATGTACGAAAGGCACGACTAAACACACGCCGCATACGTACGTTGACATGGACACCGTCGTGTTCATGGTGACGGTGTCGAGCGCGCCAAGGACGGATGCCACCCAAGCATCAGTCTCACAACCATCCTCGACTTTGAAGAAGACGCCGACCACCAGGAGAGCGGATCCGTCCGTGTTGCTGTGCACAAAGTGCACCTCACCGTCCAGGTGCTCACCGTTTAGTGTGTGCTCCGAGGGTGCGTGCAGGTGGAACTGCAACATGTTGTACGAAGCACCGTTCGCCGAGACCGCGCATGAGCCTATTGTCAAACAAAGCATTAGACAACTAGGACATTTTCACAGCGGTGCACATGTTGGACGTACCGCCATTGACACTAGCCTTGAACGACTCCTCGGACTGGGTCAAACTGTAGTCGGTGCACTCGCCGCTGAACGTGAGCGAGCGCGTCTTCGCGTTGCGGCTGCTGGACACCTCAATGTCAATTGGTGACTGTTTTGATCCGCCACACGTCGGGTAGTGCTCAGCCCATTGCTCTGGACTCGCCATGCTGGTGTCGTTGTGTTTGTATCCCCACACAGAACCCTCCGCACCGTCAGCAGTGACAGAGGTCGTTGAAAGGACACATGCAATCAACGCAGAGATGACGGTGAAACACTTCATAATGGAGTTGAGGCTGGCCCGAGTGGATGTGGATTTGCTTCGTTGGGAGCAAATTGGAAATGAGGAACGAATGAAGGGTGGGGTGCGCGGAAACGAACCGCTGTCGAGCCTCGAGCAAGCAACACAACCTTTCCTACACACGAGAGTCGGACAAGCGACAACGGCGTGATACATGCACAAGCATTAATACATGTATTAAAAAGTTTATGCTGTGTGTTCACATGCCCTAGCAGCAAATCGCGATAGCCCGATCGGTGCTGGACCGGAAATTCGATGACGTGAGTAAAATTGAGGCACAAGCCTATGCCCGCCGTCGAGTTGTCTCCGTTATAATTCCTGCTCAACCAGCGTTTTAATCTGAATTTGTGTTGTCGAAAGACAACCTGCATACAGTTTGCTATCTGGGGTCAATGCTTCCTGGACGATGATCGGCAAACATGTTTTACGTGTACAGTGCCTCTCTCGAACGCTCTCTACGGAGGATACATTTCCCACAATGAACTCATTCCCAAATGGACGTTCCTTCCACTGAAGTTCAACCAACCTTCAAGCCCGCCACAGCGTCGAGAGGGGGCGAGTCGGGCCTAAGAACACTTCCAATATGGCAGCTAAGTCAAAATACAACACCGTGAGCATGCATTGATTGTTTCGTGGAGCGTGAAAGAGCTTATCTCTTTCTGCGAGGGTTCTCTACAGCGATGTAGGTATTCAACGAGTGGGCGTATGTGGGCACTTTCATTTCACCCCTAAGTTGAGATCGGTGGTATTTGTGTATTTTGAGTCAGGACCCGATAACGTGAGATGAGCGCGAATATACAACAAATGAAGTCCGACGAATTCTGCGAGATACTGCTGACTCAGCACGCTGCCCAACTCGAATGGCACGAAACTCGACAGCGAGAAGGCTCGAATTCCTGAATCGACAGCGCGAGGCATTGCCACAGTCGTGCAGTCAGTTGATTGTGGCTGACAATGACAGCACTCGACGAAATGCTTTGACTGTTCTCACCTCAATAGCTACAGTGGTCGATCTCAGCGATTTATGGATAGATTCTTGCTCTGGACTGTCAGCACTGAGCGCAGTGGTCTCAATCGGTTCGATGTAGCCATCTCACTCGACACTGACAGCATCGACATGCTACGCTACCATCTGATACAGAACGCAAGCTGAAACGGTCTCTCTTCTAATTGGCTCCTTCATCCGCTAAATCCCTTGATTGGTCAACAAATCGGCTAAGCTCGCCATCGCCATCAAAAGCCAGCTTTCGAGGTCTCACAATCGAAAGTGTCGACCAGCGAGCAGGTGGGATATCTCCTTGTCCGGCATGACGCGTTGTTTACGAGCGAAATGGACGCAACGTTCGACTCTACTCGCACTGTCGGTACTATTTCATACTCACGTAGTACAGTCCCAGAGCTTGTCGTCCTCCTCGACGTCGGAGTCCGTCACTACCACAGCGGAGACTTTGGCCCAAGAATGGTTCACGGACAATTTCGACGACAACGAGACGCAGTTGGCGGTGGGCGTCAATTCAGCCCTTAATAATCTCTCGAGCACTGATATAATGTGCTACGGGGTGCCGTCAGTGCAGCGTCGCACAAATGAGGGCACCCCAATGGAGGATGTCCCGCCATCTACACGGCTGTGAACGCGTCGTGTTCGTGTCTTTCGACCGGGTACTTGGACTCGGACACGTGGGAGTTTAACGTCAAGTTGAGGACAGATGAAGACAGTGAGAGCTACCCGACGACACTCACGTCGTCCGATGTGTTGGCTATTGACTCGATCCGCACGATGCTGGTCCCGACCAACTTGACCACTTTGTGAGTCGCACATTTTGAGTGTTGATATCGAGACTATGCTGATGCTGTTGTGTTGATAGACGATTTATCGGGCAGGGGACGTACCCGCAGACTATTACGTTCGTGCCGCAGGATCAGGATTTACCAGGCACTACATTGTCCATTGCTGCTGTCGAGGACGGATCCATCGCTGTTACCACTGTGTGAGTGGTGAGGGTTTGGGCGTGATGACTATTTGGAGGGAATCTAACGGCGGAGAGTTTTGATTTCTGTAGAGCACTTGAGAATATCGACTTGTCTTCGATTACGCAGACCGCATCGACGTTCTTTCCGTCCACGACGCTGAATATGTGCGTTCATTATGTCAAAAGCACAGTCGAGTGACTCGAGCTCATTTTCTTGATGTTGTGGTTTTTATTGCTATGCAGCACGCTGAGAAACTGCAACATGATCAAATTTGGATACAATTTTTCAGCGGGCTCGAGGATGTCATGTACCTGTACGCTATTCATATCTATCGCTGAGGCAGAATACAAAGCAGCTGCAAGTACTGATGTAACTGTCTTGCCAATGCACACAACAGGGATATGTCCTCAAACCACTTGACGGCTGCCTACGTGGGCTCATCCATCGCTCACTCTTGTTCGAACCAGTTCTGCGCTGTGGAAATATTGTAAGTGGCTCTCGTTTTCTTCGTGATTTTACTGGGCTAGTAATAACCATCTCTTGCCTGCTGGAGTAGAAACCTCACCAACAACAGCATCTCAACCTTCCCGACAGTGGTCTTCAACGTCGACAACTTGCAAGAGCTGTGAGTAAACCTACATATTTTAGAGCACTTTACGAGCGGTACTGACAAAAACAAATGTTGCATTGCCCTACAGATACATTAGCATGAATGACATTACTGACTTTAACATCAGCTCGACGGTGTTCAGCGCTATCCAGGATCTGGTAGCATTTGATTCGGATCGTGCTGATGAGTCAGCCACTTGCACTGCCGGTACATGGCAAACCGCCCACAATCGGACATTTTGCGTGACCAATGGCACCACCACGGCAGGTACATCCACCTCCTTTCACGAAAGTATTATTTTTTGCAATGTGCTCAGTATATTTCTTGTTGTATTTCACAGTGGCTACGTCTTCGGGTGGCTCCAACTATTTGCTTATCGGCCTCGTGGCAGGAGGCTGCGCTATTGTGATCATCGTGGTCGCGCTCGTTCTCTGGAGGTACCATTTCTCACACAAGAAGACGCATCGCATGTCTTCTTCGAAAAACGACTTCTACTCGCAGGAATTTGGCGACACTCGACTTTGACGACACCCAAATCCAAGTAGACCCTGTATTCCTCAACGACCCAGTGATTATCACCAACCGCATCGACAACAAGCAGTTGAAAATGGGCAGGTGTATCAGCAGAGGTGGCTTCGGTTTGGTCTTCATGGGAGAATATAGAGGCCGTCGTGTTGCGATCAAGAAGATTCGCCCCGATCGCAATGCTACTGCAGGGGATATTGAGCTGTTTCTCAAGGAGATCATTATGATGGCCGTGTTGTACCATCCGCGTATCGTGGAGTTTGTAGGTGTGGCTTGGGACAACTTAAGACACATTTCAGCTGTAACTGAGTTCATGGACAACGGTGATCTGCGTGATGTACTCCACGGCTACAAGATGAAGGGCGAGCGACTCTCTTGGGAGTCCCATAAAGCCACGATTGCGTTGCACATTGCAGAGGCTTTATCGTACCTGCACGCTCTCAAACCCAAGATCATCCACCGTGATCTCAAGTCCAAAAACGTTCTGCTCAACATGTATCTGGAGGCCAAGCTGAGCGATTTTGGCATTTCGCGTATGCGCTACCTTGTCGAGACGCATATGACCGCCGGTGTGGGCACGTCTTTCTGGATCGCGCCCGAGGTTCTGTTGGGTCGGGACTATGATGAGGCGGCCGACATCTATTCGTTCGGCGTGGTGCTGTCGGAGATTGATACGGACGACTACCCGTACTGGAACGACGAGAACAAGTCGAATCGGGGGAAAATTCAAGAAGCGGAGATTTTGAGTCTGGTGGCGGCGGGCGAGCTGCGTCCAAGTTTCACAGGCGACTGCCCTAAGGCGATTCTGGACCTGGCGGCCTGTTGTCTGCAGAAAAACCCTCAGGACCGCCCCACCGCCTCAGAAATCGTGGTCATTCTGAACCACATGATCCACGCCTCGGAACGCAGTTCGTCGTCGCTGCATTCTGGTGCCTGGTCTGTCACGAGCTCTGAGGATGGAAAAGGAAACTGATCGTGGTAAGAAAACTGTGCGTACAAGTTTTGAAGCGAACAAATACAAATATTTATTTGTCGAAAATGCTGCTTGTGTTGCCATCCATGTACAAGTGAAACATCTGAAGTTGCCTGGGAGCTCCCAAATGATAATATCTTTTGGGATTTTTATCAGCAGCTACATCACGTACCTGCTCCACAAGAATCGCATTGCATGAATATGGTTTACCAAAGACTGGACCGAACATCAAGAAACTCACTACGGAATGCCAACGACTTCCTATTATCATGCAACCGGGTGGATTCGCGGATCCTGACGCCTTTATTATGAGGTTTCGAAGGCATCTTAGTGGTTCTAACTTATGGATATTATGGCTTCGCCATTTCGTATTTACATGAACCTCATTTTGTTTTTTGCACAAATTCCTCATTTAGTAACGGTATCTACGAGTCCAACATGGCACTCCACCGGCTTCTTCTGCTGCTTATCACGGCTCTCCACGTGCTTCCCAGCGCTTCTCAATCTCTTCGTACAGCTTCGTCCTCTCCGTATCTGCAGCCTCCAAGTTCGCTTCCCGAGATGCACGATTTGTGCTCCAAATTTGAGCTGATTTGCGACTTTGTGACCGCCAAGTGCGACTCGAAAGCGGACCAAAACGCAAAATGCGGCGACAGCTTCAACTTGTTCTACCAGGACAACAGCACGTTGACTCGTTGCGTCCAAGAGTTACCGGCAGATTCCAGTGCAAAAACCAAAGCTTTAGCGTTTCTAGAGCTCTACTCTGCCTGGCAGCAGCAACATTTGTGCAAATTGTTCCACGCCACCGAAGCCAAAGCTGCTACGGAATGCTCCGGTGCCAATGCCCATCGACCCTGGAAACAGGAAACATGGCCGTTGTACTGTCATGAGGTTTTCACAATGTACAACGGCTCGAGACACGAACTGGACCAACTTTGCGGCCGAACGCCCAACACTGAAGCGTTCTGGGAGGGGTTCGTGGACTACATTGGCTCGACGACGTGTAAACGCTACTACGACGTGGTTCGAGAAGCGAGGGAGCGCAAATGTGGCGAGAAGGACAATGCAACCGAGTGCCGAGAGATGTTCCAGTGGTATGTGGCCAATAAGGAGGTGGTCGAGACGGACTGCTTCGAGTTACGAGCGAGCAAACCATTCTACCGAGGGTTCTACGCGTGGAAGAAACAGTCGTGATTTTAAGTTGCAGTGCGTAGTTCGAATGTGAGTGGAAAGTTTAATAAGTTGGTGAACTTGTGGAAGATGTTGGTGTTGTATGGGAACGTTGCACTCGTTTACAGAACCAGATCCCCGTGAAGGGTCACGAAGCGTGTCAAGTGCCAAGAGATCTGAAAGTGACGGATGAAGAGAGCAACAGTGTGTGACGGACTGTTGTTTGCTCTGGTTCTGGGAATTTGTGGCGCAGGTAACTCTATCTTTTGCTAGTGGCTCGGTATGGTTACTTACTCGGTGTGGGTGGAATGGCAGAGTTTGTTTACTACAACTTTGACGGGACTACAGGCTTGGTATTGAACGGCAAGGCTGCTACGACTCGTTGTGCGCCATATTCACCTGTACGTGCTGTTTCGCTTTGCTTCGTGGAGTATGTGTGACGTTGCAATACTCAAATATTGACAACCAAGTCGTTGTCGACAGACTGAGTACTCCGACTTTGCGGGCGCCGATGATGACCGTGAAGCCACATTGGAGGTTGTTTTAACCGAACAGCTTGAAGCAGTTCGTCTCGAGTCTCGTAGCACTGAAAATCACTCCACAAGCGCGCGGGTGGCAGTCGAGACTGCGACACTGGGTCATCGAGATGTTTTTGCAGCAAGCGAGGAGAAACTTCGATGCGATGTTCGCCTCCGTCTGACAGCCTCGCAGCCAAATCAGGTATCGTCTGCCTGGTATGCACAGCAGCTTCCGGTTCTGCAAGGCTTCGAGACGAGGTTCACCTTCCAGATCACGGATCAGTCTAGACGCTGTTTCGAAGTCAAGGACCAGAACTTTGGGCTCCATGAGTACCAAAGCTGCGCAGTTCACGGTGGTGACGGCTTTGCGTTCGTACTGCACTCGCATCAAGATCGAACAGCGACGTTGGCGGCGCAAGGGTCCAATATGGGCTTCACCGGGCTCAAAACTCACTGGCAATCGAGTTTGACACTTGGTTTAACGATGAGACCACTGGAGAGGATGTCTTTTACGATCACGTAGCCATTTACTCGCGTGGCCAAAGCAGCAATGCAGACAATGAAAGCGCACGACTTTCTGCGACAGCGGTGCATGACCTGGCCGACGGCAAAGTCCACGTCGTGAAGATCCGATACTACCCCGAACTCAAGGTAACGCGCTTGCAAATTCCTCAACCTTTGCTAACTCTGTCAATCGCCAGTACAACTACGTGCCTTACTTCTCAGCGACAACAAACCTGCCCAAGTTCATCAAGGATGTATCGGAAGGTAGACGAGTGGGGACTCTGCTGGTGTTTATGGATGAAGGGATCAAAACCGACACCCCCATTCTGGCGATCCCAATCAACCTGGCGGCTACTTTGAGGTTGGATTCGGACGAGGCGTTTGTGGTAAGACGTTGTCCAAATGATGATGCGACAGGGCTAATCTAACGATCGTGGCCGCTGCATAGGGTTTCACGGCATCCACCAGCAGCTCGTGGCAGAAGCATGATGTGCTCGGATGGTATTACTGCACAGAGGTAGAAGTGGTGTGCTTTCAGGACTGCTCAGGCCAGAGTCTTACTTGTCATTTTGTAGCCACCATGTCTGGACCAGTACGACACGGAGATGACGTTCAACTTCGACTACAACGAGCAGTCGATGCTATCTACGGCTTCGCACGGCAACACACTTTACCCGATCTTCATTTACCCGGACACAGTGTCCTGGGCCAAGAGGCAGGCCTACTTTGCTGCTAACCAAAGGGTCGGACTTGTTTCGTGACATTGTGGCAAATCTGTAGAGCTCGCCGGTGAAATTTGTGCCGTAAACTCGTTGGTACTGTAGACGCACCGGAAGTCCAGATCGCGTGAATTACAATGGAACGATTTCAGCAAGATTGTGCTTTGGTCTTGTCTAGTGGTGACGAAATAATTAATACATGTAACGATTAAATAGCCGACGTTTCCTCTGCGGTCGAGGTAAACGGAACATGTTGGGTTTATTCAATGCAGTGTATCGCTGACGATCTTGTGGTACGGTATTAATACCTTAGTTGTACCGGATGACCTTGCGGCCGTTCAGAGGCTGCGTCGGACGCGCGTTGTCGCCATTGTCGGTGATGTGGTACTCAACCAGGTCCTGGTGAAGACGGCCGAAGTCGATCGAAGAGATAGTGATCGGTGCCTGCACCACCCACCAGTCAGCAGTCTCATCGCAGCCCGGGGTTGTGAGGCTGCCTGGGTAGTTGTAGATTCCGCTGGTCTTGCTGGCCTGCTTGATAAGAGTCGAGTACGATTTCCTGCAGTATTTCACAAGGTTAGTGAGAATACATAAGCCCAACGTCAATGATGTTTTACTCACAGGCCCACAACGATGGCGTCAGTCTGCTCAGTCGAGTTAACAAGCTCAAGGGCGTTGAGCACCGGGCTGAGCCAGGGGTCAGACTTCACTCCAATCTTGAGGAAAATGCCCACCACAAGAAGCGCGGAGGCGTCACTGGACGAGTGCACAAAGTGGATCTCGCCGTCCAGGGGCTCGCCGTCCAGCGTGTGCTCCGAAGGAGCGTGCAGGTGGAACTGAGCCATTTTGTAGGCGGCATTCTTCACCGTCACAGCGCAGTTGCCACCAATGACGTCCACCTCAAGAGGCTCAGCGGGCTCCGTCAGGTTGTACCGCGAGCACTTGCCAGTGAACTTGAGCGGTTTCTTCTTTCCCTTGCCGACCTTGGCGGTCGTGACGATGTCGATGGGCGACTGACGGACACCTCCGCAGGCATCCCAATTCGAGGACCAGTTGGAGTGATGCACCATGCTGGCGTCGTTGGCACGGTAACCCCAAACGGGACCACCAGACACGTCAGCCGAGACGGTCATAGCGCAGGCTGCAAAGACAGCAGAGACGGAGGCGAGGAACTTCATTGCCGGAACGCAGTCGGATCGGAGTCGAAGAAAGCGAGGCGAGGTGTTGCGTTGAGAGCAAATTGAGGAATGGCAACGTTTGGGCGACCCACTCGCATTGCAGCTTGGCACGGTGGAGACGGGGAGCCGAGTTGAGATCGGACAGCAGAGCTTTGGTCCAAAGTTTGGATGATGAAGCGGTAAGGACGCGCCAGCGCAGCCATCTGGATTGGGCATCGCAATAGTCCGTAAGTACGTTTACTTGTGGCTGTAGACTCCAAGTGAAAGAGAAGGCATTGACATGTGAATCTAAACAAATGTTAACGTTTGAACCGAGTGTTGTATTAATAATGATGGATTGCTTACCCAAGCCGTTCCGACTCGAGGCGCAGTTCTGTAAACAAACGGCCATTCATTATCTGCCCTGGTTGGACTGGAGCTCATCATAACCTGTGCATAGCTAGACTTTACTCAGAAAAGACCCCTGGCGATTTTATTCATTTTTCCGTTCCGAGACTTAGAGACACAGTGCTGGTGCAATCTAATTTTGGTTATTAACTTTTGCTAGATGTCAGCAAAAGTTAACCAAAATTAGGTTGCACCAGCACTAGATTACTCAGAAGTCAGCAAAAGTTACTCAAAATTAGGATGCACCCGCACTTCATCACGGCGCTAGATTACATTGAGCGTCCAGCGGCACCCAGCTATAATATTGCTCGATGAAGAGGTAGTTAGCAAACTTGAGCATTGTCCGCTTAAATTGTCTTCAACTGGGGAGAAGGAAAACGTCTGCCCACGACATCAAGAAAATAGGCAAGGCGAAGCCATCTTGCACGTGCTCAAACTATGGACAGTAGTTACAACAGAGGAAGCTGACCAACGAAGGCGTTCTGTCTGAATACATGTAGGTAGCTGGATAGTTGTAAATAAATCAACTAGGCTGTTCACTTTGCCCTATCACTTTTGCACTTTGCACTATAAATATTAATACCGTTGTATATTGAAGTGGATAGTATTTTTCAAAAATAATTCTATAGTCATATTGCTTTAAAATAATACGTTTACCGTATTTCCATAATTTGTAACTAACGCCGTGTTTTACACGGAGAAGCTCTGGATTGTATCTGCTATCACGTTGGAGACGCAATTCTCATACACTGTCCAGTAACAACACATGGGCTCCTAAGGTGAAGTAGTTGTTTTGCCGAACTCTTCAGTAACCAGTCTCTTCGTGATTTCTTACATTTTTGATATCTTCGTAGATGTCCATTCACCGATAGAAAACTATGTACACCAAACAAGGAGGCGTATTCCTAACACGAGTACGAGGCCACAGCAAAGCAGCCAACGCTCGGGTTTTGTTGATAAACTCTGGCCTTTTTGTTTCACCCATTCCCTTCAAGCAACATTCAGTGGGTGGATGGGTTTTGATGTTACCCGTGGCCGCTACGGTCGACATTCTTCTGGGTGTTTTCATTGTCAACCGGTTATTAGATATTAAGGGTAAATTAACTTGAACTGACTAAACAGAGGTGTCATTTGGCTACACCTTCATTTAACTAAAGAGTGAACACCCACCGATTTCGACTAAAAATCCGACATGGATCTTATATAACAGGTCTACCAATTTCTAAGATATTTGAAAACTGGCGTTCTACCAGACACAAGATTTTGCAAAGGTAAATACATAAAGGTTAGAGGTTTTATTGAGGCCCTTTAGGGAGAAACTCTGGATTAAAATCCAGAGAATACTCGGTAGTTTCTGACATCAATATTTAGTACATGTACTAAGAAGAAATGGACTTCAACTTCAATTTTGACTTAATTTTTGTAAGGTTGTTGATAATGAATTTTGTTTTGTGTTTTGCCGGGTGGATGCCCATTTTTTCCACCCGCTGTACTTGTCATTATTCAATTGCTTTTTACTGTCGTTCGCCTTTATTGTGCACTCTATTTTAGACCTCTAAATTAGCAACTCGGTATCGATTTGTGTCCCGAGTCAGAACGGTGGCAACTGTCTTGGCTTGGAAGCAATCTGGCTTGACGGGATTGCTGCTCAACTTCGTACCGAGCAGCAACGTGAGGATGAGCTGGCGGCCCTGTCGCAGCTACACGGGGATGGTCGCTCGGTGACGCAACTATAGTTTTTGGATCTCTTTGGTGGGACCCTGGGATTGGTGAAACCGGGGTCCCATTTTTCGAAATTGAAGTTACGCCAAGGAACGTTGACGGCGACGGCTTCGAGGCATCGTGAGGACGGAAGGCGCGGACCTGTAGAAGGCCAGGACAAGGACACCGGCATGTGGAGACGACGGAAGGGGTGTCAAATCAGGCACGTCACGATAGCAGAATATGGTACGCCTGTATAGGAAGGATGGCCGCCTCCTAGTGCAGGAAAGCTCAGTCGTGAAAACGCCTTGGAACCAGCAAGTTAATTTCTTTTTATATTGATTTGTTAGTGTTGATCTACTCTCCGATACGCACCTGCCTGTCATACGCCTCGAGGACCGTCCAAAATCAAGGCGGCTAGCGACATTTGCTCCGCTGTGCAAAAGGCCGAGATGCACTCGCTATTGCACTCCCAGAACATTTCTGCGTTTCCATGTAAGTAAACGAGACGGTTCAGCTTCAAAAGCCGAGTTTTTGGGGGTTAGCAGCTGCCTTTAAGCTTACACTTCCGCTTCAGCGTAAAGTCGTAATTAGGATACAAGCGAGTTGCCAGGTCTAATAAATACCACTCCGTTCCAAAAATTGAAACAAAACACTTCAGTGAGACACTATCGGTCAAAATTGCAGCTGTGCAACACTTATTGGTAGCAATCGACGTCACTGCCCTTTGCGGTTTCATTGGTGTGTTGAGCTCCACCGGCGACCAAAGAACTCGCCCCAGTCCATTCATTTGAATGGTGCCCGGGCCGCGAAGCAGCCGGCCAAAGCGAGCTTGGCTTTAGATCATTTTCGATTTCGCCCAATCCATCTGTTTTGTAGAGAGCCAAACTATACTAAAAACAAGTCAAATCCTGATGCGATTGTTTTGAAACAAATACTGGGGTTGCGGCGTGCGATTGATCTGGAACGGAGTGGTATAGTTTTTCGAGCATTTTGTCTAAAAACATGCAAAACACAATACATGTAATATCCCATTTCATATGACATACGTCGACCATTATCGAGGTAATATATTAACAAAGTCGCGACTTCGCACGGAACAGCTCTGAATTTTACTTTGAGCATAACAAACTTTGTTTCAAAGTGAGTGTTTTTAGAAAAATGGATTGGAATTCGTCGTGCAAAGTTCACTTCGCCGCCATTTTTGGATTGTGAAGGCAAAAATAAGCTGTACATGAATTAGCAACATGTTGGATGAAGAAGTGTTGAAGGAATCCTAAATTCATCGATCTAGCATCACTTCGCATCTAATTAAACGGTTGCTACTTGTAACTATGCCAATCATGCCTGCGTATTTACTTAAACGAAACTCCACCCAATGCGTGTAACTTTCTCACTATGTATCCATAGACCACCGGGCGTAATAATTTCCCCAAATTTTGTTGGCCAAGATAGCTGCAGGAAATGTTTCGTTCACACTGCACGAATAATTTTCCGTGAATGATGCGATGTTAGATTTAGTACGTAGTCTTGCATGAAAGTGAGAAGATAAGTCGGCAATGCAACGACGCACGCATATTCTTTAGTTATAAAGGATGAGGTGTATTGTGTTACTAGTCAATGCCTGACCTGAACTCTAAGCACCATTCCAACGCAGTGTTGATAGCTGCCTTGGTTTCGGACACGCCCTCCGGCGTTCCGTTCTTCTTCTTCGTCCCATTCCCCCGCCTTTCACTGCCTTTGTACCCTTGGTTAATTAGCCGTTGACATCCGTCCAGCGCCTGACATCCGCTCCCATCAACCCTTGGATGCCAACTCGCAGCTCGTCCGAACCCACTTCTGTGTCAAATTGCACCATTTGGCTGCGCTTGTTGTCCATGGCCTGGTTGGCCAACCAGTCTGCCATTTTGTTGTAGCTTCTATAATGGTGAGTCCAGGTGTCTACTTCGCACATGTCCGCCAGCTTTCTGGTGAATCTGTATCAATGCTACAGCCTGCGCGATTTTGGAGTACGCCGCTGTGCCATCATCCCCAGTATGAGCGTGCTGTCTCATACTACGTGTATCCCCTTCCAGCCTTTCGCCACTGCGTGTGCAAGCATTCGATGAAGCCCGATGGACTCCGCTACGTTGTTGGTCATTGAAATTCGGTCTAACGCTGTCGTCGCCGCCCATACAACCTTCGCCCTTGTTCCTTCCAATTCTATCACCACACTGCCGCTCCCTCCAGGTCCAGGATTTCCCTCGAGCCCCCATCAAAGAAGCCCACCCGCCTTGTCGTTTCATCTACCCTGACTCCGTCCTCCATAACTGCCATCCATCTCCGCCTGATGCAGTCCACTATCGCAATTCTCGGTAGTGAGGACGCAGTGACTGGAAATAGCCCCAGTCTGTATCTCGTATAAGCCTCCATTATGACACACGCATATTCTTACTACACATACACTGTATGAATGCCGGACAATAACTAACATGATGTGGTGTCATCATTTTTTATTTGATGGACACTCGCTTCGATATATGTAGTGCATTCCAAACGTACGGAATTTATCGACACACCACTGTAGTTTACGGTGCTCGGTATTATAGTAGTGTGTTGCTCGAAGAAAAATCATCCAACATATTGCTCGAGCGGTCTGGATAAATCATCTGCTGCAGGTAAAATACGATTATAAGTGGTATCATATGAGGCCCCGGGAAACAAAATGATACTAATATACATTTTGGTGCTTTCGAGAAAACGGGCGTTAAAGTTGGACCACCCGTTTTCGTATTTTATAGAGTTGTTGAAAAACAGCGTTTTCTCTTTGGGCACGATAAATTACGCGCCAACACTGTTCGACATGGAGCGCGAGCCACGCGAAACACAGGGAATGCTGACGCGGATGTCGCCGCATCACGTGCTGGGGAAGCTCGGGCGACTGGAGGAGCTGAGCCGGCCAAGGCAGCAACACACGAGACTCTGGACAGTGAATGGTCAGACACTGACGAGTCTCCTGTCTCTTCTGTTGTGGGGACGACGACTATGAGACGCACGAGAGCTGTGAAGAGGACGGTGTAGACGAAGAAGACCTCAGCGTCTATGTCATTGATGAATCATAGGCTGCAAAGGCCTCTCGACTGATCCAAGAGGACCCGTAGGAGGCGAAGTGTTTGGGAGGGAAGGAGGCCAACCTGGGGAACTTTTGCTTTCTTTATCTAAGATGCAGAAAACGGAACGCGTGACAAGCATGTTGACGACACTAGCAGTACTTATGGAGACTGACACGTGCAAGTTTCAGCGTTGAAATGGTGTTCGAGACAAATGCAACTATTTCTTGCCCCTTGTAGGTCGTGTGTGTGCGCTGAGCTTTTGCGCATGCTGCTGGTCACGGTGCAGCGCTATAAGAGTCAAATTAGGCGCGGTACATTCTCGGCAAAAACCCACGGCAACACGAAAAACAAGAACGCGAGTGTCATCGATCTACGCTGGCTGACGGAATGGTTCAAGGGTTTTACAAAGGAGGTCGGCGACATGGCGGTATAAGCAAAACGCATCCAGGACGAGCGAGAAGACACGTTGTTTGTTCAGCAGCTCGAGAGTGTAATGGAGGATATCGGGAGGCCCGTCCACAACAGCAACAACCACAAAAGAAAAGAGCCAAGAAAACAGCTATTGGATAGAATAATCCTCAGCAAAACAAAATGATACCTATGTCATGTCAATTTCATCGCCTATATGACGAATTAGACGTCAATGGGACAACTAGTGGAAACCCCGCGCTTTTTTACGTATAAAAACCAATAAACATATTTTGCTTTTTTAATTTTGGCCAGAGATATCTTTTTCGGCCGCTCATCACGAAAACACGGGGCCTCATGATATTATCATATACGCGTGTTGTCTGGGAATGGGTCAACAGCTGCTTATGGAGAGACATGGTTGTATTATCTGACTCCTGTGGCTCAGCATAATTTGAATGTAGGCGCCAAGCATCGCCGAAATCCTGAGTTTCACGGCACAGACTTCCGCAGTGTATGCCAGAGTTCAATGATGTGCGCAGGTTTTCTTCCAGACACACCTCAGCTCGAGTAAATGCGCATGTTGCTGTCTAGGAGCTCGAAAACAGATTTGACAACGATCTAATACCGCCTAGGCAGTGCTGGACCCCCTCAACATCGCCCATGGGAGCGTGTCTTTGATATGATCCGCCTTGATACAACTTAAATAGAGTCACGGCTCCTTCGGCAACATGAAGTCGCGGAGGATATTCGGGAGCTCCTTTTACATGCACACAAGGCTCGGAGGTCGACTAACAGCAAGGCATTTATGGAGTTGTTAGGCATCGGGCCTGAATATGAATCCTCGATTACGGCACGTGAATTTTTACTTCTGAAGGAGCTGAGAGCGGAAAAACTCGCTGCGAATAAACCGTGGTCGAAAAGCGATGTCATTGCTACCATTGTGTGCAACGCAGCAGTTCAGCAGCTTGATAATCCTGCTCTTGGTGTGAAAAAGCGGGGATTTAGACCAATTGCCAGACGTCAAGTAGGCGTCGACGATCAGATCAAGCTTAAACCTGTTGCTACAGGTCGTCGTATTATCCACGCTGTCGAAAAACAGTCAACGATGACGTCGTGAGTCCCGATGAAGAAGCCCTGATAAAAAATATCTATGCAATGATGTGCACAGCTGGGTTGAAAAAGAGGAAGCAGACTTATGTCCTGGTGTACAACTTCGACGCTTCAATGTGTTTGGGTATTGAACTGAAATGTGAAGGGCTGTTACGGCGACGATGGGAAGCAGCGAAAATCGTCACAAGAAAAAACTGAAGCCTATATGGAATCACAGATCTATATATATATATAGGTGACATTGATATTACACCCCCGCAACTTGTTCAAGCCTCTCACGAGACCACCTCGAACCGTAGTGCAGAAATTCAGCCAGACCAGCAATCCAGCGAGGCCGCCACAGCGTGTGCTGATGTTAAAAACGCTCGAGAAGCTGATGAAACACCCCAACCTGCAAAAGCTGCCGCGAACGAAAACGCAAGTGCTGCCCCTCCAGCATACATCCACACTGTGAACGTAGGAAGAAATCTCGACAGAACACGATATCATCTTTCTTCAGCGAAGATTGATTGTTGTGAGCTAATTATTTCCGACCAACATCAATACATTGCCTACATGTACCGCAACGAATTGTTAGAGTAATGACTAGGTCAAATTATTCACCACAACATACAAATACCTGTAACCAGCGGCTTATTCCAGCGCAGCAAGTGGTGAGGCCACGGGAGGCTCAGAACAAAGATGTAATAGAGGATTCTCGATAGGAGCTGCCTCAATTTGCTGGGATCCGATAGATCTGAATCACATCAGACATCCCAAATAGTGTTAAGCAATCAACATCAGCGACGACAACAAGCCATTGTCAACCTACTCATATTGTGATCCCATCCTGTTGGTACTTCTGCAGACCTGAGCCCCTTTTCCTCCTTGCTGCTGGCTCAGCAGGTGCAGCTGCCCATGAATAGCGCTGGGCGTTCAGTACGCACCTCGCTTCACGCCCACTTCTCTTTGATAATGAAGAGCCATCAAGCGACGGCATTCTTCGCTCCTCTATTTTGACTTCAAGAGTGTATAGATAGAAGGGTTGTCATCCCTATGAAACCGAGACCAAACCGGACACGGCCAAGTTTGGTCACAAACGGCCTAATTTGGTCTCGGGAAGCCGCCAACAACGCCGGGCAAAAATGAGCATCTTACATTTAACAAGATATTTTATTCCGGCGTTTCCATTCTTTTAATCCGGCGTTTGGCCCGGCCATAACCCAAACGCCGGATTTTAGGCGGCCTGGTGTAAACACTGAGGCTGGGTAAATGAGTGTATTACGGCATTGAATACAGTAACATTGAAATGTTACCCCAGGGGTCGAGTTTTTACGGGGGTTGAGTTTCACCGTCGTTGTCTGTAGTACAGTGCTACCCCTCGTTATGCGCATGTCGATAATTAAATACCCCGTCAAATCAGTTTAGAAATCATCACAACTTTTACCAAATAGCTGCATCTATATCTAATCCCTCTAAAATCACTTTGCTGAACCCACTGCGCATAACGAGGGGTAGCACTGTAGTGCATTACACGTCATGACGACTCCCAGAGCCGGGCGCGTTTGGATTTCACGATTATTGACCAATGACCGCGTGCCGATATACAGTGCTACCCCTCGTTATGCGCAGTGGGTTCAGCAAAGTGATTTTAGAGGGATTAGATATAGATGCAGCTATTTTGTAAAAATGGCGATGATTTTTTAACTTATTTGACGGGGTATTTAATTATCGAGGTGCGCATAACGAGGGTAGCACTGTACTGCCAATGGTGTGAGTAATCGTCGGATGGACGTTTTGATTCGCTGTACCGTGGCATGTCGCATCTCCCGCGCAACATTGATTCGTCATTGGCACCCATGGGTAACATTGAGGCAGCCCAATTTATAACAGTCGAATCCAACTTTGATATTCTAACACAAATATTCTGGTTCGACACACAGGCCTTTTCGCCGCAACGCTGGCAGTGCGCGGCCCGAGGAGATCCGCGCGCTGCGCCGGAGCACGCAGCGCCCTGATTGCAAGCGGCAACCAGGTGATCGTAGAGCTCTTCGACATCTCGTCGTGAACGACTGCGACCAATCGACAATGCGTGAGTAGTGCTTAGCGTTGCCAGACCCGCCAAATGCCAATCGACGACGGGCGTGGTGCAAACTCTTTTGGTGCACCAACACGAAGACGTCAAAGTCGGTAGCATCCTGCACGTTAGTGTGCCGTGCAGTCACCTCTATCTGGAGACGAAGTCGCCGACCTCCACGCTTCTCGTCTTTCTGAGTGGGAATGTGGGTTTATCCCGTTGGTGAGCATGCTGCGTTAAAGGCTACCAAGCAGCCAGTTGTGTTCGTGCAGCTCTCCCGTATTCCAATCGAGAGTATCGCCAAGAATAACGATTCGTGACGGCCCACACTGTCAACGGCACGTTCGACGTGGACTAGCTAAAGAAGCCCAAGGACCACGAGCTCTATCCATGGGTTTCATGTCAAGTCGCCCAACAGGCAGTAGAAATCATCGGCGGCTCAGCTGCATTTCGAGTACTTCGGCCCCGCGCAGAACCTTTATCCATAAAGAAAATGCCCTGCAATGGTGACCCACATGTCTGGAGGCGCTTCAGTCCGCGGGTGTCTTCTGTGTCTTGACTGAGAGAAGCGCTGCTACAAGGTTACCTTTAGAGCTATCGACACACCATAAAGCACGACGTTCTCAGATACTCAAATATCTACGCAGACAGGATGGGATATAGGAGATGCCACAACACGGTCTGACACCGGCATGTATTGGCATGCGTTGTACTGAATTCGGTATATTAACTACTGGAGTAAAAATATAAAGTGACATTCCTGCGGTGACTTTTCTCAGTAAAGTCTGAGTAATGCGAAACCACCATCCAAAATGGCCAGCAAGGTATGTAGGTGGATGCCGTTTTCTTAACAGCTCTGTATGCGTGGTATGTGTCGCTGTCTCGTAGCCTCAGTAGTGCGCTTACTCCAGTGGGTGTCGTGGCTAATTTGTCATTAAAATCAATGGAACAATGCACACAATGTGCGAGACACACCGCCGGTATCAAACGGTGAAGCAAGAAATGCGCCGTCGCTAAAACAATCCTCGCCAGATTCGACAGGATCAATGTCGATACGCAGGTGGCTGTGAGCACTTTCGAGTTCTCAAGGATGGAACGTTCTTGCAGTTGTGCGCTGAGCACCGAGCTCGTCACAACGAGATGCGTCCAATGAGTACAAAGATAAAATCCCAGGTTGTTGGTGTGATGTGTCCAGTGAAGAAGTAGGCACTTCCCTATGCGTGATACATTTGCTTTTGCGCCGCACTTATCAGAACAACTTCGCACACAACTTCGTCATCCATTCGCAGAACCATGGCATCATTTCCTGGAGAATCCGTAAAACGGTTCAACATTTCTTGCAAGCGAAACTCAACTGCCGGCCCGCCGTATCGAGCTCGACTAAAGTTTATAACTTGCTGCTTCGATACGTCTACTCCTGCACTCAACAATAAATAACACATCTTATAAGCATTTCAAAAATTACATGTAAAATGCGCACACTTACCTGTATGTACTCTGCTAAGTTGCGGATAGGTACATTGTTTTGGTAGAATAAGTCGATACTCATGCCCAGTTCCGTCGAAGTGATAATTTGTTTCAGCTCGAGGCGGTTGTACACGTCTCGCGTAATAACATGACGATGAGTCGCCCTCTGAAATACATTTAAAAAAGTGAGAGTAGTGTTGATTAATACCAGTGTTAGTCTTACCTCCAGCGTTACCGCGATAACCATGACACCAGCTTTAGCAACGACTTTGGCTGTAATTTGTGATTGGCAACCACAAAAGCGAATGTGGCGATGGTCTCGAAGCCCCTTGCCGCGGCTTCCGTCGTAACACCCATGGGTACAATAATAAACCCGCATTGCATCTCTAAAGGTCGGGGGACGTGAAATTTCACGTAATGATATGTTCCTTTCACCCGTCTAAAAATACATAAAACATCAAATTTTAGCAAAACAATAAGCAGTCGTACATCTTAAAGTTCGATCCCCTACTTTTGTTGGTTGGCCTCAGATGATTCAGAAGAACGCAAGCGGTAGTGCAACAGATATTTTACACAATACGCTTTCCATAGGTCTCCCATGAGGAAAAACGATTGCCTTCACAAAACTTCGGCAGTTCAACTTTAATGTTGCTTCGACCTGCAATCATACGCAAGCGATCCGATAAATGCTTGGAGGGACGGTATATCACGTAGTCATCGTTGCCTAATATTTTTGTTAGCTTTCACATATAAGAACAGTATCGAATCCTCCTTACCTGGTTTTCCGAGCTCTGTGAAGCAAGCTGGGGTTTTGTTCACTAGAATTCCGGTGCGGTGTTGGCTGGTTGCGCTCACTTTAAATTGGTTCCGCTTCATTTTTGGGGAGGTTGTGGTCTTTTTGCGCTGCCTTAATGACTTGAACAACATTAGGCCTGTTCAAAAATGCCATTAGTCAGGGTGCAGTGTCAATTAACTCTTGTTCACAATTTACCCGTTTTAGAGCTCGAACTGGAGTCCATCGACTCATCATCAACTTCAACAAAATCAAATCCTGAGAAACAAATTCAACAATATCATCTGAGCGTCTTGGAAGCACCCTCAGCTTACATGAATAGCCTCAAAACATGTCATAAGCTTACTTGAACCATCTTCACCGCTCTGAGGAAAGCGAAAGCCACGCATGGTCACGTCACGTGTCCGCACGATGTGTAGGTATCGCCTGCCGAGGAAATATAACAAACACACGTAAGAATCTGACCAGCACAGTAAAGCACCCCCACAATAAACACGAAAAGTGCAGGCTTGGGTCGCCTTCACCGATGGTCTTTCTGATGGCACTGCATGCGGGGTAGGGTAGGCGTTCCCGTAAACCCTCCTCTAAAATGTGTGTACACCACATCGATCCATCGGCACAACCTCACATCGTCCGATCCCCCGCTCCAGGAATGTCTGCAGACGTGTCTAGCACACGCACGCCAAGGATGCCGGGACTGAGCGTGTCGGTGCTGCCCCCGGCGACACTCTTTCCCGGCGACACGATCGAGTATTATTCTCGATGCTTCGTCTGGGGCCGAAGAGAAGTCCCTCGGGTCGCTGTCGTGATACGCGTGGACGGCAGCCTTAAAGTGAAGATCTCAATTGCCGTCGACACGGGGAAGATAATCCTCAAGGACATGATGATGAAGAGGGTGCTGGACCGGTTCGGTATACCCGTGGAAGGCGAGGCAACAACGTGGCGCAAGCTTCGCACGTATGAGATGAACAGTGGGTCATTCACAGCCCCGGCGAGAGCCATCGCTTTGAAGCAAGCGCTGGAGGATGCAGTCAAGGGACCCATCAAGGCTGTGCATGACGTACTTCGCGGAGTGCGCGAGGAAATTGTTCCCAAAAGCCCGCAGTCCGATTGTGGGAGCCCTCCTCTGCTAGTTCCAAACCTGGATGCACCCAGCATAAGCGTCTTCGACCTGCCGTCGCCATCGCGTACGACAGCCCCGACCTCAGACCCGGACACTCGTCTTGCAAGCGAGGAGTCCGGTGAAAACACTGGTGGGCACGAGATTATCGACCTCATGTCTACCCTGGAAGACAAAACTGAGACGCTGAGCGGGCCAGTGGCGCCTGACGCGCGGAAGAGCAGTGCCACAAATTGCGTGCAAGTGGAGATGGACTTTGGCCACATTCCAAACCGCTACGCCCGAGCCAAAATCCGCCACCATGGCAAGGGTCAACTCGGGGAAAGGAGTAGGTCCCGTAAGCGCAGGGACCAAACGAAATGCGCCGTCACCAGGAGTGGCAGCCACGTCCACCACGCGAGGACGGTGAAAGCAGTGAGCACTAAGCAGCAGCTTCGCTCCCCAAGATCAAAGCCAGGCCGGATAATCTGAGAGCGAGACGGTTCCTGTTTCCGCCAGCGCCGTTGGTGATATCCACGGTTCAGGTGGATGAAGTCCTGTGGCCCGGTGGCATTGACCGCATCGAGGAATGCCGGAGCAATGACGTCGCCTTTGCTGACATAGGTGCTTTTGACTTGTGTCGGCGTATCGGCAATTGCTTTCTGGACATGTGCACCAACGTTGCGAGCGCTACGTTCTGCACACCAAGCTGCTGCAAACTAGGGGCGCTGCAGCAATGCCCCACGGTCACTGGAGACGCTAAAACGGTTCGACACCAAGCGAGTAGGACTTGGTGTGTACACCACGACAGAGCTAAATGTTGGAGATGTGCTCTGCGAGTACTGCGGCGAGTTGACCGAGCTGCCTGCTATTGTGGACAGCCAGTCTGATCAAGCCGTCCAGCAAAACAGCGGATACACGCTGCTCTACAACTCTAAGTTCACCAACCGCAACTACGTCCTCGTAGACGCGCTGGAGTGCGGCTACATCACGCGCTTCATCTCGCACGCGACGACGCTGCGCTCGTCGAGCAGCAGGACCACTCGAGCGTTTACGTCATGGTGAAGATGCTTCGACATGTGAAGCCCGGAGCGCAGATTACTGTTCATTACGGCAAGGATCTCTGGTTTCGTTGCGGTTGCGACATTTGCTGGTATGATGAGGGTGCAGACACGCACCACGAGCAGTAGCTGTAGCAGTCGTACACACCCAAGGCACGCGATCCGCGGCGTGGGTCACTGAGTGGATATTGGCCACATTGCCGATGCAGGCAGGCTCGAACCCCGCTCAACCAGCGCGGTCCGATCGATGGTTTCGCAGTAGAGACATTCGGCTTTGGAGTGGGCAAAGCTATCCTCGACAGGTCGCTACAGGTAGCTCCAATATCGGACTGCAGCTTCGATAGATCGTGTTCATCAGTAGGTGGTCAATCAAAGCTGGCTCTGCTGGTCGGGTGGTATGGTAGGGGGATCGATACCCCCAGTGTCCACTTTCCCCTTTTACAAATCTACCCTCACTTTGTTATCACTTGCGGTTTACGCCACAAACTTAAATGAAAATTATTGGTAGAAACCGAATCTATACAAACGCTTGCATAAAGGTATCCAAATGATGAAGTCATTTTAATTCGCTCAGGACGCTAAAGCGAAGCTGATTTATATTATCAGATCTTGGTTGAATGCAACTTCCGAAAACGGATGTATCCGATATACTGACATAAAACACTGCAAAACTAAGCAAGAGACATCAGTGGTACTTACCTACCGGATATTCTTTGTTATGGGATACACCCGCGTATGGGATACAGGCTCAGGTTAGCCAATCACAGGTCAGCAAATCACTACACTATGCTTTCTTTGTTAAGGGATTCAGCAATATTTTTCACTTCTTCAATGGCACGTGCACCGCCAGTCGGTCGCCCCGCTTGACTCTAGAGGAGTGAAGATGGGAGAAGGAATATACCCATCGTTTGTACATGGAGAATATGAAGAAGCTGGGGGTAGACGATGAATTTGGAGAAGAATACAGATTAACCTGGCACACCTGATAGAATCCGTGGACAACGGCCGTATCAGGTATAGCAATACTATCAGATTTGGCAGTAGCCGGTAGCGATAGGCCAAGCTACAACCACCACTTGATGCAAAACAGCAGGTAATAATCGTAACCATCTGATACTACGGTATTACATTTTGCTGCTCGGGCACCCTGAACTCGATGAAAAGTTACTTTTGGAAGCTACAGCTACGAGTGTCCGAGGACGTTTGTCTCGACCAAGAAGAGAAAACTACTCAGACATCCATTACGAACTACTTTAACCCCGGCTAGGTAGTATCAAATCCCGCCAAATTGGCTATCAGATATCAGGCTCGATACGTATCAGATTTACTCCATACAATTTACTAACTACCAAGTCAGTGGATCGATTTTGTATCAGATATAGCAGTGTATCAGGTTTGTCAGGTATCATTTAGGACATGTTAATCTGTATGAGTTCCGGTCGACCTGGTGTACATAAACGGAGCGGTGCAGTATCTTCTCCGGTGGGGTGTATCCCTTGTTTCTTACCAAGTTAATAACGGTATTAACTTTCCTATGTAGTTTTAGACATTTATTACCGATGGTAATACCATTATGTAAGAATTGTGTAAGCTTACTGCTAAATTTGAAAGGCAGGTGTTGCGACCCAGGAAAAAAAGCGTGTACGTGTCCAAGACTCGACCAGGATATGTCCAGGACTCGAGTTCCTTCGAAAGTCCTCGAGGAAGATTCGCCCGAAGATTTAAGCATATCTTCTCCTTATGCCCAGGTCAGTTGTGAAGACGAAGCAGATGGGATTTCACAGTAATCTACGAAACGGAATCAATGTTCAAAAGGAAAGTGAACGGTGTGTATTACGTTAGCGCCCACTACACATAGTGTCAGCAAATGCCTTCAGCCCTAACGTTTCAGTACCGCTGTCACTCGCCTCGGAAGCAGCGTCAAAATCTCCGCGAGTTGGCGCCACTGACGCGTCCTGGATGTCCACGATCTGGTCAGACGCGAGCTGTGGGTCATGCACGGCTGCGTTTCTTGAGTGCGGGCATTTGGCGTGGCGCAACGCTCGAGCGAGGGCGAGGAAATGATATCGGTCCTGAGGAGGATCGGTGAGTCACGATCGTGCTTGGTAGCTGCATTTAGTAGGCCACTAGGTTCACGTGACCCTTGCACTTTTAAGTGGTTCGCACCAATACCAATTGTATCCGTACTGTCGTTTTTGTTGCGCGGAGCAACACTTAGAGGGAAACGTACACTCACACGCGGCCGCTCTCGTACCACGTTCACCTTGCCTGTCAAAATGTAGTAGAATAATTCCGCGTTCATATTGCGAGCAGCGAACAATCTGGATGCGTCGTCTACGACGTGCTTGATAAACACCCAGCACGCGAAGACGCCGCAATTGTAAACGTCCGTCTGGCACGGACTTGTCAACGCCGACACCTCGAAATGATGCAACTCCAGACGCTGTATACTGTTGGCGATTTCTCTCTGAGGTCCCGAGAACGCACCCTGCATGAGAGAATCATAATAGTAAATGCACCTTTCCGCCCTTTTCACTATGAGTGCGCACCAGTGAGAGTTCTCGAAGTTAACGGGGATCATCACGGTGTCCATGTTGCTGAAAAATGCAGCTTCCTTTACTTTCGCCAAGATGCACGGATGCACTTCCTGTGGTTGCCGGTTCCGCGTGCGCTTCGGTTGTTGCTTTGCATTCTGAACGCCGGCAAAACGAGCGGGTGGGAAGTCCTGGACCAGCCTCTCGCATAGCACTCGAATGCAGGCGTCGCTAAGCCATTCAGGTGGTGATGCACGGTACAGCATCGCAAAGTCATGATCAGGAACAGCTTCGAGTCCTTTAATCTGCGCGTACGGGTATGTTGTCAGTACCAAATCTGCAAACGCGCGCACCTCTGCGTGCATGTTGGCATCGACACATCCAATAACTTCATGAAGCAACCATACTTTCAATTTATCTCCAAGTTCGCAAGCGTTCTTCAGATTTTCAACCCGCTTGAACAGTTCAATCTGAGCTCTGGAAAAGTAGCCGGTATCCTTGATGTACACAACTTCCACAAGATCGTTTTCGACAACTTTGACGCTGCGGTCGCTGCTGTTTTCTGCTTCTTCATAAACAGGAATCGCCTCGTCCTCATTGTTTGATACAGGAAATGAGTCCACACACGCCTTAAGGAGCTTCGGTGGTAGGAGATAGAACGAATCCAGGATGAGAACAGGCTTTCTTAGCTTCTTGTACGACACCTTCTTGTGTCCAGTGGCCCCGCATTTAACGATCACACCAGAAAGTCGCTCTGTCGTTTCTTTTAAGCTGGGTTTGTGTTGATCGAGCGCGTCCATCAAGTCCTTCAGGCTACGGTATCCAGATTTGTCTTTGGCTTCTTCGGAAGCCTCGTACCACCGACGACTGGCGCACTCGTCGACTGCTGCCTGTTTGTAGTTTTTCTTCTGCCGTCCTGGGCACCTAGCTTTCACACTCAAACGCAAGGTGTTAAGAGCAGAGTCTCTTAACACTTCATTACCGTCACCCAATGAATCTTCGTTTTCACCTCTGTCGTTTAAACTGCTTGGAGAGAAATGATTGGGGCCGCCAGACACATTCCTCGAGTTGTCTTTCTGTTTGCCTGTTTTAAGAGCGCGCCACGTATCCTGAACCCAGTCAATTGCCGAGTAGAATTTGTCATGGTCATCGATATCTGCAATTTGACTCGCAAACAGCTGTGTTGCACGGACAGCTTCTCGATAGCGCTCAGCGTGAGTCCGGAGCTTCTTCTTCACGCGTCTTGCTTCATCCACGTCGAAGAGATTATATTCGAATTGTTTGACGTGTCGGACAGAAACATCCACCTGCATATTGATACGAGATCTTCGTCAGCACAAGTATACATCTTCGTCGTGTACACACTCACCTTTCATCTATCGATTTCCATGGAATCACAGCACCTGGTCCATTCAAATGCTTCCGGTATGCGATTACATGACGGCACGGCAGACGCATCGACAAAGCAAAGCTGCAGACACAGCGCCAATCGTCCACATTAAACTGACGTGTGCGGTGCTCTCCATGGACAAGAATGATCGAGTCATCGGCTGTCGTTTCAAACACGTATTTTCCAGAATTAGCCAACCCAGCGGCATACTCTGGCTGGATCTGCTCTGCTGTGAAATGTGTCGTGGCACGCAACACGTTACTTAGTTCTTCGACAAAGCCAGCGTGTCCTGCGACCAATTCGAGCAATCTTGTACCGATACTCCTTCTCTTCAATCATGTCGTAGTTGCAGAGGGCGAAAATGCATGCCGCCATACTCATGCTCGAGTTTACGTGCGCGTCCTTGATCTTCCCAAAGAAGTTTTCGAGCCTGTTATTCGTGTAGTTTTTGAAATGCTGTAGATGAGCGCGATGATGCATGACCCACATCTCCTGGGAGGCGTCCCAGTTAGTCTCAAAGTAGTCGAAAAAGTCTGCAATTCCTACGCGGGAGCAGATATCTCTCAGAGCCGTATGATGTTTGTCATATTCTTTGGGGCTAGTAGCGTAGACCATCGCGTGAATGGCCCCGTCAACTAACTCAGCATCCTCAGATGATACCTTTCCGTACTCCGGCTTTCCTCGCTTCTCTTTCAACCACTTTATGACGTGAAATTGGCAGATCAAGACAGGGGCTTCAGGAAATGCAAGTTTCAATACCCGGATCTCCTTCAGGTCCTTATCGAAAACTATGACCCGAAGTAACTTCAGCCCATCGACATTCGCGCGCTTAAAATGCTCGATAGCTTGAAACATGTGCCAATCGCTGCTGGACTCCATCAGCGAATGCTTCACCACGGATCCTTTGCCGAACTGATTCATTACCATAAAGGTTAGAAGCTGATAGTCGTGTCTAAGCATAAAACCTGGGTTAGTTCGGGAGCGATCCTGAATAGATCGTTGCAGAGTTTACTCACCGGTTTGTCTTATGACTTGAATCAACCAGCAACACCTCTGAAAACGGGCTAAACATCCTACGCATGTGCGCAGTGGACAGTGAGATAACTCCCATAGTACCGGACTCGTTCTCAGTGACAGTCGACACGTTCTCAGCATCCGCCCCGTTGAAGCGTGCCACCTCCGCTGCAGTAGCATCGTGGTCATTTGTCGTAGAAAAAGCTGCCTGTCTTGAGCTCACCATGTTGTCTACGTCGGCCATGATAACATTCTGGTCATGCTGTAGGAGGTACTGATATATCTTTGACCGCTTTGCCCCTGCGTCAAGCATACCTGCAACACGAGCTTATACTATCGGGTCGGAGACACCACGCGAACACGGATATGTGTCGTACGTGTCCGTTGATATCTCATGATTATGGACGTAGCGTCCGCCTGACATAACGCGGAGTTTCCACCCTGCTTGCGTATGCTGCCACTGTACAACAAATCTAAACTTGCACCTTGTTGACCGTATGTGCTGGCGAGGACGTTTGCCTTGAGCCCGCGACTTCCGCAATTTCCACCCATGCGTACAAATATAAACGCGCATGTACATACCGATTTCTTCAGGAAACAACTCAACATCGCCTAGCATGCCTTTCTTTGACTTCTTTATTCGGCGGTTCCGCTCTTCATGGCCTTGTGATTCTGAAACAGGGAGAACTTGAAGTGACTGACGACAGTATTCTTCAAAATAGGTGCTCCAAGCGACCCAGTCATCATGCCAAATCTGCGGCGGGTCGACTCAAACACTGTATTCCGCTTCAATACCTGCATCAGCTGATGCAGTGTTGTTTCCACCATCCTGCACGACATCGTGCTTCGACTCGCCCGCATCATCGTCACCGTCAATCCTGACTGGATTCTGGACTTGCTCATCATCGTGATGGCTGTCGGCATCATCTACCACGGAGTCATCTTCACACACGTGTTCACACCTGTCTTCCGTTTGAGCGATACCGACCACCGGCAACACCTCCACTCCTTCATCAACTTCTGTGCCTTTCTTGGCGTGGTCGTCATCCTCTGAGTCGTTGGATGCTTTGTATAGACGGGTTAGAGACCGACCCCGTTGTGAGTGCGCAACGGGGTTCCGGAATCCGACCGAGCGCCAAGTGGCATTACTCCGGTGCGATACAAGGCGTCTCCCGTCCTCCGTGAGGGGTTTTGTCGAATGGCTGATGGAAAAAGCGAATGAGCTCTGAATCTGCAACAGTTGGAGATGGCGGCCAGTACGGCGACGCTTCAAAACAAAACCACCGCAGGGCTCCAGAACTGGAGAATATTTTCGGTCTCACAACAGCGCACTTGGGCGAGGTGGAACTGCGGTTGAACTCACATAGGCCGAACTGGAGCTTGATATGGCGCTCATCAAACACGGCTCAACAAAGCAGCACTGCAGCACGCAGACAACACGTTGTACGAATAATCGCGTTTGACGTGTTCGTGGCACAAATATGATGCGTTCCACGTGGCCTTGTAGGCAGCGCGCTTCTCTGCCTTAACGTAGGGCGGAGCAGCCCCTGACAATGGTCTTGTATGGCGGACGCGGAGCACAGCGCACGTGTGAGGCTCGATGATGGCTGCGGAGGGCGGTGTATTGGTGTTCCGGTCGTTTCTGTCCTTATCGGTGCGTGCTTGAGTAGCTTGGTCAACTGTATGACCTGCTGTCAGGAAGATGTGAAAGAAAAATTGAATTTTACGTCCTGGACAAATCCTGGAACACGTCTTGGACTCGTCCATGATTGAAATCCGTGGTCGCAATGGTTGCGAATTTGAAATCTCAAGTTTGATCAGAGTCAAAGATGCCGCTGCCGCTCCTACGTGCGCTGTCCGCCAACTAAGGCACACTACTGCAGATCTATGACGAGCCGTTGATTCACGACATCGTGCGCCGCCTGGTATACGTCTTCCGTGCACACTTTCCGGACTTCCAGCAGTTCTATGCCTTCAAGTCACTGCCCAGCGGCCTGCTGCATCACAATTCCTGCGGCATGATCTGCTGCTCGTCCGTCGATATACGGAAGTAGCTGGTGATAATGTCACCTTCACGGCGCTGAAGGTCACGGCCTTCAACAAGAGCCACCATGAGCCTGGTCGACGAGTCGTGGACAATCGCGTTACCGTACGTGACAAGTATCAAGCTTCCACACCAATCCGGCCTCGGCCCCCGAGCGTGGGATGAGAAGTCCAACGTGTTGGGCGAACCCGACGCGTGCCTCCGTTGCGGATCCGCCGAGGTCTAACGCAAAGGCACATTGGCATACGCTTCAGCGCTTACATCACGATGGTCACGGCTGTCGTGAACTATATCTACTGGCGTGAGACCGTCACTATCATGCAGCCCAAACAGGAGGCCTACAACGGGCTCGAGTTGGTGGACATTCGTGGTGGGCTAGGAATTCCATACCCCAAGGACCAGGAGCAGTGGCATAACGCCGAAGCTGTGCCAAGTGATTTATGAAGCGATGCTGAAGCACGGCCTCGAGTATATCTTCATGGAGAATGACTACTTCATGGCGTCGACATTCAGCTAGCTGATTAACTACTGAGAGGCAATTAAGTAGACGTACGCCCGCGCTACTACGACGGCGTCGACACTTGAGTCCCACCGCATTTACCCAAGCCGCCTGGACCAGGCATATACGGCGCGTACAACGAGTTCTCAATACCGGTGCGGCTAGAGAAGGAGGTATCATCTTCATTCTACTCTGCGAAAACGATGGCTGATTCGCGAACGATCGCCTGCTGCCAGAGGCGTACGGCAGTGATTTTTAGACCCTACGACACTGGCGCAACTCGCACTCGATGATTCCAGTCAACGTTGCTTCCCTGAGAGCCTTCTATGTGTGCGACGACAGCGAATCATTCACGTACGTATCTTATTGTTTTACAACATTGTTGCCTAACCCACGTACATTTTTGCTTCATCTCCTTATCCATTGACAGTGACTGGAGCGGAACGTACGAGGCCCTGTACGCTAACTATGTCATAGTCTATGACTCGTAGACAGTGAAGGATACGAATTTGATTTTCAAGCTCCTTCACAATGAAAAAGGTAAACGTTACCTCGAACTCAATTTTGCCGTGGCAACTACCAGGTGGAATGGATAATTGATCAGTGTGTATGAACTTTTTGCACGCACCGGAAACAGGGGCTATTAATAATGGTAACCTCAAAATGGGGATGCGAATATATTCAAAATGATATCCAGTCTGACGGATGATATTTAGAATATGCATAATATTTTCATTTTGAAAATATATTCAAAAATTTGATACATGTATTTCCAAAATGATTACGCAATAATCCGTTTCAACTATTCAAAACACACCTAAAACGAAAAAAGATTCGTGATCACACTGACTATAGATTGGTTGTTTTTTTATCGCCAAAAAATGTGATAAAAGAAACGTTTAATATCGGTTTTTTACTGAGGTGTAGATTTTTTAACCAATAGCGACGGGCAATCAGTGTGGACCACAGCTCGATGACACATCAAAAAGGTGCTACAACGACAAACGATGAGTTTAAGGGGGTATTTAAAATATCATTTAAGACCAAAAAGATCAAAATAACTAACCAGTTGGTTATAAAAACAATTTTCATAAAATGTCATTCTATAGCACTGACGATGCGATGCTCATTTACTCGTGCGCGATTTTCCTATAGTTATGCACGTCAGTAGAAGCTCCTCCGGGTGTATCCTCAGCCCGCCATCCAAATATATAAACCTTTCCATAACTCGTACTTACTGCGAAGTACTTAAGTACAGTATGCTATTACTTGTAATATTCACGTGGAGTATGCATAATAAATGCAGGGGTATGCATAATATCCGAGACAGATATTTATGCATAATATATGCATAATACCCGACACAGATATTTACTACATGTAGGCCCACCAACATAATTGGCATACTACGCAATCGACGGCCAAGGGCAACCGCACCATCGACTACTCCAGCTGGCCCCAGCACAACAACGTGCTACACATGAGGCGACGACAATGATGTCAGGCCACACCATTAGCCGAGACCTTGAGCAAAAGTACCCTGGGAATTTGTTCACCGACGGACTTGTCAGCACCCGAAGCTTGAACACAGAGGTCAGTGACCGGTAGAGCGGGTCGAACTGTCCAAGTAGAACGAGTAGCCACGAAACCCACGCCGTACTTCTTGAGCACTTGAAGACCTTGGGCAATGCAGCCTCGGTTGTGACCGTCGTGAAGGCGATGATGAGCAGGTCCTTCACCACTAGAACTCCACGGGACAATGCTGTGGGGGTCGCCATGACTTGCAGGGTGAAGAGCTACGCACAGAAGATGAGCCCTTTACCAGCGCATGTAGGGCAGTACGGTATGCATAATATATGCACGTGCATCAGCATAATATATGATACAGATATTTACAAGACATGCATTCATAATTTTCTATTCAGGTAGTACATTTGACTGAGTGTCCCTCGGGAATATAGCCACAGTGTGGAGCCTCGCGCTAGCGAAGCTTGGTGTCCGGATGGAGTACCCTGCATCACGCACATAGGGTGAGGTTGGAGGAATTAGTCCGCTCCAGTCGTGCAGCCGCACATACTCATGGGTACATGAAACGATATAATACCTCGCCGTCATTGAGCAGCAGCGCTGTTGTCGGATACATCGAATACGCATGAGCAAGCTGCAGCTCGCCTTCACACATGGTGTTCATGCGGATGGGGCTACCTTTCAGAATATCACTTTATTTCATTTTTATATCTGATATTTTGAAAAATCCTCGATGATATTTAAATATTACGTAGTATGGTACACTTTTGCATTTTGAAAGAATTTAGATATTTTTGCCCAAAATAGTACTACCAATACCCGAAAATATTATGCATATTTGAATTACCATTAGCCCCTGACCGGAAAGTCCAGATCGCGCGAATAACAATGGTGCGATTTCAGCAAGCAAGACTCCGCTTTGTCTACTGTACATGTAGTACTGTAGTACAATGTATTACAGTAGTGACAAAGCTAACGATAAAATTGACGACGTTTCCTCTGCAGTCGAGGTAAACGGAACATGTTGGGTTTATTCTATGCAGTGTATCGGTGACGATGTTGTGGTGCTTGCTGCGACCTGCGGTAGCTTAGTTGTACCGGATGACCTTACGGCCGTTCAGAGGCTGCGTCGGACGCGCGTTGTTGCCATCGTCGGTGATGTGGTACTCAACCAGGTCCTGGTGAAGACGTCCAAAGTCGACTGAAGAGATCGTGATCGGTGCCTGCACCACCCACCAGTCAGCAGTCTCATCGCAGCCCGGGGTCGTAAGGCTGCCCGGGTAGTTGTAGATTCCGCTGGTCTTGCTGGCCTGCTTGATAAGAGCCGAGTACGATTTCCTGCAGTATTTCACAAGGTTAGTGAGGTTACATAAGCCCAAAGTCAATGATGTTTTACTCACAGGTCCACAACAATGGCGTCGGCGTGCTCGGTCGAGTTAACCTGTTCAAGGGCGTTGAGCACCGGGCTGAGCCAAGGGTCCGACTTCTCTCCAATCTGGAGAAAATGCCCACCACCAGAAGCGCCGAGGCGTCACTGGACGCGTGCACAAAGTGGATCTCGCCGTCAAGGGGTTTGCCGTTAAGCGTGTGCTCCGAAGGAGCGTGCAGGTGGAACTGAGCCATGTTGTAGGCGGCATTGTTCACAGTCACAGCGCAGTCGCCGCCAATGACGTCCACCTCAAGAGGCTCAGCCGGCTCGGTGAGGTTGTACTGCGAGCACTTGCCGGTGAAGCTGAGCGGGTTCTTCTTGCCCTTGCCGATCTTGGCGGTCGTGACGATGTCGATGGGCGACTGGCGGACACCTCCGCAGGCAGCCCACGTCGAGGACCAGTTGGAGTGGTGCACCATGCTGGAATCGTTGGTACGGTAACCCCAAACGGGGCCACCAGACACGTCAGCCGAGACGGTCATAGCGCAGGCTGCGAGAACAGCAGAGACGGAGGCGAGGAACTTCATTGTTGAAACGCAGTCGGATCGGTGTCGAAGAAGGCGAGGCGAGCTGATGCGTTGAGAGCAAATTGGGGAATGACAACGTTTGGTCGACCCATTCGCATTGCAGCTTGGCAAGATGCAGACGAGGAGCCGAGTGAGATCGGACTTCAGGGATCATCCAGCCGAAATGAATGGGATTTGGCGACGATGAAGCGGTATGGACGCGCCAGCGCAGCCATCTGGGTCGGGCATCGCTATTAGTCCGTACGTTTACTCGTGGCTGTAGATTGCAAGTGAACTAATTAATCGATTTTGCAAAACCCTTCTATACTGCATGTAGTTACTACGAGTAGCAAAACAGCTCAGCACTTTTCGTGGTTGAGGGAGTCCTAAAACATAATAGATTTTTATAATTTGTGACGCAGTGAGCACTGACTAGCCCCGACAAATGTTTTTGCGGTTAGGCAAGAGCATTCCTTCTGATAGGCGAGCCCCGCTTTTGCCGCACGTAAGGTGTGGCATCACGAGGCAGACTCATTACGGTAATTTAAGCTAAAATTGCTCGCAAACATTCGAGATGGGATCTTGACATGTGCTTCCAGAGAGTCCGTCCATATGCGGCACTATCGCCTCGACGAAGCAGGAGTTTGCCTTACCGGTACTCGACTGCAGCTACTGTACAGTATTAATATTAATTGAGTTTTGCCCGGTTCCTCGGAAACTTACGACCGTGCTAACGATGCGAATACCACACGCGTAAACAAAATTCGTGCAAGGCGTCGACAATCGTCGACTTGCAGCTCTCCTGCCAGTCGAATGGAATGTCCGACACAACGTTTTCTGCGGGCTTCGGGCGAGTTCGTTGAAGGAACAGCTTGTATGCATTGCCTGGATACTTTACAGTTGCATGTGTAGCAAGATACAACTGTAGTACCATCAAGACGTTGTTTGGCGCTCACAAGTACCTGGTACCGAAGTATGTTGATACACTGCATCTGCATCAGGAAGGTGGCCTCAACAAAGCTGACACTCTTCAACTTGACCCAAATCATGACACGCAGGGGGAGTGACGTGGGTATCTCCAGCGTCACAAGTACTGTAGAAACAAGAGCTCTATTGGCGCATTGTCCACACCGAAGAGCGAATAGGTTCATGCTGCCGTTGCATTGTAAAATATGTTGAAGCGATCTACATGTA
Organism: Phytophthora hibernalis; assembly: GCA_012656075.1. Lineage (NCBI taxonomy): Eukaryota > Oomycota > Peronosporomycetes > Peronosporales > Peronosporaceae > Phytophthora > Phytophthora hibernalis. The sequence goes on along the minus strand of JAAKBF010000287.1, from coordinate 89,289 downwards.
TCCATTGCCTGCAGCGATTGCACGTGATCTGTTCGAGGTGCGCGACCCATCCAGGCGAAGTATCGTGTGCGTCTGTCCAGGCTGGACTCCAGCACTTGGATATCGAACCAGGGCTTCCACCGGCAGGCTGCATGGATAACAACAGCCTATCAGCCCTGACAGTCAAGGCTATTACGTTCGTTCATCAATCGCTACGTGCGTGTCGAGGTGTCGAGGTGGTGGCATAGATCTGTCACTGATAGTGTCAGCGCTTGCCCCTGGATACCGGTACATGTACTTTATCTGGTAGGTAAGTACGAGAAGATAAATAATTCTTGTTCGCAGGAAGAGCTCTCAGGTGCTTCCACACCTTCCTCGGCAGCTTGATCGATAAGCTCAATACAGTAGACCACGGTTGAGTTCCAGCAACGCTCTATGAGCTAAAATTATATGCGTTTTAGTAGGCACCCCATCTTACAAACCCCAAGTACTCCAAAGTCAGAAAGGTATTCGGTCCACCAAAAACAATTCCACATCATACTATGATTCATAGGTCACATAATGCCGCAGTAAAGCTCACGCACCGTCTAAATGGCTCGCCATGTCGAGCCAAGAGCTCATTTCGTGCTTGATCTCGCCTTGCAATGGCGTCGGCTTCATCTCCACCGTCTCCGCAGTCAAAATTGAGATGGCGAGCAATTCCAGGCAAAAACTTGCCTTCAAACACGATATTGGGCACTACAGACGAAGAGGAGGAGATCCACAAGAAACTGGACCGAGACGACTCGAAATTCCACGAAAGCTGCCAATTGTTGCTACCGGAGGCTCCGCAGCTCACTTTGCAATGGCAAAACTTGGCACTTCGTGTCCCCATTGCAACAGAGTCGGTCGCAATGGAAAAAGTGATTTTGCACGATGCAAATGGCGTTGCCAGACCCGGAGAGCTATTGGCCATCATGGGACCTTCCGGAGCTGGTAAAAGCTCACTACTCGACTGTTTGTCCGGTATGAACGTTAACGTTGAAGGAAGAATTATGATCAATGGAGTGGAAGGGTGGACCCCGAAGTTGAAGAAGTTGGTGGCCTACGCCATGCAGAACGAGTTGTTTCACGCGACGCTTACGGTGCGGGAGCATTTGGTGTTCCAAGCCAGGTTGAGATTGGGCGGACAGGTCAGCAAGACAAAATGTATGACTCGCGCGGATGCAGTGATCGAGGAACTCGGACTAACCGGGTGTCGAGACACACTGATCGGAGGGTGGATGTTGCGCGGGATCTCTGGTGGTGAACGGAAGAGACTCGCGTTCGCGTCGGAGATTCTCACCAACCCGGCGGTGCTTTTCGTGGACGAACCGACTTCCGGACTTGATAGCTGCATGGCGCGTGCGGTGGTGCAGCAATTGAAGCAACTGGCAGCTAAACGCACCGTCGTGACGGCGATCCATCAACCGTCTTCCGACGTGTACGCTCTCTTTGATCGACTGTACCTGCTTGCGGAAGGCGCTACTGTGTTTGAAGGACCTGCCTGTGAAGCACTTGATCATTTTGCAGCACTTGGCCTCACTTGTCCGCAGTTCATGAACCCCGCGGACCATTTCATGGAGCAGCTTGTGGTGTTGGAACGAGCAACCGACCAGGAAGGTTTAGCGCGTGTGCAAAGACTCAAAGATGCGTGGATGGAGCAACAACAGAAACGGTTATCGCAGCAATCGAACAGTGATAGCTTTGGCACGGCTGCTGTGGGCACGTGGACAGCGAAGCAGGTGTCTACAGCAGGAGATGCGGTGAGTGTCGTGGTGTACGAGGTGGAAGGACGTGACGAGGACGATCTGGGAGATACTGAATACGACTACGAAAGCTCGCGGCTGTCGCTGTGGGGACAAATTGAAGTTCTAGCGCATCGGAACGCGCTTCGGTTAGCGCGCGATCCGATGGCAATTCGTCTGCAGGTGCTGCAGACGCTCATTTTTGCGTTCCTGCTAGGACTCATCTACTTCCAGCTCCAGGTGGACCAGAAGGGCATCCGCAACTTCTCCGGCGCTTTCTTCTACATCGTGACGGACCAGGTGTACTCGGCGTCGATGCCTGCGATCATCTCGGTGCCCGTCGAGCTTCCAATTGTCTACCGTGAGCTAGACGTCGGTCTGTACGGCATTGGCGCCTGGTTCGTCGCCAAGAACCTTTGCGAGCTCCCTTCACAGCTCGCTCTGCCGACACTGAACCTGGTTCCGATCTACGTGCTGATCTTTGGCTTGTTCGGCAGTCCTGGCTTGTGGGTGTTCCTGCAGATGCTTGTCCTACTCGTGACGATGAACAGCTCATGCGTAGCGTTCGGCTACGCTGTCTCCTGCATCTGCCGTCGTGTGGATATCGCTCCTATCGTCGGTAACATGATCATCATGCCACTACTGCTGCTCGGTGGCATGTTCGTCGACCCGGAACGCGTACCCGTCATGTTTCGCTGGCTCGAGCTCGTGACGCCTTTCAAATATGGCTACTTCGGCTTCATGCGCGCGTTCTGGCGCAACGTCGCAAATGTGCCCTGCGATCTCGAGGACGCAGCAGCAGACTGCACCCCCATGACCGGACACGACGTGCTGGAGGGCAACAACATCCCTGATCAATCTGTTTGGGGTGACGTATGGAGTCTCGTCGCGCTCAGTCTGTCCTTCCGCCTTCTAGGCTTTGTAGCTCTGCGCTTAAGCGTCCGCAAGTAGAAATGCCATCAATAACGTACCCGATATCCTCAAAAGGTACCCTTGCATACCGTACCAATATTTTAATAATACGTTTCGTATTAAAAATCGATGGAATTAAATCTTTTTTACTCCCGGTGGGAATAAATCGCATTAACTGTTGCCCAATCAAAATCGTTTCACGAAATTTAGTCGTCGCATAAATCGCCACCACGCCACAATGGACGACCAAAGTGGCGGTCGCGCGGCAGCTCCATGCGCGGCGTCCAGCGCACCCGAGCCAGTAGTGACCAAAGAGACAGCTGCAGCTACGTCTGCTGCTGCGGATCCGCGGCTCTCTGAGCTCTCGCGGCTGTTTATCGTGTGCGGACGGGGCCGCAAAGTGGACGAGCTGCGAACGCTCTTTTCGACCTGCGGGGCGATTAAACACCTACATTTGGCGCTCGACAGGAGTAAAAAGTCGAGGGTACGTGTAGTTTAATCTTTTGAACTGGATCGGATTATGGTGTTTTAACGCCTGTATTAAAATGTTAAAACAGGGATTTGCCTTTTTGCAGTACGAGGACCCAGCCAACGCCGCGGTGGCCATTGCCAAGTTGGACCACTCGAAGCTGGACGATGGACACATCCTAAAGGTGGACACTTATCTGGATGTGTTTTTCAAGTTTTTTACGAATCGCTGACGGTTTAGTTGCTGAACAGGTGACTGTGGCCAAGGAGAGACCTGTGGGTGGCACCGGTAAACTGAAGCGGGACCAGCACGCCAGACAAGCCCAAGACGAAAAAACGGACGGGGGCCTTGGAGACGAAGATGATGGGGCCATTGATGCAAGACTGCCAGGCAAGCGACAACGGTCGAGTCCACCAGTGACTGCGCTACCATTGGAGCCAAGTCGAGTGTCTCCAGCATTTCTGCTGGAGACGCACCGACTCGAGGGATTCGCAGCTGGACCTGTGAAAAGCAAGGCACAACCGGGAAATGGTCTACCAGCTGTGGGCGTCTGCAAGGATGAACTGATGGAACCTGACTGTAACGAGAAACAAGTACAGCATGTCTTAGATGCCCTGGTGACTGTGGTGGAGCAGCAAAATTCGAAGATCAAACTCAGTGATCTTTTCGCTGCGTACCAACGCGTGGTGTCGATGCCTGATCAAGAAAGAGAGCAGATGCGCGGTAAAAACGTGATGGTCGTGATTCCGGGAGTGTCAAAACAAGAAAATAGCACAGATTCACTCGCATCCTGTATCCGTTCCGTGTCACTCGCCTCGACACCAATGACGGCGCGAGGCTCGCGGCTTGATTTACTCCTCACCCCCAGAGAAGAATCTCGAGATGTTGAAACAATGCCACCCCGTCCGAAACAGCACTTACGCAGACGACGGCAGAGTTTAGATGGCAGCGGTTCCAGCACAGAGGATGGATCTGATTGTATTGGCATCCGTCGTAAGCGAAGCAACACAACAACATCGCCTCCTCCGACATCGAAAACTCAAATACGCCAACCGTTATCTCCACCGAGAAAAGTTTCCGATCGAAGTGACATTAGCTTGTCGCCAGAGGCACTGAAAGCGGAAATAATTTCGAAAAAGGTATGTAAACGACAGTCTTCGGACAACACGATAGAGGAATTCTATCGGCTAGCGAAGCAGCAAGCAACTCGAGAGCGATGTGATCACGGTGGGAGCGTCGTAGATCGTGGACCTGTTCGACCAACTATCACGGATGTAGATAACAGCTATGGAAAAGATCGAGACATTAAACTCGAGCTCAAAACGGAGCCAGCTGAGCCGGTGCGAACAAAGGTGTTTTTCACGTCGACATACAAGGTGCGGCAATTTGCAGCTTTAGCGGGAATGATTCTTTGTTATTCCGAGTATAGTGCTTCTAACCACCCACATTCTTGACTATTCCGCAGTTCACAGAGCAGGAGTTAGAAGCGATGTTTGCGGTGTATGGTGATTTTGAGTCAGTTGAGCTCGTCAAAAGTTTTGGTCGTGTGAAAACAATGGCATACATCCGCTATTCAAAGGTATGGCACTCGTACTACAGGCGGGATCTGTGGCCATTTATCTGATGCTGCTCTGCTTTAAATGCATACTTCTTATCTGATGATGCAGCCTTCGACTGCAGCCTTCGTAGTCAAATCATTTCGGGAAGAATCGTCTCAGGGAGACGAATGCCCAGAGAAGCCTGAATTCATGACGGTACGATGATGTATCTACCATAACGCCTGTGTGAATTGCTAACGACTAGCTTTCACTTGTTGGATGGTGCATAGCTTTCATTTGCGCACGAAACGACTGATTTTCAACTGCAGCAGCAAGCAAGGCTACCTCATTTTCCGAAAGAGCGTTGGATTGTTCTTCTAATCTGTATCCCAGTCTCTCCACAGGAAGAACCTCCGCGCCATCCACGGCGACAATCACGACTTCTAGCGGAAAGGATCGTCTTTGGGTATTGCTGCTTTATGATCGATTGTTGGCAACGCATATGCTTTCTTCGGTGGTGTCGTCGCTCTCTGGGATGGAATTCATGGATATCAAGATCATCAAGAGCACTGGCGAGGCACAGGGAGTAGCGTTCGTAAAGTTCGACAGTGAGACGAACGCTACACAGGGGCACTCCAACTCCACCAAATGGAGCAACCTCTTGGGTCCGGGAAGTTCTTGCAAGCGATTGTGATTTTGGCGCCGAGTCTGTTTACCACTACTCACGGTAGCACGTCAAGCAGCAACAATGAGTCCATGCGTCTAGATCGCACAGCTGATGAACGTGTGGTAACGGGATGCTCAGATGATGTAGATCTCCGCGCCGTGGAGGCGCGCTTCGCACACTTGATGCGGAGCACGGAGCATCAGCACTCGAGGGAGGGGTTGGGCTTCCCCAACGCTCTTCACCGCGAGGAGCGGGTCAGCCGCCGCCGATGGCAGCTGGGGTGTATTCACCGTCTCATTCAGCAGGATTCCAGACCTCAATGAGCTTGTCAGGAGGTGTGGAGTACTACCCGATGCAACTTGTGACGTTCCCTCCACCACCTCCACAGCAGTCGTTCCAACCATACGCAAATTTTGCAGGGCCAGCGGGCTACCAACAGCTGCCGCAGCATCCAAGGTTTGGAGGAGGTGTGCCGGGATGGATGGAAACCTCACCTTATTATCATAGTGGAATGCCCCAGCAGTATCCATTCTCGTGCGCTCCAGAACAAGAGATGGCGTTACCTGTTGCCGATCATGGCAGCAACGTGGTGAATAATGTTGCTGCCTATGCCGTTCCACCCAAACCACGCTCTTCTCGCTCATCTTCGGAACAAATGGACATCGAGGATGGAATTAGTAGCTGCAGTAGTCAGGCATCCTCTTCTATTCGCGTATCGAGCAGCGGGACATTAGAGCTCGTGACGTTAGTCAGTGTATTGCAGGATTGCCCTGGCGTAGTGTCGTTCGCAAAGAATGCCGCTGCTGGCTCCGAGTTGACCAGTTACGTGGTGGAATTTTCAAACGAAGCGCAAGCGCTTGAGGCGGTAAGAAAATTGGATGGGGCATTGTGTGGAGACCAGAAGCTTCGAGTTGCAAAGTCAACGTCGATGAGGCCTCGAGGCGGAGGTAAATCCCGCTTAGGATCCGGGCGTCGAAAGCGGCAGCGTGTTGACCCGCGGTGTCGGAAATAAAAAGAATTGAGCAAGATGGAGTGAAGTAGTTTATCCAGAGTGCACACTTCTGCGGGGATAGGATGTGCAAGATGATGAAAAATGCCTCAAGACTATTTGAGTCAAGAGATGGTTGGTGTTTGGCTTTTTCGCGCAGTGCTTGAGCGTCCGCAAGTAGAAATGCCATCAATAACGTCCCATCAAGTAAACTGTTGAATGAATTGTTACTCCGTTGCCCTGCCTTGCAGTCCGTACAAGGGAGGGGACGTGCATCTACAGACGTTTACGAGAGCGAAGGCGCACCAGCCTTGACTTCCACGACGGCTTCAATCTCCACAGCCACGTTGAGTGGCAGGGCATTGGTGCCCACCGCCGAACGCGCGTGTTTGCCCTTGTCGCCGAAAATGGCGGCTACCGTGTCCGACGCGCCGTTGATGACACCCGGTTGGGCCGTGAACGTGTCCACGCAGTTGACGAAACCTGTGAGCTTCACCACGCGCTTGATGTGGTCCAAGTCGCCCAGTTCCTCTGCAAACACAGCAAGTCAGTCACGGTCTCCGATATCCTCAAAACCATGAAAAAGGTCGTACTCTTGAGCGTGGCCAGCAGAGCCAATGCAACACGCTGCGCCGCAGCGTATCCCTCCTCCGTCGTCAAGTCCTTGCCGATTTTGCCGGTGATGAGCTCCCCGACACCGTCACAGGCAGGTGACCAGCTATTGACACATCGAATGACCATTGTCAGAACTAAAACGATGGTATCCGAATAGTTTGTACATTAGTTATAATACCCGTGTAGATGTAGTCTCCCGTACGCACGACGTTCACGTAGTTGCCCTTGGGGACGCCCGCAACGGGGAGTTCATGGCCCAATTCAGCCAAACGGTCTTCGATCTTGCCCATGTTGGTTGAGAATCTTGTAAAGTGAATCGAGGGGTGTCAAATCCCAACGTGTGGTCCTGCGTGCGTGGCGTGTATGCGCAAACGTCAACTGCAACATGTCGGTGCATGAGATCGAGTTGTCCATAGTTTCTTAAGTTTGTGCATGGTTCGGTCTTCCAGGAACACTAGAGCGTTGAGTCCTGGTTTGTGATCAACTGGTTCGAGGAAAATGACAACTCCGTCATAAGTTGCAAGTGTCGGTGGACCGACGTACGAAGGTTTCGAGCCGAAGTCGACGTCGTTCAAGCCAATGTCTCTCCAGGACGAGAAGAAGATGTCGGGACCTGATGAAAAGTGGACTGCTGGTTGTAAATTGTTCGAATCAGGGTGCGCTGCTAGCAGTGAAATGGTGTCACGGATGTACGCGTCGTGGAATTTGGAGATCGACTGGCGGATACGACGAGCCATTGAGTGCAAAGTGTTTGCGCTTGGACTTGCTTGATCAGTTTGAAAGTTTTGCGCTGAGTGAGAGGAGAGTGCTGGAAGCACTGCATTGCCCGTGAAGTTGTCGGGTAGAGGAGGTAGGAGCCTCCGTCGGATGTTGACGGCTGTGGAGACCTGAACGGCGTTGTTGTGTCCTCTGCTGGCGGTGATTAACCATGTTACGAGAGCATCATGCAGTCCAGCGTGCTAAGCGGAGGAGATTCGTCGCCGCAAGCTGCAAACGATTTCAAGTCTTTCAACTCGGCGGGCGACAGGTGGAACCGATGCTGGCTCGTGGTCAAGTTGGGAGCTAGAGGAGCTGCTGGTTGTGGATTTTGTGTTGAGGTATGACAGAAGCACCTGTACTCTGGATGAGGCATTGTCGATGCGGCTGAGGTGATTGAGACTAGCTCTCCGCGGTCATAGTTGAAGCAAGTGGGGGTACACCGACATAGTGCTGTCCCCATCGCTTCATCAAGAGAGCGACTCCTTCAGCGTCCAGCACACAGAGGTCGGCATTCACGCCAATTACCAAAGAACCGTCAACAAGCAAGCTGCATTTCACTGTGAGGAGCTGAGAACTTGATCTCGTCGGAATGAACTCGATAGACATGTGTTGGAGTACCTTTTCCAAGGTGTCATACGTTCGAAGCTCGTCAATTTCGATGAGTTGTTCCTCTGTCTTTCTTTGAGTAAAACTAGACTGGAGCCACAGTTTTCCTCTCGTTCGTCACGAATTGGCTCACAGTCCAACAAGAACGGGAAATTTTCGTGGAGTAGCTGCAAAAACGATTGCTGAAGCTGGAGCAGGTCGTAACGAGGGGTTTCTGACCGAGACGTGGGGAAACACCACAAAATGCGTAGCCCACAATCGGTGAAAGTTGGATTCGCCTGTGGTCTACCACGGCATCATTCATGATTTCGGTTGGCAGCATGTTACGAAGTGAAAGGTGGCATCGAAAACTAAACCTTGCGTTGGACAATGCGAATCTGAATCCGTGTAAGTTCCACAACGAGCATGCGAAGCAGCTTCCTAGCAGCCTTCCTCGTATCATTGTGAAACCTCAAGAGTAAGAATCAACAATTTGACTGTGCTTTAGAGGAGCAATTTGGGTGGACGGACTGGTACACTACCTAGCTCTTCAACGCCACTAATACCTTGAACCTGTTTCCATTCGTCCTCAGCAGCAGCTTGTAGTTCAGCTGATATTGTTACCAACTCCAAAACTCTTCGCTGGAATCGCACATCGGTCGAGTGCTTCTTCTTCTTCAACCTCCTCTTCCGAACAACTGGTTTCGTGGTGCTTTTCTCAATCGAGGCCCCTTTAGTATCCGGAGACATGGTGGCAGCAAGTGTCACCAAAGTTTCCGCTGCTCGGGGTCGATTTCAAGCGACAGCGATTCCGGACACTTCAAATTGTCTGCCGAGGCTGGACTTTTCGGACTACCATGTTGATTCTTTCCTCCAAACTGCGACTCTGATAAAATCTCCAAGGGTGACGTAGGAATGTTGGAGATAGATGATTGATCTTGCTGTGACGAGGACACGCCTTGCTTTGGTTGCTGAAAATCTCGAGGAGATCGAATCGAAATTATTTGTTGAGCAGAATCACCGCGAGAAGTTGCGTAAGCGCTACGAATTTGACGCACACGAGCGCGAGACAGCGCAGCAGAGTGTTGTGCCGTGATATTATTCGGCCGTACTGTTGATACTGTCATCGGTCGCTGTGGTGGGCGGGGGCGTAGTTTCGGTGAGTTTTCATGATGTTTCTCGGCGTGAGGTGATACTGGTCTAGCAGGATTGATGAGGCCTGCAGCTGCAATAGGTCCCGATAACAGAGTTGACGTCTGGTTGGTCGGAGATCCGGGCACTTCCCATATCGCGTTTGAAGGAATAGACTGCTCTTGAACGAGAAATCGTTGCTTGGGTAGAATGAGTGCTGGGCGTTCAGGTTTATCCGAGCGTCGTGCAGATACAACATCACCATACACTTGAACGTGCTGCGATTGCATCCATTGATTTCGCCGCTTTTGCTCAATTTCACAAACTCGTTCACTTGTCGTAGGCCGATAGACACGATGTTTTGTGTATTCCCATGACGCGACGAGCTGAATCATCACTGCGTGCTTTCGCTCTGCAGCTGTCAAGTCTTCCAGTTGTTGCTGGTGTGTTGCATGATTCGTGACATCTATCATCAACTGCTCAATGTACTGTGCAGTGTTTTCGTAGTCTCCACACGTCCGTTGCGCACATTTGCCCTCATCAGTTTGGCCACGGATCCTGGAAATGCTATCAGGGACCATTGTTCGGGGAAAATTTGTCACGGTTGACACCCGTCGACGCATCGCTTTGGTAGTATCGGTGCTCCATTTCTCTTCATCCAGTGCGTTTTGCAGATCCTCGTCGCGGTCGAAGATATCGCCGAACCGCTTTAACAATTGCTCTTCCGCCTCAGCCGCAGATTCTTCTGCTGCACTCCCGTGCAACTCGTCAAGGTGTGGTTGGTGCTCTGCCATATCACGAAAGAACGCTGTAAGCCGATTCACGCGGTTCTCGATCGCCGAGTTCGGAGACGAAGGTTCCTCAACAATATCTTCGGTGCTTTCGGGTTCTTGTTTATGAGCCACAGTCTGCCGACGTGCCTGGTTCTCCAGAAGTTTATTCCGAATCGTGTCTTCCAGTTGCGAGAAGCGAGCACGGCGTTCATCTTGACGCGAACGAAGGACCTAAAGAATTGTGAACAGTGTACGGTATCATTTTTCCTGTCATTGGAATCATGAAATAGTGGAACAGATTAAGGGTTAATTTCGTTCGTACCTTGGTGCGAAGTGATTCTGCAGTTGTGACTGGTTTCATAGTACCCACTTGAGATCCAACGACAAGATCAGGAAGAGGTTCTGCTGTGGTTTCGAGTTGCCGTGTTTTCTGTAGAAGCAGAAGCTCTTTCAATAAGAGAGCACTGGTTATTGGCGTATCGGAAGTTTTGGAGAACTCGTTTCGATCTTCTCCCTCAGAATTTCGTGCATCATCATCGGATTCGTTAGTCCGTGAGCTTTGTCCTGGTACGGTAACATCGCAAGCTACTTCGATGTACACTCCGTGAAGTGTAAAGATAAAAATGCTGTAGCTCTCAGCTCGTTGGCGCTCTTTTGTGCTGCCTTCACACTTTTTATCAACGGAATTTTGAGCTTTGCTCGTCTCGGATGCAGACGGTTTTGAAGGAGGCTCAAACACGATGGTCTTGGTCTCGTTAGCAGCACTCAAGGCTGTAAACCACTGTTGCGGAAGCGTAGCATCTCGCTGTCTCGATGCATTTCCCTTTAGTGCGACCGGAGCTGGTGTCTTGAGAATGAAGACGAATGTATGTATGTCGACAAGTTTCTCATCAGTCTTTTGCCAATGGTTATCATTTACTGTGAACGTTGACACTGCCTCAAATGTACTGGATACAGCCACCGCTGCACCTCGTCCTCCAGCAGAATTAGTGCTCTGTAGCAGCGCTGCTGTCAAGGTGATTGAAAAGGTTCACCGCGCACAGTACTGGAGTCCACGGTGAACATTCGCGTACTCAGACGCTCCATTCTGTAGCATGCACTACTTTTTCCCCCGAAGCACAGAGAGCATTGATCGGGGATACTCGTAAAAAGAGTGAGAAGAGCTGGTGTTGACGATTCCGAATCTCCATTTTCTGAGCTGGAATGTGCCTCCACGGGAATTGCATTAGGTGAAGATGCCAATACATTATCTTCGTGTTCTTCAACCTGTGTATGCAGCTTCAAATCGCATTTACCCTCGTCAAAAGTGCGAAAACAACCATAGAGCGCTTTGGTTCGACGACTGATGCTAGCGTTCGGGATCAGAATTATAGATGGTGTGCTGGGGTTCAAACAGAACGTCCAGCAGCCTTGCCGTTTGAGTTCTCCGCATAGCGCATTGCTGAGCGTCACTTTGCGATAGACATTCGAGCGAGTTTCACACTTGTTGATCAAGATCTTAGAACTTGTTGCCAGTACAAGCTCGATGGGGCTAAATCGACAAAAGACAGCAAAATGGTTAGAACTTTGAGCATGGTAAGCTTGACACACACACTTTTGCTGGCCAGTATTACCTACTTTTCATCTGTCGCTAGGATCATAATCGCCATCGGCGCTTCACAAAATTTGGCCTGTTTGCATCAAGGCAGTTATACCAGTGTGAGTTTTTACAAAGCTACATCAACTGGAATCCTCCTTACCTTTAGTTCGCAATACAGTCCTTGTGGGCTGATAGGACATGGAGTCATAGACGATAAAGGCATGGTATTCCACGCAATCTTTGGGGGTGGCTTGGGGCTTGGTTTAAGGGTTTTGGTAGCTTGCACAAAGTCTTCGACAACAGGAGGGATCACTTCACGAGTAGGATACGGAGGTAGTGAACGTTGCAGCCACCGTGCCATCAGATTTAGGAACTCGAGACATTTGTCCACAGATCCATCCTGTCGACACAAAACAAGCAGTTCAATAGTTTTTAGGCGTTAGAAGTAGGCACCTCCATTATTTGTAGCCAGCAACGCGAATTTACGTACCGTGCACGTGATCACAAGATCAATCAGCGAGTGTTTGAAACCTTGCAAGCTCAACCCGTCGCTCCTGAACTCGTCGAACTTGAGATCGATTTCCCAATCATATTCAGCGAGCTCTTGAGTTTCTCTGCGTGGAAGTTCCGGAAAGACCCACTGAATCAACCGAAACGTGAAAATTGAATACTTGTCCATAGCAAGCTCCAAACCTGCACACTCCTGCAAGAAAACAAAACATCATTAAACTTAAGATTCAACCGTTCTACCCCCACCAGCTTTGATACTTACCCTGTTACAATCCGTAGTACCACCGCCAAAATGCGCCAGCGGCCAGCAAATATCGTCGATGACTCGTGATATCTTGGAGTTAAAAATACGTTCACAACACTACGCAGGTTTGCCTCATCGATTTCAGCACCAATTGCAGCATTAGTCTCAGTTGTGTCATTCCCAGCTTGAGGATCGGAGCGGACAGGTAGTTTATATCTCTTCTGCAGTCGCTGGAATCCCTCGGGTGCTCGAATACTCAGCGCACCACGTGCACGTCTGCGCTCAACAAATGATTCAAAGCAAGCTCGGAAGTCTTCGACCGACCCAGTCTCCTCTGAGTCTTGCCTCGCAATAGCCGCCATCGCTCATTGAGAGCAAAGTTCCGTTGCTGTGACCAATTTACCAAGTCCGTCGGAGCTCTCGAAACTGACGCCCTGCTTTCAGAACCCGCTTCAACTACTGCAGTCTAGTCAGAGGCCTTCCACTCCAGCATTTTACACCGTGGACATCCCGTCAAAGTTAAAGAGCATTGAGCGAACCCAGTCAACTCGCACGGAAGCACTGCTACAAAGGCAAGTAGGTGCAACGCTGAGATTACCCAAATACTTGAGCTGGTCACGAATTGTACGGGATTGACGCCATCGAGTATTTTATTTTTCCGGACAAGGTCAAAATCATCTTGTAGTAAGTCTTGGACATTTTCTCAAGCTGATGAAGTAACTTCATGAAGTCGTGTCCTCACTTGAAGTTGCTCTCAACAACAAATAATGGTCGAGAGACGACAACTAAAATGAGCGACTTGGAAGCAGTCAAACTTCCCGATATGAGCCATATGAGCAGCCTTCAAGTTGAAGTCATCCGACCAATCTTTCCACCCCATAAATTTATCATTTAGAAGGAACACACTCATGTCACTTGCATTAACAGTTAGCCATCTACTTCCTACGAAGGCGATAAATAGTTGGAGTGGGCCGACTCAGACGTGGCTCGAGGCCTCCGTCTTGCACCAATCCACGCCCAGGAACTCGAAGACGTCGAAGTTGGGGTCGTTCACGTCCACGCCCGTCATGCGGTCGTACACCTTGCGGTACTTGAGCGCCTTCTTGGCCAGCAGTGCACTGGTACCGGAGCTCGTGGGGACGTCGCGTCTGCGATGAGGCACTTAGCTCGAGCCTCAGAGCGTTGGCGATAGGCCTCGTCACGGTAGGAGAGACGGACGCGGTGTGCTGCCCGCGCAGAGGAGCGCGTTCCATTGGCCAGCGCTTGGAGACGCAAGGGCGAAGCGGTGGAAGACTGCAGCAAGGCTGTCGAAGATCCGGTCGCGGAGGGGTTCATAGTGAGCGCCATTGGCATTGGAAGAGGTTACTGGGAGTCGTGGTACCAAAGCTGCAAATTGAGGAATGACGCTCGACGGACGCAATGGGGACCGAGCGGGGATGGGCGGTCACTGTAACGCCAGTGGGACGCGTTCGATGAGTGTTCGGATACTTTTTAACGAGGAACTTTAACAAATGACTTCCAAGGAGGAACATTGGATTGGAAGGCGAAGATGACGTTGAAGTGTGCAGCGCTGGCCGAGTCGCGTCCGAAAGCGGCCAGCAAATTCGTATTCGTGCGTGAACAAAGTTTCCAGCCAAGGAGTTCTGTGGGTGGGTTGCACTGCAACTTGCAGATGCGGCGAAAAGTATCTTCGACTTTTCCCAACTCAGATGCCCTTACATTCTTCCCTATTAATCCGTCGAAAACGATTCACTTCAACAATCGCGTATGACAGGGCTCCGACTGCAGCGACTCGTCGAACCCGACAGATTTCGGTACATTCGCACCATTCGTGGGAACTGGGCGACGAAACGTAACAATGCCACTGGTACAGCACTACTCAACCGTTTTGAAGCAACAACACATTGCAGTGTGAAACCATGGTTGGGACGCCCACTAAAGCTGGTATGAAGCCCAGTGACGAGCGTTTTCCGCAGGCATCAGCACAGTCGCAGTTGCGCAACAATGCCCACCGAAGTTCTGACCGGTACCGGTATCGGATCTTCCGCACAATTTCTCGAAGGAAAACCCCAACACGTGCGTGGTAGACACCATCCAACCCTGTCAAAGCCGATCATGGATGATACCAAGCGGGACGCGCACCCTCGCCACGCTTCGGCTACCTGCTGCGTCTGGGACTCGAGTCCGTCGGCATTCACTACGTGTCACTGGATCTGCTGCGCAAGGCCAAGAAGAACCAGACGACGGAGGTGCTTGCATAGCTATTGACAATTCCCGTATTTTTGACTAATCCAGTATCATTGTCTCAGCACGAGTATTGGACACTTTGGAGACTACTGCACGACCTGGTGCTGGTGGTTTTGGCCGACTTCCAAGTGGATGTGGACGAAATGGAGAAAATGAATAACGCGGAATTGTTAGACCCAGAAATACACGGTTAGTGACTTGTGGAATTTACATTTGGTAGATTGGCTGACGTTGCTATAGAGATTCAGATGGAACTGGTGCGCGTCTACCTCTACGAGTGGGGGTTCGTGTACACTGCTTTTTACTCGACAGAGACAGCAGGAGGACGACCGTCGAGTCAAGTTTTGCTGCTGGCAGTTGCGTGGCTGCTTGCATTCTCTCGGTTCTTTGAAAGACAGCAGCGGTTTATTCTGGAGGTGACACGTCTGAATTGGTGTTTGTTGCTCTGGTAACTTGACGCAGCACTATTTTTTTATATTTGTAGAGATGCACAAGCTCTAAGCATCCGCCACGGTTGCCTCCGTTCCCGAACGTAAGGATCATTTTGAACTACATGCTGAAGTCCGTGGGCTGAATTTTACGTTGGTATTTGCAGGACGTTGATCTGGATGTCAAGTGTGTGCGCAATGCTGCATTGGATGCGTTGTCTGGTTCGGATGTACTCCATGATCCGACACTATCTTTGGAGGGGCAAATGCATCGGTTGCAAAGTGCATTTGGCCGCTTGCTCGGACATCTGAATGAATTGGAGGCATACGCACGCTATCATCAACGACTGGTGAAGCGTCTTGAAATAATGCAGAACAAGTCTGAAGAGCACCGGGACGAACTCATTCCGGCGTTTGTGCTTAATTTGATATCTGGACCTCCGACCCAACTGGCTGATCAAGTGCGGATACTATCGCAGAGGTGCGTTGAGTGGCATACGTGCATGGCTTGATTGATTACTGTTTTGTGGATAGTGTACAGATGATCGAGGACGAAGCTCTGTTCTACAAGTGGATCAATGGTCTTGTGCTTTCGCTGAATGATGGCGAGGACTCCGATTCTACAGTTAGCCCAATTGCTACGCCAGAAAACAGTTCGTTTTTGGCATTGCGCTCACAGATCCAAGAAGTGCAAGCTCTGTTTCAAGCGCATACGACCTCCTTTCAGAAAATTGAGCAGGGTTATAAGGCGGAGTGGAAGAAGTGGACATCTCGACAGAAATCGCGCTCACGAGTGCAGCAGCTGGAGACGAAGGTTGAGACGTTCACGCATGAAGTGCAGACTCGAGAGCTGTTTGATCCTCAGAAGTTATTTCTTCGTTCGCAACGGTCTTGGGAAGCTTCGAATCCAGCGATCGGAGAGCACGATGCAAAGATGCACCTGGCCACGATGGAAGACGTAGAACGGCTGCAGTCCCAGGTTGCCAGCGTTATCGGTGAGATCACACGAGAATATTGTGACCTGCAACTGTTGTAACATAGTCCAAAAGACAGCACAACAACAAGGCTTGGGCCTCTTCCATTAAGTTATTCACGCGGCATTACACGGAAACGTAGATCGGTGTGAAATCCGTCGTTGTATCGACGGGAATGCGCGAGGATCTCGCGCTTGGTCTGCTTGCGGAGCAGCGGGAGCACAAGCGTCAAAAATCCGTCACGCACCTCAGGCGGAAGCCGAGGCAGCTCTACAGCCATGGGGAAATCGTCCGGCAGCGGTCCTTTCGTCGTCACCACCTGAATCAGCCAGCGACGCAGGTACCTCATCTTCTTGATGTTGTTCGTCCAGGCGCGCAGAATGTACGCCACCTCAGGCGACTCCAGGTCAAAGTGGGGCGTCGGGTGGCGCACCAGCTCTTCCAGCCATTTCGCTGGCGCTGCATCGGCGTCCGCGGGAGCTCTCGCACGGCCAGCCGCGCTGTCCCTGGGTGGCTTGGTGACTTTGGCTTCATCGTCCTCGTCGCTCTCTTCTCCGTAGATGCTGAACTGGCTGATGCCGCTGGTCACGCGCTGCTTCATGAGCGCCTGCTGCACGGGTTGGTCGTCCATCTCCAGCAGGTCCATGTGTGTCTGCTGCAGTTCTCTGAACTGGTTGGTCTGGTCCGTCAGCTCGCCCTGCAGCGTCTTAAGTTCGCGTTCCTGGTCCCTGATGACGGCCATGCGCTGCTCCTGCTCCAGAGCGTGCGCCTGCCTCTGCTCGTGCAGTCTGGTCTCCAGCTCCAGCACGAGTCTGCGCTGCTCGCCGTCTTCGCTTCCGCGTCTGGCGCTCAGTCGCTCCACGTCCCGCAGCGCCGCGAGTTTCTCGGCTTTAAGGTGGCAAATGGTCTCCTCAGCGTCCAGAAGCTGCCGTTCCAGCTGCGACACGCGGTCGTTGGCGCTCTTGAGCTCCAGCCCCGTGGCCAGCAACCCGCTGCTGCTGCTGGCCGAGTCCAGACGCGCTTGACGGCGTGCTAAGGCGTTGCTGAAGTCCGCGTCCGCCGCGTCTTTAGCACGGGGCTTCGCTACACTGCCGTCCACATCTAACTGCCCCAGAAGCGTGCGCAGATACGCGTTGTCCTCTTGCGCGCGCTGGAGATCGCGCTGCATCTGCGGAGCATTCACAAGGAGCTGCTCGGCCATCGGACGAAATGTGCACGCATGCTCATCAGAACTGGGATCAGAACGACAGATGATAGGTCGGGTTGTGATTGGTTGTTAATTAGTAGAAAACAGCCAATCCGGGGCCGTGGTCGTCATTCATCCTGTCACTAATCTGAGGGATTTGATCGGTGACGTTGCATGTTTTTGTGGATCAATTGTGTAGCGACACGTAGATTCTGTTAAGTACGCATGTGTGACGTGGTAAAGTGCGGTGTCAACGAAAAAGGCAAGTGCAAGTCCCAGCTCTGCACGAATGCAGCGCTGCGTTTCTCCCTGCGCCGGCATCGCGTCTTGGCTGCGCTAGTATGCGGCATCTATCTGCACGAGGCAATGAGAGGCTTATTGGAGCTGCGCCTCAGTCTCGTATTTGCCTTCTCCAGAGCATTTCTAGCCTTCTCCAAGCCCCAAAATGGCCACCACTACGTCGTCCGAGTTCCTGTACCACCCGCTGTCCGAGGACAAGGTCTTCAAGGACAGCATCGAGTTCGACGCGTCTGCACCGCTGCCTCAACGCATGGAACACGTGATTCTGCGCGTGCAGGATGAGATCTGCGCCGGCATTGAGGCTGTGGACGGCAAGAAGTTCCGAACTGACAAGTGGGACCGCGAAGGCGGAGGTGGCGGCCGCAGCCGCATCCTGCAGGACGGACACGTCATGGAGAAGGCCGGCGTGGCTGTGTCCATCATTAATGGGACGCTGCCTGCTGCCGCTGCTCAGCAGATGACGGAGCGCAACGCCGAGCTCCCGACTGGAAAGGACCTGCCCTTCTACGTGTGCGGCATCAGTCTCGTCATGCACCCGCGCAACCCCATGGCGCCCACGATTCACCTCAACTACCGTTATTTCCAGATTGAGGTCGGTAAGGACGAAGAGGGCAAACCCAAGCAGGTTGGTTGGTTCGGGGCGGTGCCGACCTGACCCCGAGCTTCCTGTTCGAGGAGGACGCTCGCCACTTCCACGCGGTGTACAAGACGCAGCTCGACAAGCGCGACCCCACGTGGTACCCCAAGATGAAGAAGGCTTGTGACGAGTACTTCTACATCCCGCACCGCAAGGAACACCGTGGCATTGGCGGCTTCTTCTTTGACGACCTCACAGACACGTCGGAGGAGACATTCCAAACCATCCGAAACTGCGCCAACTCGATGCTGGACGCGTACATCCCTATTCTGAAGCTCCGCAAGGACATGCCGTACACTGATGAGCAGAAGGAGTGGCAGCAGATACGTCGTGGACGCTACGTCGAGTTCAACATCATGTACGACCGCGGCACCAAGTTCGGGCTGCTAACGCCCGGATCGCGTGTCGAGTCGATCATGATGTCACTGCCGCTGACTGCTCGCTGGGAGTACATGCACTCCCCAAGGAGGACACATGGGCGGCTAAGACGAACGAGGTGCTCAAGAACCCCGTCGACTGGCTCAAGGTGGGAGCCCTAAGCTCCTAAAGCAACGGAGTTTGTGGGTGTTCATGTGTGTAGATATCAAATCAATGCAAAACAAAAGCCAACGGGTTCATATATACTTCGTCAGTGCAGCTCTGCTGTTTTAGTGCTGCAAATACGAGCAGAAATCACTCCAAAGTCGAGTAGCCACGCACTTCCCTTCAAGATCGACGCGCAGCACCGGTCCATTCCCTCCTCAAACCGATCGTCGTCCTCTCGCCAAGTGCGTGGTTTTTGCAGCGGACTGGCAGCCGCAGGTTTTCAGTTCAAGATTTGCCATTTGTGAAGCATGTTCCGGTCGTTATTGAGACCATCGCTCGCCGTGGTGCCCGCGGTACTAGGCGCGTCGTACTTTGCGCAGCAGGAGCCAAGTCGATGCAAAGGTGACATCTCCACGTCCGAGTTCCTGTACGCGCCGCTGTCGCAGGACAAAGCAGCGAAGGACAGTGTCGAGTTTGACACGAAGGCGCCGCTGCCCAAGCGTATGGAGGCGCTGATCCTGCGCGTGCAGGACGAGATCTGCGCTGGAATTGAAGCTATTGACGGCAAGCAGTTCCGAGAGGACAAGTGGGAGCGCGCAGGCCACGGAGGCGGCGGTCGCAGTCGCATCCTGCAGGAGGGAAACGTCTTCGAGAAGGCAGGCGTGGGTGTGTCTATTATCCACGGGAAGTTGCCACCTGCTGCCGTGAAGCAGATGACGGCGAGGGAAAAGAACTCAAAGAGGGAGAAGAACTTCCTTTCTACGCCTGTGGAGTGAGTTTGGTCATGCACCCGCACAACCCCATGGCGCCCACGATCCACCTCAACTACCGCTACTTTGAGGTGGAGACGGGGTACTTGGAGGAGGATGGTACGCCCAAGAAGATCGGATGGTTCGGCGGAGGCGCCGACTTGACGCCCAGTTACCTGTTCGAGGAGGACGCGCGCCACTTCCACGCCGTGTACAAGACGCAGCTGGACAAGCGCGACCCAGCTATCTACCCCCAGTGGAAGAAGGCTTGCGATGAGTACTTCTATATCCCACATCGCCAGGAAGGACGCGGCATCGGCGGCTTCTTCTTCGACGACCTCATGGACACGTCAGAGGAGAACTTCCAGATGATCCGTAGCTGCGCCAACTCGATGCTGGACGCCTACGTGCCCATCCTGCAGAAGCGCAAGGACATGCCCTACACGAAGCAGCAGAAGGAGTGGCAGCAGATGCGTCGCGGCCGCTACGTCGAGTTCAACGTCATGTACGACCGCGGCACCAAGTTCGGCCTGCTGACGCCTGGATCTCGTGTCGAATCCATCCTCATGTCGCTCCCGCTCACGGCTCGCTGGGAGTACATGCACGTTCCTGCCCCCGGCTCATGGGAGGAGAAGACCCTGGAAGTGCTCAAGACCCCGTGGATTGGCTCGACGTGCCTGCTGTGGAATTGGAAACGCTTTCGACGGGCGAGCTGCTCAAGGAGCTGGCGAGAAGGAGCGAATAAGTCGCACAGCCGGTTGAGTGCAGCTCAAGCGGAGAAGACGTGCATATACAAGTATCCAAGCAGCAAAACAACATAAATACAGTGTCTACGATTCGAAAGTGTTTGCTTGTTCGGACAGATCTCTACGACGTTCAATTCAAACTACGGCTGCGACTGCTTGCGCTCGCGCTCGTACTCGGTGTAGTTGCCGTCGAAGAACTCGACGCGGCCATCGCCCTCGAACGCGATGATGTGGGAGCAAATGCGGTCCAGGAACCATCGGTCGTGAGAAATCACCATGGAGACGCCGTCGAAGTCGGACAGAGCCGCCTCCAGCGAGCGCAGCGTATCAACGTCAAGGTCGTTCGTAGGTTCATCCAGCATCACCACATTGTGGCCGCCCAGCAACATCTTGGCCAGATGAACGCGGTTGCGCTCACCACCACTGAGGCTGCCGACCTTCTTCTCCTGCATGCCACCGCGAAGGTTGAAACTCGCAATGTACGCGCGAGTGTTGATACGGTCACCGCCGATCTCCACGAACTCGTTGTCGCCCGAAATCTCCTCGTACACACTTCTTCTGCCACTCAATTCATCACGGCTCTGACTCACAAATCCCATGCTCACAGTCTTACCGAGCTCCACGCTGCCCTCATCAGGCTCCTCGATGCCAGAAATGACGTTGAACAGCGTACTCTTGCCCATTCCGTTGCCTCCAACGATGCCCACGATCGCGTGCGGCGGGATCTCGAACGAGAGCTTGTCGAACAGCACACGGCCGTCGTCCAGCTGCTTCCGCAGGTTGTTCACCTTAATGACCTTGTTACCAAGACGAACACCGGACGGCACCACAATCTGGCCGTCCTCAACACGCGAAGATGCGCGGAAGCCGCTGGACTCCATCTCCTGTAGCTTTCGCAGACGCGCCTTGTTCGCCTTCTTACTTCCCTGGTGGTCGCGCGACCACGCAATCTCCAACGCAATCTGCTTGGCGCGAATCGCGTCGCCCTTCCGCTGCATGTTGAAGCGGTTGCGACGCTGCGTGAGCCAGTCGGTGTAGTTGCCCTCGTACGCGTACGTCTCGCCTCGGTCAAGCTCCAAGACCCACCCAGCCACATTGTCCAGGAAGTAGCGATCGTGCGTGATGGACAGCACCGTGCCCTGTACTTCTGCAAAAAGTCCTCCAGCCAGTGCACCGACTCGGCGTCCAAGTGGTTCGTCGGTTCGTCCAGCAGCAGCATGTCCGGCTTCTCCAGCAGCAGTCGACACAGCGCAACACGACGTCGCTCTCCGCCCGACAAAACCTCCACATCTGCATCAGCAGCCGGCACTCTCAGCGCTGCCATGGCCTTCTCCACTTCATGGCTCAGGTCCCAGCAACCCAAGTGCTCAATCTGGTCCTGCAATTTTGCCTGTTCCTCCAACAGCGTGTCAAAGTCGGCGTCCGGTTCGCCCATGGCCATCGACACCTCGTCGAACTTGGCCAGCAGCGTCTGGCTCTCCTTCAGTCCCTCCATGATGTTCTTGTACACGTTCTTGCTCGGGTCCAGCTGCGGTTCCTGCGGCAAGTAGCCCACCTTCAGTCCGTCCTTGACCCAACGCTCGCCGTCGAAGTCGCTGCTCACACCGGCAATGACCTTCAACAGCGTGGACTTTCCACTGCCATTGGCCCCCAAGACACCAATCTTAGCGCCTCGCAAGAAGCCCAAGCTTACGCGTTCGAACAGCTTCTTGCCGCCAGGAATAACAACCCCAACGTCCCGGAGATGACACACGAAGTCGCCCGGAACGCCACCACCGGCGTTAGAAGCGCCCGACGGAGCTGCAAACCCGCGCACAGCATTGCAATCCTGTTGGCTACCTGCTAGCCAATGGGGAGTTAACGGCGTGTAGCGCTGGCTGCGTGACGCCCTCGAGGAGGACGAAGCCGCACGTCGCAGCATGACGACCTTGGTTGGATGTGGGAAGGAACGGTGTACCGGTTTAATCGGTATTTGTCGGTATGGGATCCGGCTAAACCGGTATTTGTCGGTATGGGCATATAAAATGTCGATGCCAAAAGCAGACGAAGGTGTCTTCAGCACTGAAGCACACAGCAGGTTGAAGGTGGTGGATGAAGTTCTGCGTCACGAAGCTGCAGCAACCGTGGATGTGTGTTTGAACACCACGCAGAAACCGGTAATACCGCCAAAATCCTCGCATCCGATTGGTGGTTAATCCGCCGACACAACTGCTTCAACCTCAGTCACCACTGTGTCATTCCTGCATTGTCCTCGTGGTCGTCATGCTCTTCTCCCGCTGCCTACGACGCTCCGTGCTCGGCTCCAACTCCATCCGACGCTTCACGTCCATCCCCAATCGCCTTAGCTTGGCGGTGGTGGGTACCGGTCGCATGGGGCGCATCCGTTTGGCCGGGATGCAGCAAGATCCGCGCGTATCCATCGCTGCAGTCATCGATTCCCATGCAACCGCCGAGCAACGCGCAGAACTGAGCATCCAATACGGAACCAAGTGCTTTGATAGTGTCGCAGAGGCTGGAGACGCTCTGAAGCAGCAGAACACGTCGGTGGACGGCGTCTGGATCTCTACGCCCACCCCCACGCACTTGCAACTGGTAACCGACTGCGCTACGGGCGCATTGGGTGGAGATGTCAAGGCCATTGGCATTGAAAAGCCCGTGGCGGCTTTGGTGGATGAGATTGATGAGGCTTATGAGGTGTGCCACACGAACGACGTGAAGCTCTTCTGCTCCTTCCAGAGGAGGTTCGACCCCAGCTACGAGGCTCTGAGAGTCCAGTGTGTGGACAAGCAGAGCATTGGCAAGCTGCAGTCCATCCACACGGTGTTCAGAGACCACCCATGTCCGCCCGTGGAGTTTCTGAAAACCGGAGGAGACCCGTTCCACGACCTCGCCGTGCACGACATTGACTACGTGTGCGACCTCGTGGGCGAGTACCCGACCAAAGTGTACGCTCATGGCACGAGCTTGTCGCCGGATCTGAGAGAACTTAACGTGATGGACAAGGCGAGTGTGTGGCTCGAATTTCCCACCACTGGTGTCGTGTGCACCATGGACCTGAGTCGCAGTGCCGAGTACGGCTACGACCAGCGCATTGAAGTGGCCGGAGAACACGGCATGCTCCAAGTGCAGAATCCGAGCAAGACGGCCATGGTGCAGTCCACCAAGGCTGGAATCACGGCCGATACTCTGCTGCACTCGTTCCCGGAGCGATTTAACGAGGCGTATCTGCTCGAGATCGACAGCTTTCTCGACATCGTACAGGGCAACGGGAACCCTCGTGTACACTGGGGCGCGTCACGCATGAACACTATCGTCGCCGAGGCTGCTCGCATTGCAGCAGTTGAAAAGAAGGTCGTCACCATCAAGTACGGCAAGACCAAGCAATCATCGCCGAGAGCCGACCCGATCCTAGAGTGCGAGTACGAATTCTAGACGCACACTACGCAATGTCCATACAGCTGGGAGTAAATCTAACCGCGCGAAAGCCTCGACAGTGCTTCGTTTAACAGATTCGCTGCCGTAGACCAGCCGACGAAGTGCACAACTACATAAACCAGGAACTAGCAAGTCAATGCAATCCACACCCAACCACCAAAAGTCCAGTCATCGTGTCTGACGTGGCGCCGGAGTCCCTTCATTTTCAAATCGACCTCCTGTACACCAAGTCAGCCTCGTCAAAAATGGCTACGCAAGAGCCCCAGATCCGCCGTGCCAAGCGTGCAGACGTCCACGAGATCGCGGCAATGATCCAAGAGCTCGCCGACTTCGAGAAGGAGTCGGATTCGAACAAGGCCACGCCCGAGAAGTTATTGGAGACCGTCAATTTCACCGACGATGTCCCTCCGGAGCACATTCCTGGGTTTCCTCTGGCTGGAGCTCCAAGCCGCAAAGTCGCCCATTGCTTCGTGCTGACGATCCGGGATGAGGTCGCGGGTATGGCGCTCTTCTTCTACAACTACAGCACGTGGCTGGCATCTCCGGGTGTGTATCTCGAAGATCTCTACGTGCGACCAGCTTTTCGTCGTCGAGGACTTGCCACACTCCTGTTCGGTGCACTTGCTGAGGAAACTCAGCGTATCAGTGAAGGCGAGGGGCGATTAGAGTGGTGGTGTCTGCGGTGGAATGAAGGCGCACTCAAATTTTACGAGCGTATCGGTGGCACTCGTATGGAAGAGTGGGTCAGTATCCGCGTCGCTGGTGGTGACAAGCTGGAGCACCTCAAGCAGCTCGCCAACGAGGTTCGCATCAAGAACAGCAAGTAATACGCTGACAGGCGTAGAGTACTCGTCGGCGACGAGTGTTCATGTTTTACAACACTACTCAACCATTTTTGTCTTTTTAAAGCTCCATCTACCGGTACCAGTTTTCTATTGTAGAACTGCAGGCTAGTTAGGACGCCGCAGGTGGTGGGTGGACTCGGAGAACTCTTCCTCTTGGACGCGCAGGAAGAAGACAAACACGAAGAAGAGCAGCACGTAGAAAATACACTGTAACGAAGACCAATTCACTCGACACCACAAATGCCATTGTCGAAGTCGTCGTCGCAGCTCTGCCGACTGTGTACTCACACTTCTCCGTCCACTCGCTGCTCGACGTCGACAACTCGTTACATTTCGTACCCTGTCACAAACACCAATTGATCACTTTCAGCTCGTGTCAAAAATATCCAAAACTAGTTTGACACCCACCTCCATACTCTCAAAGTTTCCCCATGTTCATCCCTCTGTATAAACGGCATTTGACTATTTTTATCTTCTGTCGAGTTTTGACGTGAAATTTGCGTTTCGGAAGCGGATTTTCGCTCCCAAACCGCCAATTTGTTGTCCCCCAGCAGGTGGAACTTCTTGTTCATTGACTAGGGAAGAGGCCGAAGCCAAAGCTGCCAACGCTTCCTCCAACGCCCGGTTCGCAGTCACGGAAAATGGCCCCGAGAGCAGCGGGGAGCGGCACATTGGACAGGCGTCGACCTGACACAGAGCAGCGTCCATACACGAACGGCAGAAGCTCTGGCCGCAGCAGGACCCGAGCACGGGCCGCTCGAAGCCGCCCAAGCAGATTGGGCAGTGCCAGCCGTCGCTGATCGCCATTTTTAGCCCAAAATGTAAAAATAACTCAAATTTCGGGCTCTGTTTTATTTACGTGACAACTTGAACATGCTTTTTTCAACGCAAGAGCTCTTGTGAACGTTGCGTAGGATCTTGCCGTTTCATTTTAAATGCAGATAAATCGTTTTCCGAGCGCTCGAACCACTTTGGATTTGACTTGTGGTTGTGGCTGTCGACAAGGAAGTGTTTGGTACATGTATCAATTTCAACAGCAGCCACCTGCAGCAATTGAATGGAGGATGTCGGGGTCAGTACGAGGACCACAATTTTTTTTACCAAGAGATCACTCACATCGGACCCAGAGCCTGGATTTACTAGGTGAGCTTATAGGGGCAAATGCGTGCTGTGAACAAGGGATACATTTATGACGAGATCATGCTGCTGTCGACTGAGAGGTCAACTTCTTATTAATACCTGACGAGATGGGAAGTATAGGATAGCTGATCAACCCAACCCAACATACCAAACAAATACATGTAGGTTCAAATTCAGCATGCACGTTCGTCCCTGGCTGTTGCGAGGGAAACCATTTAGTTTCCAGCGGTCACTTTTGATATAACTCAATTTTCATTTTTGCAAGCCAAAGTACATGTAGTTCTACATGTATTCGGCCTGTTCACCAAATTCAACCTTCACTCGCCATGGAGCCGCCTACGGGCCTCCTTTCTCAAAGTTACAGTATGTGTGCGTTGACACCAATGCAGCAATCGTGCATTGGTGAGGCGGTACACCGTCGTTGCATCGACTTATTAATAGCAGATCACCGATTCGGTGACACCGAAACAAAACAATGCGATGGTCTCCGAAAGTTCGACATGGAATCACATCTGATTTCGTGTCCACCGAGCTGGGATATGAGATGTCACGCTGCACTTCTCGTCGCCATGAACTTGGCTTGTTACGTGATTATGGTAAGCTCACCATGCTCTTGCTGGTGCAGTCTCGAGCTTGAGTTCGATTGCCAAGATGCGATCGAGCAGTGGGAGTTCCGCTTCCCCGACTCCGAGCCTAGACAGCGAAGATAGTGCCATCAGCAGATACTGGCGCCGGCGCGAAGTTCCAGTTCGCAAACTCATTCCAGGCGATGCGGCTTTCCGGAATGCCAAAAGACAGCAAAGCGCGGTGGACTCTGCATCTCGCACGGCGGAGGCAAGAAGTGCTCAGTTGAAGGCTGCACCACCAGTGTAGTGAGCCGAGGGTGCTGTGTCGCTCACGGCGGTGGCAAGCGGTGCCAAACCCCATCCTGCACCAAAAGTGCACAAACCGGCGGCTTCTGTTGGATCCACGGCGGTGGCAAGAAGTGCGGCTATCAAGGCTGCAAGAAGCGAGCGCAGAGCGGTGGCGCCTGTATTTCACACGGTTCGTGGCACCTTCAAAGCTGTCTTAACCACCAGTGCCGGGCTAACAAGTCTCCTGTTGTGATGTTCAGGTGGTGGCAAGCGGTGTCGGATAGAAGAGTGCACCAAGGTGGTGCAGTACGACGGACTGTGTGTGGGCCACGGTGGCTACCGGAAGTGCCTCTCGATGAACTGTGACAAGCGTGCACTTGCCAACAGCTACTGCCAGGCTCATGGCGGCAACTCCATGTGTCGTGTCGGCGACTGCCGCAAACGCGCCGTCCGTGGCGGTATTTGCTCCGAGCACAAGACTCAGATGCCGTTCCACACTGCCAGAGCTGGCACCACACTCGCAAGCTGCAGACCCTCAATTGACCCGTTCGAGACACCTCTCAAGGTCGAGACAACCGAATTGACGCAGCGTCGGTTAGATCAGTACGAGTACGAGAGGTACCCGGTACCGACAACCAAGGAATCCCCGGAACTCCGGGGGCCCTCGACGTACAACCGCACGGGCATATCGATGGACACGGACTCACCTCCTGCCGACGAGATTGTCCTGTCGACACTTCAGTACGTTCGAAGGAGTCCCTCGTCCCGGTCGAGCTCGGACGGTGTGAGCACAATGATCACCCCCATTTCCAGACACTTCAATGCCGGTGAGCATTACGATCCATACCGTCCGAAGAGCCTGAACCTCCCAGTGTTGCCGAGCTTCCGAACGCTACAAAGAAACAACTCTTCTTCCTGGTCGGAAGCGTCAGAAATGGACTGGTCCAACTTGGGATCAACGCCCAATCCAAAGGTGAAAGACTCGCCGAGCCCAGCGTCGATGCAGTCGAGACCCGATGAGTTTGTCGTGTCCATGGCCAGAACCCACACGTGCAATGTATCAAACTGCTCGCGGCGCGCCATGCGCAACGGATTGTGTCTGCTGCACAGCATCGTATCGACACGCAAGTAAATTAGTTAGCGAAATGTGAGTTATCCTGTAATCCTTCCAGCACCGACCGTCAGAAATTGGTACTAGTATCAACTATAAAGACAGCATTGCAGGTTAGCTCTGGACGTGGACTCACATTGTCTCGGACACCCAAATGTCCGCTTGAAAACCGATAACACAAGTCCGAAAACAAATTTTGTTTTGAGGTTGGAATCAGTTTAGTTTCTGGACGGCATTGTAACAAGGTATAAAATGTCCCGACCATATCAGCTAAAGCTGTTTGAAACCTTCATCATTTGGGATTAGAACTTCATGGAAGAATTAATCCCACACCTGATTTGATATTATAAATCTGAAACGTATCCTATATCGCGGTCACAAACTTCACGAGCAACTTGCAATTTATGTCGTAGCAAACCTAAACCCGCTCTAAATTACAATATTGTCAGAAATAGAAAATGCGTTGCATTGAAACCTTGTTCTACAGTTTACAATTTACATGGCGTTCTATACCGGTAATATCTGCAGCACACATAGTTTTGCAGCAGCGTTAGTGGTAGCAGCCTCCCGAGATCACAAGTATTTGCGAAGGGTTCCGCTCTATTCAAGGCTTGATCCCAACTCCATGTGCATTGACAATGCCAATTTGGCATTGGCGTGCTGCGTTTCAACTTGAAGACTTGAAACTTTCAAGTCTTCTCGTCGCCTCCAGAACGCGGCACTAGGTAAAGTATATTAAGTTACATGTAATTGGGCGTAGGTGGATCTGCGTGTTGTGTTTTCGCGTCCCTTCTCTTTACCTGAAATTTACATATTATTATAATTATATCCGACTCAAAAGTAAATCGGAAATTGGTGCGCAAAAATTCTTCAAGTAATAATTCAAAGTATCATGCTTCGTACTTCGGTAGTTAAAACTCACAAAATCGGGAAAGCTACTGCTTAACGAAGCGAGGCTGCTTGGATTAAACCTTGCCCAAAGCGGCTCCACTCGGCTTGTAGCAAATTATATCCCAGCGTAACCAAGTTTGCTTACTACTGTAGTATTTCTTTCAATCAAAATTGATGCCGCTCGGTTTGCATACACGCGACAGGCGTTATCTTGTCAACGCTTTTGTAGAGGAACGAATAGCATAAATGTGTTACAACTTCATTACAACTGCTCGGGATACGGAACAAGGATTGCAAACTGCTCGATGGTAGTAGTATATACTGGAACATTACGCCGGCAGTTTTTCATTACCGTAATTTACCACTTAGAACATTCCTAGAACCTTCTTTAGGGATAGGTGCTATTTTGATAACGCAACCGCTCGACCACCTGAGAGCGTTAGAAACGCCTTTTCGATATTAGGGTAGTTTAATAGCCGCTTGACCACTGAGAGAAAGAGCGCGCGAGTATCGCATTAGGGCTAGGCGATGAGTGCATCGTGGTACTGCCCAAATATTATTTTGGCTGCTGTTTGTTTGGCTCGGAAAGTCAAATGTCGGGCAACTTGGCCTCCAGTGTAGTGCGAATTGCCCACTTTCCGACTTTCCGAGCCGTTTAAACAGCAACGTGGAGGATCGGAGGTCTGCCGACATGATTATGCGTCGGATTATGCCGCGGTTACCTATCGGTTACCTATCGGTATGGAACTAGTTCTAGGAACCGTCACTGATGAATCAAATTTGAATTGATCATTTAGTGGAAGTACCAATTCAATTTGAAGTCAATTCATTCGTAGCGTGGACCACACTGGGCATGGTCTTTCTTGTTTGCTTCTGCCAGTGCGAGAAAGAACAACATCGGCAACCATGACCGCAGCAAACGGCAAGAAGAAAGACCACGAAGACGTGCTTGCGCGACTGGTGCGTGACCTAGAGTCGAAGAAGACTATGTGCCGTGTCAAGGACTACGCTGGTGTGTCCCTCGAGCAGCTAAACCAGCACGTGAAGAAGTTCGGTCCGTTGGTCCATCCAATACTTGGCGAGCAGCCTGGTTTCTTCGTGGACGAAGGCCGATTTATTCCATTTCGGATGGTGGTGTTTGGGCGCAGCGTAATCGGACCATACATCTGCCACGCGCTGCTGAATTGGGCTGCGTGGAGTGGCCATGGTGGAAGAGTGACAGATGCGCAAGGTGAATACGTGCTGGATGGCACAACGCTCTGGGTCCCCGATGTGGCGTATGTGCCTCGAGATGATGCAAGGCAGCTGACCGAAGCTCAACGATGGACTCGTGGTGGAGAACCTTTTGCTCCGACGTTCGTGGTGGAAATCGACACTCTCACTGGTCCACATTCCAAGCTTGATGCTCTCGATCACAAGATGCGGCTCGAGTACTTTCCTCACGGTGTGCAATTGGGATGGCTCATTGATCCAAAGAACAAAATCATGTACGAATACAAGCGATACACCCGAGGAAATCGTCTTGTTCGACGCGTTGGCAATAGCGCGTGGAGAGATCTTGATGGTGGTACCGTTCTTCCTGGCTTCACTCTTAATTGCGAAGATTTGGACGATGTGTTGGACCAGGAATCCGGATCGTCGTCGGAAGACGAAGTTGATCTCGTGTGTCCTTATCCAGCGTGCACAAGACTACTCCGAAGTGCTGAACATGCTGCTCATGCCGAATGGCACCGTGCTGAAAGAGCTAGAGCTCGACGTAGAGCAAGCCGTGCGAACCATTAATTCAAGTGAAGTTTTTCACGTTAGTAGACGCAACGCTTTTTGATATCTTGGATGTCATAAGAATAAAAAATTAATAGAACATTATGCCGACAGTTTTACATTTATTATTATTATTTTTAAATCTGATAAATATAAAGTTAATAATATACTACTGATGACGTACTCACCTGAACAATACCTTGCTAACAAAGAGCGAATCAAGGCCGCACAAAAGCGCTACTATCAGCGCACACGCGACGCTCGCTTGTCATACCAAAAGAGCTACGACGATAAGAATAGACAGCAGATCCGTGCTCGCAAGCGTAAGCCCAAAACCGAACTTAGCGAATCTGAAAGCGAACTTAATAATGAAACCGAACCTAATTAAATAATAATTTTTTTCTCAAATAAAAAGTCAATCCCAATATAGTCAATGACAATGGCTTAAAACCTCCAAAAAGGTATAAGTCAAATATTTGAATTAATTAATTTCAGAATATTTTGAAAATGACTAAGATATAAAGTCGATCCTGATACAAGGCCAATAATTATAAAGTCATATCTACGGAGAATAATATAGCCAAGCATATATAGGCAACATGTTTGCATACGAGCTCGAAGGATTAAAGAGATTAAATATCCAAGCTATCAAATGGGGTAGTAGCTACCGTGTTAAGGTTCGTGGTAGAACTGGTAAGATGGTTTATGTAAGCAACGTTTCGCACCCAATCAACCAGAGATTGGTAGCTAAGCAGTACAGTGTTTCGACTGAAACCCTTGAGAAACACTTGTCGCCTGACTACAAGGCTGATCCTAAGTACCGTTTTTACAATGGTAATCACATGGAATCACACCTATATGAGGGCATCGAGGCTACTGATTTCTACGATAAGCTCGAGAATGTTCTTTCGACTCAGGCAAGTGCGTTCAAGGTAAATGTTGCTCTTGGGTACGAACATGTGAGCAAGACTGATCCTGATGACACTCGCTACTTCTACCCGAATCTCGCAAACACTTATGTATTCAATAAGCCTGTCGCAATCAACAGCAAGGCGGATATTCGAAAGAAGGTAATTTCGGAAATCCGGTCTATGGAGTTGGCTGACAAACTGAACTACCCCAGCTCCGGATATCAGCTCAAGACGATCACTGCATTCAAAATTTTCATCTATCATCGCGACCATGCTCTGGGGATAGCAAAGCTGTCATCCCTAAGATTATTCGCGAAAACAAGCATGTAATCAACTTCCTAAGACCAACAACAAGTGCGTCTTCCACTGCATCGCCTGGCACACATTCCAGAGCGCTAAGAAGGATCCTCGCAGAATTCAGGCTCAGGTGAAGGAGGCATTCAAGCGCTACTGCTCATTCAAGGGGATTAAATATTCGTTGAACCTGTTTAGGAGTTTCAAGCCTATTGACCTACTACAGCTCGATGAGGTTGAAGACTGCTTCCAACTTGGTATTAACGTATATAAGATGGATGTAGTTTCTGGAAATGTAGAATGCATTCGTAGATCGGACAAGGGGTATGAAGCTATGGATATTTTGTCGTTCGAGAATCATGCTCTTTACATCAAGAACATCAATATGCTTCAGGCTAAGTATCAATGTCCTAAGTGTGAAATGGTTTTCGTCAGCGCTGAAAGAGTTAAAAACCACAAAAAGAATCAGTGCGAGCTCGTGAATATCGAAAGCTTCCCAGCTGAGCCAACTATCTACAAACCAGCTCAGAACGCAATACGATCACTGCTTACGAAGTATTCAATCAAGAATGCTGACCAGTACATCGATCACTTCATCGTTTATGACTTTGAGGCCATCCTTAAGCCTACCGCGACTCAACACGGAGAGAATACTGTCTTCACGAACGAGCACATCCCGGTGTCTGTATCAGTAGCTGATAGTTTAACCGAGGAGGTGCGTTGATTTGTAAATGATGATCCGAAGATGCTACTTACGGATATGTTCAAATACATCGGTGGTGTATCCGTGAAGATCAAGCAGTACAATGTCAATAAGTACAAGTCGCTTCTACAGAAAATCATCAACGCTCACGGTCTGACAGGTATGGAAATTCCAAGAGTCAATCTTGGTAAGACCTACAAGATGTATGATGTCGAGGGTTGGATTGAACGAGGAAAGTATGCCAGCTTCTTTGACTTTCATAGCAGTCTTGGCTTTGGTAAGCAAAGGTCTGATTACGGGAAACGGAAACAGCAAGTACCACTTTTCGGCTTCAATTCTGGTCGATACGATATTAACTTAATTAAGAAGGATTTGTTTGCCGTAATTGGTACCGACAACATCAAATCTGTCATCAAGAATCCCAGCTACATGTGCATTGCTACATCAGACATGAAAATGCTCGATATTAGCAACTATGTACCAGCTGGTACCAGCTACGATAAATATCTTACAACATATCTCGGTGGCTGTAAATGTGATGACAAAATTAGATGTGTCTGTGGTCTTGGTAAGGGTCTTTTCCCTTACGAGTACATAACTGCATTCAATGTACTAAATCAGACTACCATCCCACCTAAGTCAGCTTTTGACAGCAAGCTCCGCGGAACAAGCATCACCAAGGATGACTACGAACGAGTAAAGTTCGTGTGGGAGTACGTCGAGATGAAATCGATCAAGGACCTATTGATCTGGTACAACAATCTCGACGTAGTCCCATTCATCAAGGCTATCAAGGCTCAACGAGAACTTTTCAAGCGTTTCGATCTGGATATGTTTGCGGATGGGGTGTCGCTACCTGGTCTTTCGGAGAAGGTCATGTATCAGACTTGCTTCAATAATCTCCAATATCCGGATAAGAAGCCGGCTAACACATTCCAATTTCCAGCTAAGCGCATGGAAGGGTACAAGAATCAGGATGCTAAGGCAAAGCGAAAATTTGGTATGACACTCGAGCACTTGAATACATTGCTGCAAAAGCAAAAGTATCTGTGTGGTCTATGCTACTGCCAGCTAACCGCTGATAGCGCTTCAGCTGATCGTATCAATAATAATCTTGGCCACATCGACGGCAACATCTTGATCAGCTGTGTGAAGTGCAACTCAGCTCGTAAAGATATGTCCCTCGGGGATTTCGGTATAAGAAGTTGCTTGAGTTCAACTCGGACAGACTGGTATATTCTATTGATCGAGGGAAAAAGATATCTACGCTAAGATGAAATCCAACATCGCCGGAAGTCCATCCATTATCTTTAATCGCTACGCTAAGCGTAATGAAACCAAGATTCGCGGTGGTAAGGTCTGTAAAAACATTATCGGATACGATGCTAACGCTCTGTATCTTTGGGCTCTTGGTAATGAGATGCCATGCGGTCGATTGACTACCGTTGAAGCGTATGAAGGTATCATCGACGACATCAACGCCGATAAAATATTTGGCTTTCTTGAATGCGATATTCGTACTCCAGACCATCTAAAAGACTACTTTAGTGAAATGACCCCCATTTTCAAGAATATGCTAATCGATTGCACCGACGAGAGTGTCATTGGTAAGCACATGTTCGATTACAACGAAGCCCGTACATCAAATCGCTCTAAGCCTGCTCGCAAGTTAATTGGTAGCTACTTTGGTGAAAAGATTCTCATCTACACCCCTTTGCTCAAGTGATACCTTTCTCACGGTATGGAGATCACCAAGACTTACTGCTTTGCCAAGGCCAGCTCTCACAAGGCGTTTACTCCATTTATGGAGGCTGTATCAAATGCTCGACGAGAGGGAGACGTCGATAAGTCCAAAGCTATGATTGCCGAGATGATGAAACTGGTAGGCAGCAGTGCTTTTGGTCGATCTGGAATGGACATGAGCAAGCATAAAGAGGTTAAGTATGAGTCGAGCGACATAGCTATTAAGAACAAGATCGAACACTTTACGTTCCATGGTCTCGAGGAGCTTAATGACGCCTGTGAAATCACCATGAAGAAACGGCGACTTAATAACAAGAACCCCATCCATTTGTCGATTGCCATCTACCAGCTCGCCAAGCTACGCATGCTTCAGTTCTACTACGACTGCATAGACTTCTACTTCGATCGCTCTGACTTCGAGTATCAGGAGATGGACACTGATTCGGCGTATATCGCTTTCAGCTGTGAGAACCCGTTTCAAGACTGTATTAAACCTGAGCTACGTGCCCACTTCAAGGAGCATAAATACGATTGATTCCCATGCGACTACAACACAGAGGTAGCTAAGTTTGATCGCCGCACCCTGGTCTGTTCAAGGAGGAATGGTCAGGCGATGCTATGGTCTCACTATCGAGTAAGAACTATATTTGCTATCTACTCGACGAATCTTACAAGGTCAAAGTTTCAGCAAAGGGTGTGCAGCAGGGTCGTGGTCGGAATGAGCGTGTCCTTAGCCCTGACGGATTTGAAACTGTTATCGCATCACGCTACAAGGTACAAACAAGGGGTTCAGACTATCGAAAGAAATCAAGTCTATCATCACCTATAGCCAGACGAAGACGGCCCTGAGTTATTGGTACGACAAGCGAAAGGTACTAGCTGATGGCATATCTACGATCCCACTCGACATTTAGATGTAGCACTGGAGAAAGCTATTTTAAAAAATATATTTGATACTTTTGGTTTCATTAATATAGTACTATGATTGGGCGAATTTACAAAATTATCGATTGTCAGAGCGACATCCAGTACGTTGGTTCCACTGGGAGTGAGCTAAAAGTCCGGTGGCAACGTCATAAGAAAGACTACAATAGGTGGATCAATGGAGAGTCTTCCGAAATAACGATCTATCCTTTCTTTAAAGAATATGGCATTGATCGATTCAAAATTATTCTTATTAAAGAGTATGACATTGCTGACAAGAAACATTTGCAAGCATATGAACAACTATGGATTAACCGATTGGAGTGTGTGAATAAAAATAGCTCATTTTCTATCAAGAAATTGTATCACAAGCTCTATAGGTGTGAGCGACGGGAACAAGCAAAAAGCTATGCGAGAGAATACAGAGCCAAAAATAAGGAGATTCTAAGAGAAAAGAGACACGAAAAATTTGAATGTGAGTGTGGAGGAAAATACACACGAGGTGATAAATCTCGTCATTTTAATACAACCAAACATAAATCCTACTTCGAATCTTGAGTCATACTACTATGACAAACGTCGAGTACTTGATGATGGCATCACGACTGAACCACTTGATATTTAAGCAGCTAACCACTGGGGATTTTTTAATGTAAATATAGATCATGGACGCGCTATTAAAGAAACTCTACTATAACCCCAAAACCGGTTTTATCGGAGCTCAAGCACCGTATCAGAAGGCAAAGGAGTTAGACCCGAAGATTACTATCAAAATCGTAAAGGAGTGGTATGCAAACCAGACCGATATTCAGCGATTTCAGGATCAGAAAAAGCGCTTTGACGGCTTCAAAATAGCTTCACACAACCCAAATTCATGGCAAATGGATCTTGCGTTTTGGGAGAAACGGCCGATTTTGACTGCTATCAACATCAACTCAAGGTTGGGGTACGCAAAGCTTTTATCAAACAAGACGGCAGCAACTGTGTTAGCAGCGCTTAAAGCATTTGTTCACCTTCACACAGTTGATATCCTGACAAGCGATAATGGAAGCGAGTTCATGAGCTCACAGGCTCAAGAATTTTTCCAAACTAAGAAAATTGAGCACTACAACAACGAACCCGGTGATCACAGAACCATGGGTAAAATCGAACGATTCAACAGGACCTTAAAGCAGAGACTAACTAAAATGTCTCCCAAGAGGATAACGCAAAAGCTTATCACCGACGTTATCGAAAACTATAATAGCACGTTCCATCGCTCTATTAAAATGACCCCAAACGAGGCCAAAGGTAAAGTCATTGGGTCAGAGCTGGAACATAATCAAGGTGAAGCAGAGAGAGTTGAGAATGAATTCGAAGTGGGAGCAAATGTGCTATATCGACTTAAGAAGCAGACATTTGATAAAGAAGCTGCTCAATGGAGCAAAGCCGTCTATACAATCGTTGGAATTGATGGATACCGAGTCCAAATTCGTTCAAAAATGGTCATACCCTCTACAAGGCACCAAACGATCTTAAAAAGGTTAAAACAGAGACTACATATGCTACTATTAATCGAGGCGATATTCTTGAGGCGGAGAAGATCTTGGATCATAAAAATATACGCTCTGGAAAGTACAAATATCTGGTGAGATGGCTTGCTAATGAACCTGACTCCTGGGAGCCACAAAATAATCTGCGACTGGCTAACAAAAACAGGAGATCAACGCTTGAAAAGGAGTATTGGGGTTCAAGAAAGAGCTGACGTAGTTTCACCCCGCGCCAAAAAATGAGTCATAATTAGCTTGTAAATAAATTTGATAGAGACATTCTCTGTAAGCTTTTGACTCAAGTATATTATTCGAAGTATTTGTTTTTGAGATTTTTAGGAATATATGACTTGGTATATATACACCAACCATTATAATGTGCCCGAACTGTTTAGAATATGAGCGTGAGCTTGCTAAGCTTCGGCGAAAGCTTTGGATCATTCAGGAGGTGAGTCGAATCAAGAATGAGTTGCTGAATCTTGATGCAGCCGCGAATTTCCGCAAAACAGTAGTCAATCGAAAGTATCAACATGAGTTGGAAGCAATATTTGGAGTTCCGTTCTATCGTATCAAAGACCGTTATCTCAATCTACTAAATGAGCGAAATAGTATCTGTCATTACTATCAACCGTTTAGACATGACTCAGTTATGCCAAGTTTGTGGTAAGAGTATTTAAGGCTACTAATTTTTTATGATTCGTTTGATATAGGATCAATATGTTTCCAAATTTTACATCGCTCGCTCAGAGCGAGCAAAAACGTCAGGAGCTTCTTGAAAGAGCTCAGCGTCGTGTTCGAAAAGCTAAATCTAAGCGTGAGATGTACGAAGGCGCTTCGTGGGCAAGTGATATCACGAATGGGATTACTACAGCCCCTAAGAAATCAACCGAATCAACTCAGACCGACTCATCCGAGTCTGCTGAGTCATTAAAAAAACACTGATTGATGGATACTCCCAAACAAACCCTGAGGTCTCAACTCCAAATGTTCGACCTGTGATGATCGATGTTGGAGTAGATAGCGGCGTGCAGATGGTAAATAGCTCAAATAATACTGATCGTGTTAACCAAACTGATAGAAATATTCAAGCGAGACCTCAAACATCTGATGTTGGTATCGATAACACACAGCAAACAGCTGATGTTGGAATCGACAATACCCAAGAATGTTAGATGCTGAAACAAACATGAAAAACCTGGATACCGAAGATCAAGTGGAGGCGCGATCATGGGTTATGAATTTGTTTAACGCCAATTCTAATTGGGTAGCTCTTCGAATTAAGCCAATTAAGCGTAAAACTGGTAATGATGACAATATATACTTTCTTGGTGAAAAGGGATCATTAATTGCAGCCAAAACGGGTAGAAAGAG
The DNA here is from genome assembly GCA_012656075.1 of Phytophthora hibernalis. Taxonomy (NCBI): domain Eukaryota; phylum Oomycota; class Peronosporomycetes; order Peronosporales; family Peronosporaceae; genus Phytophthora; species Phytophthora hibernalis. Next base: position 51,470 of record JAAKBF010000287.1, on the reverse strand, counting down.
TAAGACTTATCAATCGATTGACTGGGTGGCTACAGAGGAGAAGATTAGGGACATCTGGTATGCTGGCGAAAGTAAATCAATCGATGAGAGCAGTTATATGAGACTTGAAGACCCTCTTTATCACGCTTCACTGACGCGAAAACGAAAACTTGCCGATCCAAGTGAAGGTGATTATGCAGACCGTACAAAGCAACGTCTTGAAGAAAGCTTCGAGTTTGATACATCGACTTCAACCTCATTAGATCAAGTTGATAGTAAGAATCGATTGCTTTGGTCTATTTTCAAGAATAAGGCAGTGCTTGAGTCGACTGGTTTGAAAAAGAAAATCATTCCTATCCTCAAGAGCATGGGTAAAACATCTCAGATGGATAAAACTGGATACGTGTGGATTGATGGTTCATCAATTAGTGTATTTGGTATTGATAGTGGGAGAGTCAAGCCAGCGATTACTAAAAACGTTGATTGGAGATCAACATTCCAAGAATTTATCGATTTAGTGAAAGATCGTGACGATGTCGATCTATTTACTAACGAAGACACCACCAAACTTGCAAAGGCCTTTGAACCACGCGATGGTGAGGCTCGCCATGGAATTAAGATTGGAATTGATGAAGATATGAATAGTTCTCTAACTAATGCTGATAACGACGCGAAGAAGATTCTCATGGACTACTACAGCAAAATAGTATCTGAAGGAGTTCGAATTCCTTTAGACTGAAACCAATAGTAGATACCAAAAGTGGTGTGAAAGCTAATCAAAATTACTACTTTAGTGAGCCTACCGCAGCAAAACCATTTTACATTAGAAACCACGAGAACAAAGCGGTTTCTGGCAAGGTTTTCAACGATCTTATGAAAACCATTAGATGGATGGACACTTTCAATAGCCTGATGACCGGGTTTGAAGACATAGAGCGATATGTTTATGAGAATGATGATCCATCATTGAAAAAATCTCGAAGCTAATCTTCAGCTATTGAATCGATCCATCCTCGACAATACAAAATCGACAGATACATCAGCTCGAATCAAATCCTCTGAGGGTGTCCAATATCACGATGACACTTTGCAAAAACATCACGATGAGTCAGAAGCCGCATTCCTGAAGTATGGCGAGGCTCAGAGGAAATACGATGAGGCGAAGCGAGCAATAAAGGGTAATAACTCAAAATCCGCAAGATCAGCGTTGAAGGCGGCAACCGCTGCCATGAAAGCGACCAAGGCTGTCTATCAAATCAAGGCTAAAAGCTACTCTGATGCTAAAAACTACACCGAGGTTGATCAATTCAGTGATAGACAAGACGAGCGCACGGTTCGCCAAACTGTGAATAACATGGTTGATCAGGTAAGGACGACAGGCGTGGGGTCAGGGGTTAAGAGGATGCTTCAGGGTCGTGGGTTAAGAGGTGCTGGTGTCGCCCCGCTTGAAGGTGTTGTCCGTCGCGGAGAACATACAACCTCAATGAGATCCAAGGATTAGCCACTCCATCAGCATACATCTATCGACAGCTGGGTAGTAAGTACATCCGAATCCCTGATCTTGATGCTAAAACCCTTGTGATCGTTCAACCCAATCGACGTAAATGTGGTCCAAAGCGGGGAATCAGCGATCGTCTTCAATCCATGATTAGAACTCTTGCCTTCAAGCAACATATCAAGCTTCCTACGATAAACTCAGTATCGATGATAAAAAGCTTTTCAAGGAGATTCTTGCAATTACCCATCTACAATACAATTTCCATGATCGGCTTGAGGATCCGTTAGAATCTATAAGAGCGGAGTATGACAAGCTTAAAGGTGAGCTTGAGTTGGGTAATGATAATCCTTCAATCATCAAGCAACTAAAATCCCTTAGTGTGGATATGTACTCTAATCGTTTAATTTCGGATTCTGAGTTCAAGGATATTATCGTCCGTTTGATATAGAGCAGAGCTTAGATGAAGTCAAGATCTGCGACCTTAACAAAGTTATAGAGATGTTCTTTTTAAACCCCCGAATTATTTCCAGCTCAGCTGGTAGCTATGGAGACAACGCTGATCTCAATGTAGCCGAGCTAAAAGCTATCATGAAAAATCTTATCATTCAGGAGCGCCCACAGACGACTCAGGCAGCAGTATGGGCAACGGATCTTAATAAGTCTATTAGGAAGGCGGATGCATCGACTCAAATAGAAGGAGGAAGAGTATGGGCCTACGGAAGCAATAAAAAGTCTAAAACTGTAAAGACCTTTGCTATTTAAGCAATACCAGATTTAACGGCTCTATTTGCCATTCCGCGGTATATACTGATCCGACATGTATTTCCATTATCGCATCTTCACCCGTCTTCGCGTCTCTGATATGTACGAATGCACTAACTCCGAGAGCTACAATCTGATCAGCGTGCATGATTGTTGATCCAACGATTTGATCTGGTTCATCAGTAGTTAAATTAGTTTTTAGCTCTTTACTTGGTCCGCAATCCATGGTCTGTTAGGGCTCTGGTCTACTAGAACGAAGTTCGAAGGGTCGCAGACCTTCTCGAACAAGTTCTCTAAGCTCTGCTCTATATTAGAGATGATAACTTTGCCTCCAATTCCTCAATTCGATCCAAGAGATGTTGAAACATTTTCATGTTATACGCTGATATTCTGCTATAGTCCACGTTAAGTTGCGTTTTGGCAGGCTCCAGCTCAGGATCTTCACCTTCCTGAATATCATCGCGATAGAACACACTCGTTAGGTCCGTTAGATGAGCTGAGACCAGATCCTGAGCGATCAAACCAACCTCTTGACCAGGCTTGTTTTCCGACTCGATCCAGTCGTATAGCTTAACCTCACAGCTATCATAGAGTCTCTTTACGCGGTCGAGCGGACATGATTGAATGTTTCTCTTCAAGCGGCGATCGCTCGTCATAGCCATGGCTGTGGCGGCGATATATCCTCCAAATATTCCGGCGACGCTGTACGATATAGGGCCAAGACTCGATTCGGTAACTCCGTTATCTGTCCTTAAACGATAAACTGTCGATCCTCCCGCCCCAAACACAAAAGTGTTGCTGCCAGGGACATGGATAACAGCGCTAGGGGTTGTAGTTCCAATTCCGAGACGCCCTGTCGTAGTTAGGATCATCGAAGTCGAGTTATTGACCCCAAATCTGAGGTCGTTGTTCGTGAGATTCCCGATCCATGACGCGTTGCTACTCGTGGAATTACTCCCATTGTGAACTTCTATTTGGAACTGGACGGGAGTCGCATTCGACCCGGTTAGAGTCATCATTCTTGTGTAAGAACCATCAAGAAAGTCCAAACCACTACCAGTGATCGAAAAGTACTCATTCGTTGGTGTGGAGTGGATGCCTAGCTCTGTCAGACTTCCTACCGTTGTTATATTTGCCTGGTTGCCATATGCTAAAAACCATTGATGAAGCCGGCACAATCGATGTTTCCAGTTGTATATAGGCTCGATAACGATAACGAGCTCGGGATACTCGTCAAAAAGCTAGATAAATCGTAATTCGTCGCATTTTGTCGTAAGATCGTACAACTGAGGGTAGTGGCTGATAACTGATTGATATTTGATATATTTAAACTCGAGTCGCATAATAGGAATTTGTTTGGCGTTGCGGTACCAGAAGTAACTCCGCTTATCTTCTGAAGAAGGGTCAAATCGTAGGTATTGCCGCCCTGCCGATATTCCCGAGCATCGATATAGCTTGAAGCGCCGGTTATTGATAAATTTCCACCGATCGTAAGTCCGGTTAGAGAGCCTAAAGACGTTATGCTTGGTTGAGAAGCTGTTTGTAGCGTACCAGTTAGGTTAGTAGCACTTAGAGATGAAATGCCTGAAATATTACCCGAAGCACCGAGAACGAGAGCAGATCCAATCGATGCCGTTCCCGGCACTACTCCACTAAGGTAGCTCATCCTGTAATCATTTTTACTTAGATACAATGTCTGCGCATAGTCATAGGTTAGATAGCCGCTTGAATCTAATGATAGATAGAAAGAGGGATTATAGATCGATGATTGGAAACTTGGTTGTGGATATGAAAAACCGGAACTCATTTTGTTTAATCCTATATAGATCAAACGATTTTAATCATGAGTGTTATTCCTGACTTCGGGGCTTCGATTCCGAAAAATTCAAGTCTGCTTCGATGGGTGATATCCCCGCATTGGATATGAAAGCTTTGTTTAGAATGGTTGTGCTCGGTCCAAGCTTTTCAGGGAAGAACAATCTTTGTATGTTTATTCTCAAGCATTCTCCTCACGTATTTGCTCATCTAACTATCATTGCTCGTAATCCCCATCAGGAGCTTTATGAGTATCTCCGGGATAAGTTGGAAGGATTCATCACATTTGCTGACCCAGATAGCCCTCCTAAAGTAAATCAGGTGCGCCATACTCCATTAATCTCTAACAAACCGGAGCTTGTTATCATCGATGACTATAGCAATGATAAACTACTTCAGAAGAATGTCTTCTCTCATTACTATACACGTGGGCGACACTTTAAATTCTCAACCATATTCCTAAGCCACAGCTACTTTGCCACTGATAAGACGATTCGGTTGAATTCAGAGTATGTAGCGATTCTAAAAGCGAATTCGAAGCGTGATTTACAGATGGTTGTAAAGGATTTCAACATCAAAGGCGTTGATGAACGATCAATCGTCTATTACTACAATAAAGCCACGGAGCGCAAAGGACAGATGCTGTTCGTGGATTCAGTCAAAGGTCAAATCAGATATAACTTCGATAGGCCGATCGATATTGAGCAATAATTTGAAAATATTTTGAATGAATCAATATACATAAATCATGTGCGCTTCGTTTGTTAAACTCGATTCCACTAACCTCGTTCAAGATGGATACAACAGCACATGGAAATACAATTTCCCTGGTAGTGCTGCCGATTTTATGGACGTAGTATGTGCGGTTCAATCGATTTCGATGTATAATTCTGAATACAACATTGATGCCGCTCAGTTCTGGAACAATACCTTTAAAATTGAGCTGGAACCACATCTACTGTATCTGTTAGCTTGCCGGATGGTCTTTACAGTTATTCTGATATTAATCGGAGCATTCAGACAGCTCTCGTTAATGCTGGAGCGTATTTAATCAATCCATCTGGTGAAAACGTTTTCTATATTCAACTAACGGAAAATTCAGTGTATTACGCTGCTCAATTTGATTTTAGCGCAACTCCAACGACTCTTCCTACGGCTGGTGGAACTTGGACGAGGCCTTCTACTGGACTATATAGTAGCGGTGGAACTGGATTACCTACTACGACCCGCGTTCCTCGCATCATCATCGATAATGCTTACTTCGGAAAGATTGTAGGTTTGACTGCTGGAACGTATCCTTCAGCATCTGCAACGGTTTCAAGTGCGCAGCTCTCAAATATCATTCCTCAGATCCATCCTACATCTTCTTACATCGTTCGTTGTGATCTAATTAAGAACGAGTATGTCGCCTCTGGTGATATTCTTAGTGCGTTTGATCGTGGTGATGCTCAGGTCGGTCAGCTCATTTCATACAAACCGAGTCAGTATGCCTGGATGAACTGCATAAACGGATCACGCACATCAATCACGATCTCAATCTTTAATTAGAATGATACAAAGGTTAAGTTCCGCGACACTTCAGTCTCGATCATGCATCTGCTTCGTCCAAAAATAAGCATTCAATGATATTTTTTAATCATTGGGTAGCTAACCACTGCTGATGTTTGTTTCTTCTGAAATGACGCTGTTTATGACCTTCCTGGTATTTACCGCTACACTCACAATTATATGGACTAGCTTTCTTTTCTCGTAAAGTCTCTTTATTCTTCTCACGATATGCTTTGGTACGGTGTGCAATCAAATCTTTGTTTGCCGCGGCGTAGGCTCTAACCTTAGCGCATCGATTTTCCCGATCACTCATATAGGCCGCCTTATCGGTAAGCTTCTTGATAGCGAATGGAAGGAGTTTATTACAAGCCTTCAGCTTCTTAATCCAAAGCGTTTCGTATGCTTCTAAATGAACTCGATCAATCACCTCATAACTTTTTACTAAGATACACTTGAATTGGTCAATACCATGTTCAAGCATGTGAGGGTAAATCACTGCAGCACAAGGACCATCGTTGTCTTTCCACTTCTTGAAAACGTTTTTGTGCTGCTGCCAGCGATACTTAACCTCGTTAAACGTACTACCAACATAAACAAAGTTCGATTGCAAATGCTGAATACGATAGATGTGTCCAATCATGGTGGGTGATATTATATACATACAACTTTATTTATCAGAATAGGGTGGAATTAATTTAATCTAAATGATCCTGCTTGCATAGGCTTCTTGCGTTTAGCACGCAAAGCGGCCATTTTAGCCTTCATTTCAGGTGATCCTTTTGCTGCTTTCTTCTTAGGTACTCCTACACCATAACGTCTCTTTACCTCACCTCGAATCGATTTGATCAGGTTCTCATGCTCTGGCTTGATTGCTTTTAATAGTAGATACTTCTCGCCCGCATCGACTGCGTCAGTTAGAACCCCTTACGCTTAGCATAGGATAGTGCGCGCTTTGCTGTCTTCTTGACATCTGCTACCGAAATACGTCCACCTTCTTTCTCTACATCGCTGTCAGAATCGTATATACCAACTCCTGTAAGGGACTTAATAGCTGCTCTTGCTGGTATTGCTGCTTGAGGGGCTCCAAACGCTGTTGCAAGAGCCGGAACCGCCGCGTCTAATCCTTCTGAAAGCAATCCGCTATCTCTAACAAATTTGAACGCTGATGATAACCCCGATTTGATTTTACTCCAAATGGATCCTCCTTGGAGCTTCTTGTAGCCCTTCTTAATTTCATGCCTGGTAATATCAAGTCTAACGCCGCGCCCCGCCTTACGGGACTTCAGTGCTTTCTCATATGAAGCTGGGTGGAGATGGATAACAGACCCGGAACCCTTGAGTTGGTTTGCCGTAAGACTTAGCTTACCTGTCTTGAGGGCTTTAGTCAGCTTGGCGGCTGGAACATCGCTGGAAATCGTTAATTCGCGATACATGATTGATATATTATATCAATAGAAAATGCATACTATTCTGATATATAATGACGCATCAACAATACTTACAATTACAAGAACTAACTCAAAATAGTTAAGTTCAAATCTTTGAATCTGTTGAGTAGATTCATCTTATTTGTTTGTTTGCAATATAACCAAAGCATACAGAAGGGCCCACAGCAATCGCCATACGTACCCTGGTATTGTTTAGTATTGTATCTATCGATACCGTACTTCGTAGGTGCTGCCTCTCCCATTGAATCAAAGAATTCCCATTATGAACCGCCGTCCAGTGTCCTACCTAAAGATTAGCTGGTCGCAGTAAAATCAGATACGAGCCTTGCTTTGGAAGGTGGGTAGTTATTTCACTTGATTCGAAGATATTATCGAGTTTAACATTCATCTTCTCGGCGAGCTCGATGAGGTCATGATCTGAGGTTATAGCCTTGATTAGGTGAGCCATTATAATTAATTTCGTAAAACTATATTAGAAACCATATAGATTCAACGATGTCTGAAACACAACTTTCCGATCAATACCTTTACCAGAGCTCACTCAAGAGTGTGTATCCGGAGATCAAAGTCTCCACTGGTAAGCGCGTCCCCTTTGTTATCGATCTTAACCAAGGATCATACCAGAATGGTGTTATCACTATCGATGCGACATCCCAGCTTAATGGAAGTGAAGGATTCGCTTCGCTTCGTGATGCGTACATAATGCTTCCATACAAGGTAAGAATGAAGAATACACATGCTACTAATGGTATGGCTGCAGCAAACAGATATTGTGTTGGACTAATGTGCGGCAACTGGAATGTTATTGACTCAATGAGTCTTGAGCTAAATGGTAAGACCGTCGTTTCGATGGCAGACTACAAACTATTCTGGAACAATATTCGTGCTCAGACTGGATACAGCCTTCAGTATGTGGAGAAACATGGTGCTGAATCGTTTCTATTCCCAGATTCAGCTCAGTCAACCAAGTACAATGCTTCAGCCGCTAATGTTGGAGACGGATATTCAAATAGCACGGCTATCTCGACCACCTTAATCGCTGGTACTATCTCTGCTACAGCTTCGGTAGCAAATGATGGTTTTGCTAAGCGTCTTCTTCAAACCCTCCAAATGCTGGTGCTGACTCATCTACGACATGGTCATCTACTGGTGCTGCATCTGCAACCACCACCATCGCTAATCAACTTGGTCGCGGAGCGTTCGTAGCAGGGGCTGGTACAGCTGGTGCTATTATGGGTACGTGGAACTATATGCTAAAAATCAAGCTTATAGACCTCACCCAATATTTAAGGAGCTTGACTTAATGGCTAACCCACAAATCCGTCTACGTTTCCGCGTTAATCAAGGAACGTCAGCTATTGATATTGATTCCTCAGCCAGAATGACGCTAACGAGTACTACCCTCTCGAGCGGTAATACCTGCCCAGTAATGGTTGCTTCTGCAGCCTCCACAAATCCTATGAACAGTGTCTTTTCTGGTGTGGGTTCTATTGCTGTTTCCTGGGGTGCTGTCGTCAATTCGCTTGAACCTACTATTGATGGAACCTACATGCCTTTCACTACGTCTCGACTGTATGTCCCGTTTGTTCACCTTGAAAATCCTCAGGCAATCATTTCGAAGCCGGTAAAGAAGGTTCGTTATAATGACTGTTATGCACAGTGGTTTTACCAACGCGCTGGTATTGGCAAGCAAGGGACACAGACGAATGCTTCTTTCGATCTGCAATTGTCGGCCAGTGTTAAAAACGCCAAGTACGTCGTTCTTTTGCCATTTGCTGAGCAAACTGGAAATTTTGCTACTGCTGGTGTTCAACAGTTTCAGAGTCCGTTTGATACGGCTCCTTGGACGGTTCAGCCCGGTAGCTCGATTCGAAACTTCAACGTTCGTATCGGTTCCACACAGTGCTTCGACATAAGCCATGACTATGATTTCCACCACTTCACAAATGAGGTCGCTAAGATTGCTTCGATTAACGGTGATCTGACCCTGAGCTGGTGAATGGTCTCCTTGACTATCAGACTTGGTCGCTAACGAACCGTGTTCTAATTGCTGATGTCAGTCGGCTAACTGAGCGCGATGTCCCACAGGCCATTCAGATCTCTGGTACGAATGCTGGATGCCAGGGATCTAACATGTTTGTTTTGGTTGTGAGCGAGCAGGAACTAACGCTGGATCGCTTAACCGGCGAAATTTTAGATTTTACCACGGCTTGTTTTGGATTGAGAAAATATATTTTTAATTAACCTCTAAAGCCTCGACAAGCTTAGGACATTTCTCAATTACGAATGGATTCTTACGGAGCCAATCGATATAATTAGAGTCGACGCGACTAATTTGCTTAAGCGTCTTACCCTTATACTTCCCCCAACTCATCATATACGAGTTATCATTGCTTAGAAACTTGGAGTGGAGGAATATCTTGATTTACTCACTAATATTGAGACTTGGTTGGTTGTGCATCCAGCAACAATAACCAGGATCGGAAGTGAATACTTCTTCGATCGGCGTGTTCTTGTATTTCCCAAAAGTTAGTTCGTTCGACATATTATTAGTTATGTGTATCTATATACATAGGGTCTTAACTTTTAGAAAAAAATTAATTCGGAAATTATGAGAAATCCTGTGAAAGTTAGAATCAGTTAAAACAACCAAGCTCTTTACCAGTAGCAATCCACGATCTAATTGTCTTTGGTTCAGGCATCATCTTTACCCATGTTTTATGCTTAGGAAATGAACAGTGATGAGCATAATTCCAACGCTTAGTAGCTTTTCCACAAGGACACAAAACCTCTTCATGATTGTCGCTGTCGAATATAGTCATGATCATTTCCTCTGCTATATCAACATTCATTTCTGCTTCTGGATATTTAGAGATAGGATGAACGTAGCATCGATCTAAAGTTTTGGACTTCGGACATCGTCTTCCATTTTTCATAATGTAATTGCACATGGTTTGGTCAGTTGGTTGGATCGGTTGATCGTATATATGATATGGACTTTATATAACTAAGATTCTTATATCAGGATCAATCGGCTTTATATATCAATTTTTTTACCAATTCACTCTCAGTGATGGAACGGATCTGAAACCACCCTTAGATCCAAAAGGCGTTGCATTCGCTCTTATGTGGTTGAGAGGTTGTGTCGTCAAAATAGCAGCTGGTCCGAAAGTAGATTCCAGGAATGTTCTTGGTGGTAAATTACGGTAAGGAAAAACTGCCGGCGTAATGTTCCAGTATTTACTACTGATGGTTTGAGGTGTCTTCTTGGCACGTGCTGGTGAAGGCGCAGCCAGGGACCGTGGCTCAAAGTGTCTCCCAGGACGGTGTTTTAGGGTGAACGGTGTAGTTAAACACACAAAATCGGGAACGCTACTGCTGAGCGAAGCGAGGCTGCTTGGCTTAATTAAACCTTGCGCAAAGAGCCCCGCAAGCGGCTCCACTCGGCTTGTAGCAAATTGTATCCCAACGTAACCAAGTTTGCTTACTAATGTAACATTTCTTTCAATCAAAATTGATGCCGCTCGGTTTGCATACACGCGACAGGCGTTATCTTGTCAACGCTTTTGTAGAGGAACGAGTAGCATTAATGTGTTACAACTTCATTACAACTGCTCGGGATACGGAACAAGGATTGCAAACTGCTCGATGGTTTGAGGTGTCTTCTTGGTGAAAGAGTTGTAGTAGAGTGGTGGAAGCAAAAAGAAGAGTCGATTGCCTTTCGGACCCAGTTTCGCCAAATCATCTGCCGCCCCGCCCTTGATGTCATGCTTTTTCCCACAGTAATTTGGAATCCACCGAAATGAGGCATCCACGCATCAATAGCAGCATAATTCGATGTCCGAGGCACATACAGCTGTTTTGCCATTTGACCGACTTCCACCTGCTCCACTATTTGAGAAGGCTGCGATGACGATGGGATGTTAATTGTTTGTCCATCTTCAAAATCTCGGCGACCTCGTTTGCGTCTACGCTTTTGCTTTTGCTTTGGCTTCTTAGCGCCAGAAAATAATTCCCGATACTTGAAAACCCCACCCTCATGCAACAGTCTCAGGCAATAAGGCTCGAAGATGTATCCGCACAGCGATTGGGCTAGCGGATTTCCATTGCACGAGCTGAGAAAACTCTCCATGTTGAGGCGATTCGACACCAACTTCGTTCGAGCAATCACCCGCATCGCCAATTCTGACGCATAGACAACATTGTACAGTCGATATGGCTCTTGACTGTGGATGTGAATCAGAGTCTGAGCGATCTTGGTCCTCGAATTGATCTCCGAGTTGATGGACACCAACGTCTTGCACTCATCAAGTGAGCAACTGTTGCATGCGGACTCCAGCAACACTTGCGGGTCAGTTTCAATGTCTTGCAACACCAAACGAGGCACGCCACCCAGACACTTCAATCGATTCTGCCACGCAGCTGCAACACGTGGATACATCGGAGCAATTTCCGCCAGTTCTTCTTTTGTCCACAGTGGCATGTAGAAAACATCTGGAGTAGGAACACTCTTCTTGAACTCACCGATGCAGTCTCGTCGCGGTGTGCTAGCGAGAAGAACGGAGCAGCGCTCAATAGGCATTCCATCAATATGTGTTGGGTCCACTGAATCCACAAGACACCACAAATCGGGCGACCAGAATTGCTGATTGCCTGAATATGGCAACTGCTTGCACTCATGAATCGTACTGCCATCGAAGTAGATGGGGGTTGTCTTGTGATAAATAGCACGCGTTTCTTATCCTTGATCAATCTCCACATGACATAGTAGACGAACACCGACTTACCAACCCCCGGCGTGCCCGTGACGACAGCATACCTGACCATGTCCCCATCTGGATTCAACAGTGCTTGGTCGGCAATCATTCGGTACGAAGAGCGAATGAAGATCGACTGACGTCTCGTTAGCGGCAGCAACGACGAAAATTTGAGCCAATCACCAACTTGGTCAACCGTGGAGAATTGTGAGAAGAACGGATCACTGCAGTGATTGAAAACACCGTCCTGGGAGACACTTGGAGCCACGGTCCCTGGCTGCGCCTTCACCAGCACGTGAACAGGACCCTTCAGAGCTGCAACTTCTTCCTTAGTGGATTGAAGTCGCACATCGTCTTTTGACAGTCCAACATGACCGACTTCCGCTCGCGCCGATATCAGCAGCTTCAGGTCAGTGGTGTCACTCACACCGCTCATCGCTTCTTCTTCCGTCAGCCACGGGCCCCGGCCCTCGTCCTTCTTCGCCAGGAAGAGTTGCAGGTCCGGCGAAGGAACGGTGATTTTCCCATCGCTCTGCTCCTTGATCGCCTTCTTCAATTCATCCACCGAGTCACTCTCGTCCACTTGCACCGAGAACGCGTTTCCTGCCACACCAACGACCGCACAGAAAAACTTTACCATCTTCTCTCGACACGGCAGATTCTGGAATGAGGAAGATAGGAGGAGAATTTCTGGCGTATTTAAGCGGAAATGAAGGTGTGCGCTTTCTTGAGCATTTATGGCCAATAAGAGTGCTTCAACTATCACATTGGCTAGCTCTCCCACACATAATATTTCACTTAACGAGCGCAGTGCGACTTTGTTTATCAGGATCATAATAAAATTGTGAGTGGTGCATAATACCGTGCATTTAATGTTCGTAGCTGTAAATAAGTACTATTATTATGAATGTTAGTACTATTTTTTCTTTTTGTAACGACTAACTTTCCCGTATTCCTAGTTGCAACACTTGCAGTTTCTAAAACAAACTATTAGAAACAGTAATTTACTCTTAGTAATATTATTATTATATTTGTGAATAATACTAATATCGATTCTACTACAATACGAACAGTTTGAAAATCTTTAACTGGAGCGGAAGGAATGGCGTTCTTGCAACTTTTGCAATGCCACAACACTTTTCCTGCAACGTTATCGATTTCGTGCAACGTTAAACAGTGAATGGGTACATGGTAGGACATGGTGGGACTCGTAATTTATTTAAAATATCGCAGTACCCAACGCATGTAATATATTGCCTAAATAAAATGAGGTACTCTACAAGTAAAAGAGTACAACGTAACCCCAACCCCATGCGAGTGAGGTTGAAGTGACTTGTTCTAACATGAGTTTACAGCATGACACAAGATGGCAGTTAATCATCCCGCACGTTGTGTAGACCTAGCAGGATTCGTTCAGCTAGAGATATGCGAACTGGATTCATGCAACGTTGTATTTACAATAACGTTGCTTCGCTCAGCTGTTATTAAGGAGTTTTAAGGGATACAAGTAAGTGCTAGAAGCTTTGTTTTCGTAGAACCACATTGCTATCTCCAACTACGATGCCCGATCTATTTGCACGCCCATCAAAGGAGTTGCACGTGATCTGTCACGTCTTCGTATCCGTCGACGATATCATCACCGACTTATGACCAGTATGGTTTCGTCGTCATCTATACTCAATTCTAGAAGGGAAGGATATCCTGTAGGCGATAAAGATGATGAGAGTGTCTTTGACATCTACATTACATAGATCGACTGTCTTGCCCTTGGTAGAGCTTGGCCTTGAGGCTTGATCTAGCTGCATGCTTGGAGGCCAATTGTAGACTGAATTGAATGAAATAGGCAAACTACGACCTCCTGCTCTGCTCTTCCCACTGTTGTACAGTGCTAGGCTGAAACCTACGCAAAACGGACGCACCCATGTGATCAAGGGCGGGCACTTCTTGACCTTGATTTATCTAACCAGCAACGGACTTGTGATATCCGTTACTTCTACACGTAAGAGAGGATATATCTGCGGCTCTTAGCTCATCGTTAACATTCCTGCAATTCACGTTTAACGTTGCATTAATACATTAACGTTGTATGAATGCATTAACGTTGCACCAATTCATTAACGCTGCACAACTGCATTAACGTTGTACGAATGCATTAACGATGCACCAATTCATTAACGTTGCACCAGTTCATTAACGTTGCACTACTTCATTAAAAACGCTCTGTAGATATCCAGGTTATTATCGTTTCACCGCCGCACTTGGCTTGAAGACGTTGGCCAATTCACTGCCAGTAGTGCGTGCCGACTCATCATCGCCCTCATCTGTTGCATGGATCAGAGACCCGCACATTACTAGCCACAAAAATCGAAGGCGCATGACCTTGATATAATCCACAGTCACGGTGTCTAGCTCGAATCCTCGAGTAGCAACGCGAACGTACGTATGCACCCTTGCTAGCACCATAATTCCGCAGCTTCCACCGTCGGGTTGTTTAGGGCGCGATATCGTGTGTTTGGGTATATGTGCTGGCAATTCGGGCTCTTCTTCAGCATACGTTTGCCTGTGGCTGTCCCATTTCCGTAGAAATGGTAGAATATTATTTTCCCATGCTCGAATAAGCTGCTTCTGGTGCGTAGACGAACCAAGAGGATCGTACAAGTGGACACCAACACTATCGTTATGAATAGTGATCAAAACCACCGCCCAGTGCGCGCCGTGACTGTTGACGGGCACGACTACCAATTTATACGAGAAAATACTTCTATCTTTAGGAAAATGCCCATGCAGATCATGCGTCGAAGTCACAAGACAATCATTCCGTCCATCGCAAATTGCGGCAATGCCGAAGTTGACAGCTGCTCCAGTCAGCCATTCCGTACGCGCAACAGCCCCGACAACTTCACGGAAATGAATGAATGCATTCTTTGTTCGCAGAGAGTACTTGGAGGCAAGCGAAGTAAGTTCATACTTCGCCATAATCTCAGTTGCCATCTTGTCGTATCTGAAGTTGCGGTCGAGCGCGTTTAGGTTCGCTGTACGTGTCTCCATTGCCAAAAATTCCACAGGTCCAGTTTGTATTTCAAACCAATTTTGACTTAACCAAGCCGTGTCTCGCGTCCATGCGGTAGCGAGCTTCGTCACGTCATAGAATGACCTCATCGCTAAGACACACCGACTAACAACACATCAAAATCAGTTGTGTCAACGTAATCGAGCAACGTTAGTTGCAGCCACGTTATCAGGTAAAATTAAGCTGTGACGTTGATATGCACCAGCCCTAAATGTCCGTACCTTGAAAAGTAGACCAGGTTCGTCCTCAACTTCACCACAGTGCTATCTTCGCCCTCCGATTCGGAATCAGCGAGGTCTACCTCTTCGGGCTCTTCATGCATCTGATTCCGACCGGCAGCTTTTTCTCGAAATAGGTTTCAATCGCGGCCTGCATTGATGTCACTAAGGCTTCCGGCACAACGAATGTCCATGCATACTTGCCTGTCCCTGCATCGGAGATCTCAACTACAGTCAGGGATGTGCCAGTAAAACCACGTCCTCCATGATGACAGGATATCCTCCCAGTACTTCTTTCACACAACCTAAGTTTCGTGTATGAGCTGCCCATTGCATCAGCCTCACAACGTTGACAGTCAATCCTTTCGGATAGGTCACAGTGATGTACCTCCGCATAGCACCATGTGAAGCCCAGTGTCTAATCTTTTGCTCTCTCGGTTTCCCTCAATGTGAGGAGACAGATTCATCTCATCAACAACTCGATTACCCGCTCCAGCCCCCAGCGTAACTAATTCTACTTGCTTGTCATGTTGTGGAGACATGATTTGTGATTGGGTCGCGGAAATACTTGTAGCTGCGTTTTCTTGCGAGGTTACAGAGCCAAAATCGACCCCATTGCGACCGGCGTTACACTTGGTTGTGTCGCTGCCGTCGTTGATAATGGCATGTGACAGCTCAGGCACACCCAAAGTATCTAATGGAATTGGAGAGGCAGAAGGACATGAGTCCAGGTCTGCAAAATTCCATACCGGTCCTTGAAGCAACCTTGATGTGCTGCATGATTCTGGGTTATTATCAGGCAGTGAAGATGTAGTCGATAACGTTGCCGCTTGTTGGGTTAACGTTGCTAGTGGTGACCCCGTTTTCATCGATAGCGTAGTCGAGGTCACCATGTGCGCTACAGGATGGAATTCTGTTTCTAACCATGTGTCTTCATCAATCTCCATCATATCCTCCAGGTCTAGAAAGTAGTCGTCGTCATCTACTGCGAGTTCTGCGTCCAATTCTACTTCATGTTCTGCTTTCGAGTCGGGCGTATCCGATTCGCCCGAAGATGCTGCATCGTCAGGATGCGAATTGACCTGCTCGCCATCAGTAATCGTTGTGATCATCTCCTCCCAATGTTGAATTTTTGGTAGAATTTTTTGCTTGATAGCCGCGTTAGGCTCTCGATCACGGGGTCGAAAACAGACCTGGATATGTTGTACTTCTCAGCGTGAGTAAGAACGACACGAACACTTCGTTCGCTTCGTTCTAAACGGACAAATCCAACTTGACTTGTCTTGCTCCCGTAACCCAGCTGGCTAAGCGTGTTAACGTCGCTATTAGGGTTAACGTTGCGGCGTTTTTTCAGTCGAACCTCATCCAAGACTGGTGAAATATCCGACACACCCTCGTCAATCTTGTCCGACCATGTTGCTGCTATATCGATGTCCCAACGAGCATCCAATGCAATGGGTGGAAGTTGATCAAACCCCTGCCCTTCACTTGCAACAAACATGA
Source organism: Phytophthora hibernalis (assembly GCA_012656075.1). Lineage (NCBI taxonomy): Eukaryota > Oomycota > Peronosporomycetes > Peronosporales > Peronosporaceae > Phytophthora > Phytophthora hibernalis. The sequence continues at coordinate 34,872 of JAAKBF010000287.1, read as the reverse complement.
GATGCTGGCATGGGAGATGCTGCGACGTATAGAATGCGCATGTGCAAGTCCAGGCAATATCATCACACCTGAATGCTCTGCATTTTGAAAAGACTTCCCACGTAAAGTCTTCAGCTTTCTCGCATGTGGTGTCTTTCTTCAGAATCACGAAACGATCCCATTGACGACGCACTCTTTTCAGCACGTACTTACTCATCCGAGAAGAAATTCTTTTCAGGAAATGGGGGATGGTCGCAGGTGATCGAGATCGACGGCCGTGCGTCTTAATGTCATACAGCACTTGGGTGACCACAGAGGCTTGGTGTGTGAGCAAAGAAGTCACCATCTTGTCGATACTAGTATTTTTCCCCAACAATAGTTTCAGCAAATTCCAATTAGACTCAATAAGATTTGTCGTCGTATTCCCCGCTGAAAAGTATGTACTGCGAATGTAGTTTGCCCACATGCTCCGACAACCCCTCCAATTATCGTTGAAGTAGGCAAGTACATCAGGGTGCTCCTCTTCTGCAAACGTTTTGAGCTCCTCATACCAGCGCAAATACGTAGTCTCAGTCGGGCTATTCAAATCACAACACAAAACAAAACCGTACAGTTTAGTGATTGCACTTAGTCGGGGTTGTGAAAGCTCCGCACCCGTACAGCATATTGGCGAAACAGCGCTGGACAGTATCTCTTTCCACCGGCTTCAGACCAAATCGCCTCCCTAGCAGCTTCTTCCAGTAAGCAAGGGCGTGAAATTGACATAGCAAAACCTTGGCTTTGGGAAAACTTTTCTCAAGAACGCTCCACTCCACAAAGTGCTTGTCAATGACAAACGTCTGAATACTGGTCCATGTTTGTGGGTTTTTCTCCTTGAAGAAGCGGAATATAGCAGCCATGGTGTCCGCTCTCTCATTCAATGCCAGAAAGTCTAGCACCGGAATCCCACGTCCAGTTGGCGACGTAGCAATAAGACTCCTTAAAATACACCAACACAGAAACAGTATATGTTAGCATCAATAACGTCGCAATAGCGTCATCAATAACGTTACACTAACAACATTAATATGGCAACGTTGCTATAAAAGTGCTGCGCCACCTGCGTTGATCGCTGCCTTACCTAAGTGGAAGCCGAGGTTGTTGGTCCCGTGAGTGAAATCCAGTGCGAGGATTTCTCCCCACTTCTGACACGCCAACTTCTGGACTCGGGTCTGGATGACGATGCCGCATGTGATATCAAGGTCGTCTTGTATCATGAGTACGTCGCTCCCATCTACTTGCTTCAAGGCGTGAAGTAAGGCTTTTAGGCGCTCTTGAGCAGTCGAGCCATGTTGCATACGTCGGAGTACATTTCGAATCAATTGTGAAGAAACTCTTTTCCCTTTGAAAACATTACATTTTGTAAGAATAAACAAAATGCCAACAAATATACAACTGCCTACTCACCCAGCTCGTTCGTCGCGTAGGTGGCGATTTGGCTGGAGCTCATGTGCGCATCAGCGAGGACAGCTATGTTGTCAGCAACAGGGCCATCGGACGGCACGTCGTTGATCCCGTTAATAAAACGGCCATTATCCGCACGGTAGTTATGGAGACGCCACTTGTTTTTAAAACGACGCACCAAATTGCGCCTTCATCCTTGGTCGCTACCTTCATAACCGTAGCATCAAGCCGCACTTTGCAATCGGTGAAGTTAGAATGGGCCTCACGAATACCCTCGCTTCGACTCGCTTTCATAACGCCGTGGATACAACGAAATTTTTGAACCCGAACTTGAACTCGTGGGGGACCGATGAGTTATCAGGCCTGCGCTCATGTAAATGTCATAGATTAGTATGAGCCAGAACTAGAACAATTTAGTGCTGCGTACCCTTTGCATTTAGCAACCGTCTTGCTTGAACGAATTCGAAAGCGAAAGCCCTGAGAATGGGCATATGCTACCAAAGCCAACGCTACCTGATCCCAGGAGAGGTAACCCTGCGTGGGACCGGCTCCCCGTACACGGGTACATCCAAATGCGCCGACGCAATCTCGTCTCTTGACTCTGATGTCCCGCTCTTTCGTTTGCGTGGTTTTTCTCCTCTAAGAATCGCGCTTCCTCGGGTAGGTCGATGAGGGCTTGTTCAGGGATCAAATCAGCAAACGGGTCTGCCACTTGCGTGAGCGGCACGTCGCTATCATTCATATCATCGGTTGAGGCCGATTCATCACTGCTAGAAGCTGGTGCATGCGGAGAGAAGACGCGCCTGATTGCTTTCGACTTTGGTGTAGTACCGCCTGACACTTGTATCACGGAGAAGAATATCAGTAAACATCAACTTCAATATATGCAACGTTTCTATAAGCAACGTTAGTAGAACCTACGTTAGTAGAAGCAACGTTACCTGAGCATGATCCGCTGCTTCCCATCGGCGTCACGTTCTTACTGCGTGAGGTCGCGTTTTCTTTTGTTTGCTGGTCGCTACGTAGCACGCAAAAACTATTATAAATGATAAATACTTTAAAACAGCATGGTGTCATGACCCACATTTGCGTCTCTTGGGTACATTCTTCTTTCCTGCCCTGATATTTGCCTTCACAGAAGACGTGCTGCTGGAAACCGGCGCGGGCGACACAGCGCCGCCGGAATTCCGCACAGGGGGTGCAACGCGGATTCGTTTCTGCGCAGGAGACTCAGTCTTGTCGAGTATTGGCGGGGGTGATGCAGCCCCGGCAACCTTCTGCCCGGACAACGCAGTCGTCTCGGGCTGCAGCGTTTTGGGTGGGCCTTCAGGAACTTAAAATCAAAACACAACGATCATCAACCAAGTACATAAAGCAATGTAAGTTCAGCAACATAAGCACAGCAACGTTTAACATAGCAACGTTCACCCACATCCGGACTTCTGCATGGGAGACGCAGCCTCATTCGTCATCTGCGCGGGTGGAGCAGGGATCTTGGGCTTGGGCGTGAGCGGTCTGGCCCCCTCGACTTGGGGTGGGCGATGCAGCCTCCCAGGCTTCTTCACGGGTGGCGCAGCGGTGCTAGGCTTCAGTGTTTTGGGTGGGGCTGCGCTATAGTAAAAGAATATAGCGAACGTCAGTAAAGTACTTAATGCAACCTTAATTCAGCAACATAAGCACAGCAACGTTTAACATAGCAACGTTCACCCACATCCGGACTTCTGCATGGGGGCGCAGCCTCATTCGTCATCTGCGCGGGTGGCGCAGGGATGCTGGGCTTGGGCATGTTGGATGGGGCTTTGTAATAGAAAAATAGCATAGTTAACACCAAGAAGATAGGTGAAGCAACGAAAGTAAAGCCACGGATACCCACCTAGCTCTCGTGTTGTTCGCTTAGTCGAGTTCCCGCCCTTCTTCCGTTTCCGTATTGTTTTGGCTGCTCCATAGAACCAGCCATATTTGCAACAAGTTTAGATGATTCCTACAAACAAGTAGTCATTAACACGACTTCAAACTTACGTTTAGGCTCTTTACGAGCCTTCTTTCGCAGTGGCTCACGCGCCGGGCTGTCACTTCCCCACAGTAGTCTTCATCGCTTGGGTGGTCTTGACCCATTTCCCGATACTGCGGGGCCTTTCGTGATGCACGCTCGCGCAGGTCCATCGCTGTCGTGCGAACGGTTTTTTCTTTCGAAATGGGGGTTGAGAAATCACGCATTAGTACTGATTTACCTCTGCTAAGTTCGGCTCTAAGTAAAAGCATAACCAATGAGTTTCTTTGACGAGAGGAAAAATTGAGGGAAAAGAGGGATTTGGGTCTCTCGTAATTTACGCGTCAGCTATTTGTGGAGCAACGTTATTATTGTTAATGCAACGTTATATTCTTGTGGTTAGGTGTATTTAACGTTGCAGGACCCACTTCCGCTCGGATCCCAGGATTACAACAATAACTTTGTATCAGGATTCATCCAGGATTATTGTACGGATTTACCAGGACGTAAGGTAAAGTATTTTTCTGGGTGGTATTTTTCGTGGTAGCCATTATTAGTGGTTGTCAGACTTGGATGCAAGGCGCGAATCCAAGCAGGTTCGACTATGTTCATTGGCTAAACATTTCTTGCATTCCAAGTGATCTTACCCATGCTCTCGGCTTCTAAGAGATCACTTGGATGTGTGGTACACCAAACTCCCCACAGATCGCAACACGTCGAAGATGAGCGGGAAGCGCACCAAGAAGAAGCCGGTCTTCTGGGACCGTGACGGTGTGAGCGAGGACAAGTCTTCTCTTCAGGTCGTCCTGGGGGATTGGCTCTCAACGGAGACGAACTACAACAAATGGCGGGGAGTGACCGCAACAGCGGAAATACCAAGGAGGCTTTGCTAAAGAAAATTGTTGCCGAGTTGATGGCCGCTGGGATCCAGCACCGCACGACTGGGGACGTCCGTGAAAAATCAACACAATTGAGAAGCAGTTCCGTGAGGCTGTCGACTTCCAGGCTCAGACAGGCTCCGGCATCACTAGCGAGTCGACCTTACGAGGCGAGATCCTGAAGCGCTGTCCCTACTACTACCAGCTCGCGGATGTGTTCGAGTCACGCCCCTCTGCCCGCCCTCCTGTCACTTCAGACGAAATCGACGACGAGGAGGAATGTCCAAGTGCAATAATCCAGAGAGGTGAAAATCGCCCACTTGCTCTCGAAGATACCGCCGGGGATGGAAAACTCCAGACGAAGAACCCCGTCGAAAAGCTGCTGGACCAACAGAATGCTGCGAGTAAACAGAGGGCGCAAAAGGCTAGGCGAATGCTTCAGCTGGAGGAAACCAAGCTGGAGCTAAAGCAGCGCGAAGTCAAGTTGAAGGAGGACCACGCCGGAGTTGAATTGGCTTTAAAACAAGTTCAGCTACAAGCCGCAAAACGCAACGCTCTCGTACAGCTCGTGCTCGCCCGAAAGCAGCTTCTCGACAACGGGGTCTCGGGCGACGAAGTAGATCGCCTTCTTCCTCCACCGGCGTGATACCGGTAGTTAGCACTCACGCGAAGTACGCATCAGAACCAATTGTCGAACACTAAATCTCGCAAAAATTCACGCCGATCTGCACCCGTTGTACCGTCATAGCTTAATTGATCTTCCACGTCATCGACTTCATCTCCGCCACTAGGCTCGGGTTGAATCCATTCAGCTGGGATTGGATCTTCAATACCCATGTTGTGCAGGATCATGCAAGCTCGAATCAAACTGATTGCGTCTGTCATTTCCTTTTGTTTCGAAGTGTGCACCGCAGCTTTATTAGCAGTGGAAAGCGGCCTTTGATCATCCCGATGCAATGCTCAACACGAATGCGAACTTTGGCCAAGCATTTGTTGAAGAAGTTTTTACGTCAAGCTGACCACCTTGCGATGTTTTAAATGCCGGAATAAGTACTCGGGAGGCTTGGTAGGCCGAGTCACCAAGCAAATACTGGTCATCGTTAAAAAATATATCTCGTCGCAGAGACACTTTGCAATTCCGCCAAACTCGATTGTCGTGGCTGGAACCGGGCCACCCCACGTTCTCGTAACGAACGCGACAAAGGTCATCACAAACCACCAAGCCGTTAATTGGGTAGGAAGCCTTTCGTGAGAAATAGTCTTCACCGTGATCTTGGGGTCGAGTCAGCAGCGGAAACAGCGTCCAGTCAATCATACCAATACAATTTGGCAGCGTAGACGAACTCTTTGTTCTTGCCGAGATCTCGCCTCGCTCTTCAGCATCCGGCCACACAATCACCTTGCTTCGAAAGCTATTTTGCGCCCGTATCGTCCGCTTGGCTAAGAGAGCCTCAGGCATATGGCTGCCTACGGAGAGAAAGTCGGCTGAATGGCCTTCGCCGTCCGTCGATCCGAGTGTCTTTAGCAGTCCCATAATATGTATCCCCACGCTCATCTTTTGTTGTTTTCCAGGGACGCTCTGGAACTCTTCATGATCACCAATAAGGGTGGAGACGGCTAAGCAAAACTGGCGGGACAGTCGAAAGTGAAGTTGAATTCAGATTCGGGCATACTTCCCAGGTAAAACCGAATCCTGGAAGGTGGTCGCGGAACACGTCGTCGAGAAGAGATGTACCGTTTAGCGCTCAGGACAACGTACAGAGCTGAAATCTCGTCTAGCTCCTCATCTGCACTGGAGCTGTCATCGTCGTTGTTCAGTTGCCTTTCCAGTGCCGTTCGCCAGAGCATGCGGACACTTTTCTCTTGCGACTTTGAGTTGGCATCGTGGGGAGTGACCCAAAGGTCGCTGTTTGGATCCGAGCTTGGATCGATCTTAGAGAGGTAGTCAAAGTTAGTGCATTTTCGTTGGCTAAAATATTCTCTTGGATTCGCAGCTTGCATCCAAGTCTGACAACCACTATTGAAACCGCTGCCAGAATGGGAAGCGGCGTGCCCCCAGCACACGTAGGATCCGGCGACAACGAAGGCGAGAAACTCGGCGCGAAGATGGCGGATGACGCTGGCAAGCCCAGGCACGCAGCAGCCGGCGAGAAACCCGACGCGGAGATGGCGGTCGACGCGGGAAAGCCCTAATACACGCAAAACCGATGAATGACGGCGCGAAACCCGCCACGGGGGCGGTGGACGACGCTGGCAAGCCCAGACACACAGCAGTCGGCGAGAATCCCGACGCGGATATGGCGAACGACACGGGTAAGCTCAGACACACAGCAGCCGGCGATGAAGGAGAGAAACGCGGCGCGGAAATGGTGGCCGACGTTTGCAAGCCCACAAGAGACGCAGCAGCCGATGACGAAGGCGAGAAGCTTGGGGCCGATAAGGTGGACGAAGCTATCTAGGAATAACAGCCAGCGACGACGGAGAAACAACCGGCGCGGAGATGGTGGACGAAGCTGAAAAGACCGCAAGACACCCAGCATCCGGCGATGACGGAGAAACACTTGGTGGGCGACGCTGATAAAGAGGCTGGCACCCCTGTTGTGGATGGTGACTCTGAGGTTGAGGCGAATGTATCAAGTTCAGAGGAGGACGTCGGTGATGAGTGGAGGGTACCCGAACAGGACTCGTATCTGATCAGGATTTGTCCAGGATTCGGCCCAGGATTCGGATCAGGATCCACACTGTGACCAAAGAAATCGAGTCGAGGGTGGTTCTCATCAAGTAGTTGTCGTTGCCCCACATGCCTGGCACTAAGACTGGGAGTCGTGGCTTGCGCATTTAGATGAGTACAGTGAGAAGACCAAGCAAGTCATTCCCACGCTCGAAAACATGGGCCGCGCGGAGGGAAACAGACGTCTCCAGAAAACCAAGAAAGGATTGGACGATGCGGCGCTAATACCAGAAGGTCTCGACACCCATATCAGCGAACCTATATGGATGACCAGGGAGAAAGAGACGAGGGTCGGGCAAACGCCCACGCCACCACATCCGGGAAACGGACTGCCCATTTCGCTTCGTGGCCCAATGACAACATCGCGAAGGGAAGTGGCAACTTGGAGGCAAGTTGGGCCGCTTCTATCACAACCACCCCATTACGTATGCAACCTACCCATACGCCCGCGGAGTATCTGATGCGATGATGATGGAAGATATGCTTGCTGTCGGAGCAAAATGATCCAAGATTTACGACTACTTGCTGGAGCATGAGCAGAACGTGACCCAGACGGACGTGGAGAACATTGTGCAGGACTTCGCTTCGCCAGTGTCTTCCCTGGACGACAACGACGCGACAGCTGCCGAAGTTGGTTCGCTGGCTGCCGCTGACCCGGAAAACTGCGTGATCATTGCAGAAACTGAGACTGAGAGAGAGGAGTGATTTCACTGTCGACTGCATTTATGCGGAAGACATTCAGTCGCATTGGAGAAGCTCTGCTAGTCGATTGCACACACAAGACGAACAGGTAAACGATACCTCGATGCAGGATTTATACAGAATTTATGCAGGACTAGGCTTACAAGGTATACACCAACAACCAGCTTCTGACGTTCGTGGTCATGAACGCGTTTGGTGAAGGGGTGGTCGTGCAGCACTCGATTATAGAAGCTAATGGTGATTGGCACATGGATATGGCAATATCACATTTCAAACGTGCACATCCTGACGGTTTGAAATTGCTGCGAGTGGTCATTGTGGACAAAGACATGATCGAAGTGCGAGTTCTGCAGTCCAACTTCCCGGAAGCTCGGGTTTTGATTTGTCATTTCACGTCATTAAATACTAGAAGGAGAAGCGCGCGAAACCTGAGTTTGGGAAGGTCTCTAGTGACGATGCCTCTCAGGAGGATGTAGCTATTCATAAAATGGTCTACGCGAGCTCTCAAGAAGAGTACGACACCACTCGTGCATCGCTGAGAGGTCTATGCTCGCGAAGTGGACTGGAAGAGTTCTGTAAGTACTTCACCAAGAACTGGGATTCATGTCAAGACATGTGGGTCATTCATTTGAGGGCTAAACTTCCCCACTTCAAGAACCAACGCCCTTATACCAAAATCTAAACGAACCAATCAAAAACTCAGTGATAGGTCTATAGAGTGTAAACTTCTTGGTCTTTCCGATAGGTATAAATGCTATCGCCTACTGGACGTAAAAGGCAATAGGTACCTCAATGCCCGAGATGTCAACTTTGGGACGACATATACTGAGGGCTGATTGCACGGTCATTTCCATCAGGAGTTAATACTTACATACCCAGTAACTGACTTTCTGTTTTCATTAGCATTCGAGAAGCTCGCGTCTGTGTTTACAGTTCATATATCACCTCTTTCTTCTTTCCGTCAAATATTAGACCGTACATCGACGTTCCTTTCAGATACTTTAGTACTCTTGGAACAGCCTTATAATGGGCATGACAAAAACTTACTCAATTCTCTGACAGCATTTGCTATATCAGGGCGTGTACCTCTCACAAGGTACATCAGTGAACCCACTAATCCTCTATAATCGAATGGCCGAGCTGCAATTTGCTCCGGATTTAACTTGTCCTCTTTCTCAAGGGCCACACTTTTGGCTTGGGGAGTTGGCTCTGTATTACTCTCACTCATATCAAACTTTTGTAGTAAGTCCATAATATATTTATGTTGTGACATGCTTAGAATCCTATTGGCCCGGTCCCGCTTAATCTCCATCTTTAAGAGATAATGGATATCACCAAGGTCTTTCATTGTAAATCTCGAAGCCAGTTTGGCCGTCACCTTTTGCATCAGTTTCATATCACTCGCAGCAATAGTAATATCATCCACGTAAACGCAAATAAGTACTACGTGCGTCACTCCATTTACCTCCCACTTTTGTCGGTACAAACAGTACTCCTTTTTGCATCGACAAAACCCTATGCTTGCCAAGAACTTATTCAGAAGCGCATACCAACTACGCGGAGCCTGTTTGAGCCCGTACAAGCTCTTTTTCAGTTTGCAAACGCGGGACGCGTCGCCATGCCTAAAACCGTGTGGTTGTTGCATGTAAATTTCCTCAAATAGCGACCCATTAAGAAATGCAGTAGACACATCCATTTGGTGGACATGAAAGTCCTTTATAGTTGCTATTGCCAGTAGTAGTCTCAATGATTCATACCGAGTTACCGGAGAAAATATCTCATCGAAATCGACCCCGTGGATTTGAGTGTTTCCTCTTACAAATAGTCTTGATTTAAACCTTTCAACCGTTCCATCTGGGTTATATTTCACATCAAATACCCAGTGACATCCTAATATTTTGCGTCCTTTCGGTAAATGTATTTTCCCATGTATCATTGGTTACTAATGCCTGGTATTCAATCTGCAATGCTGTCTCCCACTGTTGAGCATGTGGACCTCGTCTTGCTTCCTTTATTGACCTATGGATCGGTATCACTTTCGTACTGGTTGTGACAGCATTGATTGAGACTATATAATCCCTGAGGCGGGAGCTGAGGTGCTTTTTCCGACGACCTCGAGGAATAGGGGAACAGATACACGTTGTCTACCATATCCCACTGTTTCTGTACTTGTCACGACCTCTTCCTCTCCATCGTCAACTCGTGGTCGCTTTTGGGGGAAATTAGAGTTTATTTCTCCTTTTTTTGCCTAATTCACAAATTTCTAGGACGCATTCATTGGTTAACTCGACCGGTCGACTTACTTAGAACCTTTACCCAGGGTGCACACTTGCTCGATCCATTAAATGCTATACAAATAATCTATCACGATTGTAGCATTTACACCGTCCAAATCAGTATATTTTGGTGCCGCGGACCGGCTTAATTCAGCCGGACTATTTTAGATTTTAAATTACATATAAGCTGGTACATTTACCCTCCACTTTGTAACCAACCGAGGATCGACTTAATTTCAGCCGGCTACATTTGAAACGAGGAGCAGCTTAATTCAGCCGTCTATAACCACCATCTCACATTGGCCAAATTTAGATTGATAAGGTTTTCGATGTATTTTCGAATGCTTAGATGCAGTTTTAAGCTCTGGGTGAAAGATGAAGGTGCACGCAGCAGTATGGAGTTTTGATGAAGACGAGGGGGCCACATATACCAAGAAGTATGCGGCAAAGCGCAAGTCTCTGAACGATTCGAGCCGCGACGAGTGTGATAGCAAATGCATGCGGGGTCAAGGGGGAATCCAGATTCGCAACAAGTGGTTCAAGCTTCCTAATGACACCAGGCAGCGCTTGTTGAATCTCACACTAGATCCCTCGTTCCCGGATCAGTCAAATGGGATACAGGACGAGCGCTCGAAGACTAGTCCAAAAAGCTGTTCAATCCACGTCAGTTGGCATTCATGACCGTACGCCAAGTCCTAACGTGAAAACTGCACCGACAACCACACCGACTATTGTAACGTAGGGTACTTCATCACGCGATGAAGAGGCACTCCCACACTTGTGAGGCGCTTTAAAAAGCGTGATCTCGCTACTTCGACGTACTTTCCCGCGTAGAATCACTCAAGATTCAAACTGCCTACACCAAGGGAAGCATGACATATGTCATTGAATCAATTTCTACTGGTGTACGGAGTGCTTTTTTACTGGCCCACGCTCGAGATCTGTGCATCACCTCCGCGGATGCGTTTACTGCTGTTTTTACAAGAGTATCGGACGTATTAGCAAGCGCCTATCGAACACAATGCCCCCTGCATCTGACTTCACTGACGGAGCCCCATCAGTTGAATTCGCATCTGGAAGAATTATGCAAGCTAGAGATCTATATTTGAGCTCTTTAGAGCTGCTGAAGAGGGTCTGACTAACAGTGGAATTGAAGTCGATCCCGACCCTCTCTCCTTGATCCGTCTCATCGGTTCTTCGGTTTTCCTACTCTCCTCTGAGAGTTATCAGACGTACTCGGTAGGGTAGATACGATCAAAGAATCGTTCGTTTATTAAATTCAAAACATGCACTCGCCTTACTGGTCGCAACCGATCTCTCATTCGTCTGAATCACTACTTGAATTCAAAGCGCGCGATCTCGTCGTACTAACCTGCTTGATCTTGAAGTACTCCGAAGTTCTCAACTTGAACATTTGCAGGTCCTTGTATGTAGGACAACATTGCGTCGTAGGTCCGGGCGAAGCACGTTATCCAAATCTTCTTCGCTTGACATCAGCTCATTATCACTGTTAGAGGAGGACTCTGATTCTTCCACATTATCTAGGAGGGATACAGGCCATGGTATTTTGATTGAAAGTCGTTTGGGGGCCTTTGCTCTGTCTAAATCGATGTCAAACTTCAAGTTGGCTTAGCGACGAGCAAGTTTTTCAATACCTACAACGAAATCGGGCAAATTCGGGTGGGAGGCCTGCATTCATCTCACGATTGAAGCGCTCTAAGGGATTATTGGTTCTGCTAATCACTCCCTTTGAATATGGCTCTAAATTCCAAAGCTTTGGAGGGAACCTTACGATATAGGTACGAACAAAGTACTTCCAAAACCTTTTCCACTTTGAGGCGGAACAACCCAGACCTGCTGGCTCGCACTCGGATGCAATCTTCGCCTTGACCCAAAACAATCCCTGCTTCTTCACTTTGTCTTGTTTGATCACAGTGAGCATGTCTTGAACACCGTGCCGCATGGTAACAGCACTCAAGATTCGAAATGCCAAAATATTTCATATTGCGTCTGCAAGCCTGATTAAAGTGAAAGAGGCAGTCTACGGTGAGCCGGGCACTCGCGCTGTGGAGGCGATTGAAGTCCGTACTGTTCGAGTTGACATCGACCGTGAAGTCTTGCCAGAACACCGAGTTGGCATGCGTCTCTCCTGCATCAAGCTGCTGCCGCGTCACCCTTCCCCATTTCCACAAAGCGAGTGGAGTACGCATCCGAGAAAAGCATCGTGAGTACACGCGCGCATCAATGCTTCGAGGGGGCCAGTACTGATCTTTGACAGGGGCGCGGACTCCACAACCTCAGCAACCAGGCTCAGCTGGTACTCCTCGAAAGCTACCAGCTTCTTGATGCGCTCCTCAACTGGCGTCTTGCGGATGACGCGCAGCGTTGGACTTGTGCACTCCTTCCTGAGTTGCTCGATGGCCCACTGCGTGTAGTCGTCCGAGGTTGGCGGGATTGTTGTTTCGGGCTTCTTCACAGTCCACCTCAATAGTAGTGAAGACGAGATGGCCGTCACATCGACGCTGGCCTCACAATCTGCGCTCTCCATCTTCTATCTGGTCTCTGCAATTCCAAAGTCAGAATGACGAGAAGCACAAACAAAGCCCGTTTCACTATCGAAGGAGCTCGCCCACCAGCGTCATGGAAGTATGCCTTGAACCGAGCGCAGGTTTGACAATATTTCCAATGCACTGGCACGGCGGCGTGGCACGATCCGTACCTGACCGGGGTGCCATCCAGACGGGTCTCCTAACCCTCTGGCACTGATGGCAGACACTTCGTCCGGTTAGGAATGGGCCTTAGATGTCGCGCGAATGGAGCGCATTAAAGTGTGAAGTCCTGTTGGTACGCGCTGGTAAGAGTTGCGGGCTCAAAGTTAGCCGTCAAGTGTTATGGCTACCTGTACGCCTCAAAGGCAGAACTACCATCCTAAAGCCTTAGCGAGACTGGTTTAGCTTGGCCGGAATGCTACCTGGACCTGCCCGTAGTGCAACTACGATTATCATCTATGACACTATTAACGGCGGCTTCACTTTAACTACATTCGCAACTTCGAAATAGCAGATACTGCGGCTGGAAAGCAGGCGCATAAGATTTGTAACGGACTAGTCTGTAGTTATATATGTAGGTAGATCTAAATAGGTTGATATTGAAAGTAGATACGAAGACACGGCTAGCGTGTACTTCGTTGGCATTCTCTGATTGGTTGAAAGTGTAGATCTATTTCAGCCAATAGGACGACAGTTTGCATTTGAGTGGACCCGACGGGCCCTCTCCTAAATCAGAATTTAATTTGCCACAAAGCCCATACTACGACTCAGTCTTCTGAGTCTGTGACGCTTCCTCGCATCTATAGTGTAAGCTAGATAACGGACACACCTGACCCGTTATAAGATTCGCCGATGACGTGGTCATATAGGCTGAGTGCACTATGTATGAAATCTACTACCTGCACATGCACTCTAAAATAACTGTAAGCGGCCCTTGTTGGGCTATGATTGTAATCCAGCACTGGTAACTTGACAGTAGAACTTCAATTTAATGTCAATCGCTTGCAACTGGCAACCTCCCAGTGCTTCTTTACAGTGAAGCAACTTACAGTTAGTGGGTACTGTACATTATTTTAGTAGAGTTCATGCAGAGTGCAGTAGACCTACAGTATATGACCACGACCCTATATGACCACGTCCTCGTTGTATGTACAGCGCCTGCTACTTTATCCACAGCATCTGCTAGAGCCCCATAACGCGTAGATGATAATCTAGATACATGAAGCATCCCGGACAAACCGCGTTGGGTCTTTGGAAATGTTTGCTTTTAGACGTAGTCAGACACTTGACGGCTAGCTCTCAGCCAGCAACTCGTGCCAACGCGTGTGTGTAATACCGGCAGCACTTCGCATGTTAATGCGCTCGAAAGTGCGATCTGTGCACGCGGCCTGTTCACTCGGACAAAAGACAAAGTGGTTGCAAGCACTTACCCGGATATGTAAACCTCACCCGCCGCACTTATTGACCAATCAGGTCGATTTAAACAATACCGCGCGCGTTCGGACATCCGAACCCATCTTCGGACAATCGGATAACCCGTTCAGTATCCCACTGAACTCGGTGCTGGTCGCCAAGATCCTGCAGAATGACGCTGTGGTGGAGTGCATGGTGTTCTTCTCGCAGCTTTCGCCCGTTGACCAATTGGCTGTTGCATCTTGCGTATTTTTCTTGTTCTCGAACAAATCTTTCCCATCTGCTGATAATGTTGATCTTATTAGACAGGTTGTTATAATACTGATGACATACTGTACACAAATCATGGATACTTCAGGACTATAACAAAAAATAATCCTGGGCTCCATTGCCCGCCTTACTTTAAAAGAAAGCAAGTGATCGCCATATTCTAAAAATACCGTGTCCCTTCGATCACTTCAATGGGCGTGCCTGCAGGTGAATCAAGCTGCTGCAGCCGCTGCAAGACATACCGTACAACATTAATTCAATAATTTACCCCGTCAGAACTATCAACTCCTCATCGACTACGAAATATTCGACGTTCACTTTGTAGCTGGTGGTCGTCCGTCATGGCCTTAGCCCAGGCCGATGATAACATCCTTGAAGAAGTCCCGTCGAGGCGAACAGATGCCCGCCACATTCATCTCGAGAGCTACAGGTCTGAGGCTTGCATGAACGCATCCTTTTCCTTCTTCTCGTACCGCAGACACCTCCGCCCACGAGTTGTTGCTGTACGAGCCACGGTATTCTAGCGCCTTCTGCTGCGGCACTTTGCGCGTTCCTCGTACGGCAACATACCCTGATGTCACGCACGGCGATCAGCGTCGAGCTCTAGTATCCATGTGGTGCCTGAAATCCATCGCGTCCGTGCGGCCACCTAGGAAGTCGATGGACGCGTTTCCGGCATCCTCTAGATCCACCTGGTCCACCAGCTCGATCATATCAGTCGTCGACAGCTTCAGGTGGAACGCCTTCACAAACTTCAACACAGATGATATCATCCCTGCCAGCTTGGCACCGTTGGAGACTCCCGCCTGACTGGTCATGGCTGGTCATGTGGGATGGCGACGCGTAGTATGCATGAACAGAGCGCCCTTGTCCAGCGGAGTCGCTCGTTCGGCCAGCGGCCGATTGACTTTGCAGCGGGCAGCTGATTGGCTACGTGTATGATGGTCTTTGTCGACGGTCCCAGCGTCTCATCCACCCTTAGCTAAAACCTCGTCGAGCAGGTTGACAGTGATGCCTTCCGCCACATTCTAAAACCGCTCCAGCAGCACGGACTTGTTCAGCTGTGCGTAGTTATGCGCCACCTTGTGCTTCATCTTCTGGACCACGAAGAAAACGTTTCCCCCGTCAGCATTCTGAACCAAGTGCAATACGTTGTGGACGGCTTGGGTAGCTGTTCAATGTGCTGCTCCCACTTGGACGTGGCAACAGGACGTGTGGTCGCGAGCGATGAACAGGATTCTCCCAGGATTGTTGCATGACTAGTCCATGACTTACTCTTCTTTCGCTTAAATTGCCGAATCATTCACGTTGGTGACAGGAATTGTTTCCTGAGCCCATGCACAAAGATTAAGCGTCCTTTCAGGATGTAGTAGAACAGCTCAAACAGGCGCATGGGCAGAGCGTTATTGCTCATGCCGTTCGTGATCCCTTTCACCATTTGACGTATGAACATCCAGTATACAAACACTCCACAGCTAAATTGGTCGACCTGGATGGGGTGGTTCTGTGGCACCACTTCATAGTTGATGAGCCCGTGGAACTTAAGATACGTGGCCACCCCATTTGCAGCCCGCTCGTATCCTTTTTGATTGAGCGGGTCGTAGTAATAGAGACACCTTAACGACGATACACCACCAGTGCGCGCTGCCGAAGTTCAGAGGTAGCATTACAGTGTCCACATCCAAATCAGAAACGTGAGTCACGATGCGAGCGAGAACGTCATCCGATACGATTTCCTCCCGGTATTTCGCGCACGTGAAGTTTTGTAGATACTGCTTGGAACCCTGCAAATCGGCCTGTATGGTATTCTCTGGCAAGTCTGTCACAGAGTCCGCGGATGCATGCATCCAACAGCCACTACGGTGATACCACTCTATACATCATAGCATACACGAGTTCAAGGGAGTCATCGAGGCCTTCGATGTGTCGATATGGGTAAGCACGTAGAATTTGATCTCCAACTTGCTTGCGCAAGTCATGGTATTACGCAGGAGTGCCGGTAGTGCATCCTCCGAAATCCATTTGACCGCATCCAAGCCAAGTTGAACAGTTTCCTTCATATTGTCGACTCGTTTCATCAGCTCAAAAGGCTGACGCGAGAATGCTCCAACGTCCTTAATTTGCACGACTCCAACCACTCTACTGGGACCGGTGACTTCTGCGGCTTCAGGTTTAGCTAGTACGTGGTCCCGTCTAGTGTTTCGGACTAGCAGCATCTTCATACAGTGGTCCACCTCGTCCAACAGCTTGGTGGGCAATACGTTAAATGGGCTCAGTACTAATACAGGATTCCGCATTTAGCGGAACAAAGGGTTTTTGTCGGCAGCTTGGGCATACTTTGCCAACACCCACAATAGTCGTTTTTGCGTTTTCACAAGTCCCTGCTTTCCACGGGCGAGAGAATCCACAAGACATTGCAGTGTATCTGCTTCAGCTGCTGCGCGACCGTGTTCTGCAGCATTATACCATTTGCGATCATCTCGCTCACTTGAAGCCGTCACAGTGTGCTACTTCTGTGGCCGGCCTACCTTGCACCCCTTGTGTTAATACGGACCTTCGGTATAGCTTTCCCTGGGGTATTTGCTGGGCTTGCATCTCTTTGCGTCTACGGCTGCATCTCTCGGCATCTCCGGAGGCATCTGTATCTGCATCAACCATGTTTTCTTCGACCTTACTTTTGCAGGCTGAAACGTTCGATTCCTCCGAAGGATCGTCTGGACCCACACTCTTGCGCTTCTGACGAACATTGCGCCACTGATGTAGCATGAACCCGAGTATGACATCGAACTCATCCCCATTCGTCAAATCAGCTAGCTCCGATGCAATTAATTGCGTAGCCCTGACAGCTTCCTTGTATCGGTCGGCATGCGTCCGAGGTTTCTTCCGAATGTTGCTGAATTCGCCTCGAAGGCTTGGTACTACACCTGACGTACAGACCGTAGATTTGACACAGAACTTGTCCACCTGTATAATGTTCAAATCATGTAGGAATTCTGTTCATACTAATATAATTCACCGTTTTCGATACAGTTTCACGGAATCACAGCTCCTACGAAATTTGTATGTCTTTCGTAAGTTATGTCATGCCGGAACGGTAGTCGAATGGGTCTAGTAAATCCACAGTCACATTTCCAATCGTTTTTGTTGAGTCTGTGGATGCTGGAGCCACCGCGAACCTTGATTTTGTCGGTATTGTCTGGGCTTATCTCGTACGCGTATACTTCCGCCTTCGACAGTGCAGCTACATATTGTGGGTCAATTTGCTGATCTACGAAGTTGGTCGTAAACCTTAGAACATTTGACATCTCCTCATCGTAGTTGTGCTGACGAAGCGATCAATACGAGACAACCGGTACTCGTACTCGTTCTCCGCTCGTCTGGCACCTGCCACCAGAGCTTCTACACATTGATCCATGCTCTTACTGCTGTTGATTACGTCTTTCAGCTTCCCAAAGAAGCTTTCAAGACGATTGTTGGTGAGCATGTACTGCCCCATATTCTTAGCTTCATTCCGGTTGGTTGGGCTCCAAATAATGCCTCATATGGGCACTTACCTTTAAGTCGGGCGGTGGGAATACTATTATTGACTGTCGTCATATATTCTAGTGCCTCCGGCCACCATTTTGCAGCCATTCCGGACCCCATTAACGCGCATCTAACTTTGCCCATAATTGTCTGGTGTGCTCGTTCGGCAGATCCATTTTTCCCTGAGATTCCACATTGGACTGCTGGTACACAATACCATTCTTATCACAGTAGTTTTTAATACAGTGTTGACAAATTCACTACCCCCATCCGTCCTTATTCTTTTAACTGTATACGGGAATTGTTTTCCCAATTGTTTAATGAGAACTTTTACAATAGTCCCGACCTCTTTTAGTGACTTCATTACGAAGTACCATTTATAAGCCGTAGCGTCGTCAACTACAGCTAGGGCATACTTGTGCCCGTTAGTAGTATACAGACCTTGTGGTTTTATTTTTCCCACTGAGTCCATGTGCAGAGTATGAAGAGGAACGGACGCCTTTTCGCCTACCATATTCCTATATGACATCCGTCGTGATTTTTGCCAGTTCACAGGTACGACAAAAGAATGGTACACTTTCCATTTCTCGTCGTGACAATTGTGGCGCATCTTTCACAATATTGCCGGCCATGGTTTTTATTAGCCTGCCTTTTCCAACATGACCTAATCTCAGATGCCATTCTTTAAGTGTCTTCTGAAGATTAAGTCGAGTATTTGTTCCAACTGATAGTACTTTGGCGTTAGACATGTATGGCCTACTAGGGAGATAGTACACCTCATCTATTGCAACTGCAGCAAATATGAATCGGTTCTTACTATCTAGAAAGTACAAATATTCCCCATTTTTAGACTGAATATGGTGGTACCCTTGTGTGGCTAAGTAGTAGGCCCTAAGCAAGTTACTACCACAATTCTGATCAAAGGCAACATTCTTTATTGAGATAGTACTGTAGTAACACCCTGGTTTCAGTATACTAAATCTCACTGTTCCTTGTAACTCGCTCGATGAGGTCCCTCCGTTGCCGTACTCGAATGTGTGCGTTCGTCCTTTGCCAAGACGACTGAACCACCCGCGTTCCGAGCTTACTGCGTGACCTGCCCCTGTATAACCACCCACAGATTGTCAGTCACCCTTAGTTGCTTCAGCTTATCGAGGTATCCCGGATATAATTTCCGTACCTCAGAGTCGACGTCCATTGAGTTCATTGGCGTCTCGTTTTCGCTCGATTCACTCAAAGGAACCGCCTCCTTCAACTCGAACTCATCCGCATCCTTAATCGCCTTTTCCAGCTCGCGATCAAACATCAAATCTTCGAGAGGCGTTCTTTCCTCTGGCTGAGCAGCTGCCTTCGTCTTGGTAGTCGACACGGGTCCTTTCTTCACCGCCATCACCCGCTTCTTTTTCGCTCCAGGCGCCGTCCTGATGTTCGACCGGAACAGCGGTCCACCAGTTCGGTTTGGATCACGATCCGCAGCCACCACCGGGCAATCCTTCTTCCAATGGCCGTTCTCGAAACAGTAGAAGCATTCCTTCGCTTGGTGTCATATGGCCTCATCTTGGCTTCTTTTCTTGCCCGTGAACTTCCTCGCAATGTTGATCGCCAACGGACGCCCTTTCTCCGTCAGCATGTTGATCTCCTTCCTCGATCGATCTCCAAACACGCGACGGAGACCTGTCTCCACATTTTCAATCGTAAACTCCGTCTCTTTCATGGTGATGGTGCTTCCCCAAAACTCACTTGGAAGGAGCGTCAACACCTGCATGCAGAGCCAGGGTTCCGTGATCATTTCCTTTCCAACCAGAGCCCTCATCTTGCGGTTAACGTCGTTCCGGAGTTTCTTGAGTTGGCTGAACAGTAGCCCCAAGTTTCCCCAGTTGGCCGTAGTTACGCGCTCCCACTGCCGAAGTAACTCGATTATACCTCCAGCGTCACCAGAGCCAAACTTTAGCTCCAGCTCCTTCCAGATGTCGCAAGACTGCATTCTGGACACATTATCCACCAAACCGCACAGAAAGACGTTAGGCAACGCCTGGTTGAACAAATTTTTCAGTTCAGCGTGAGCCCTAGTCCAATGTTGGTGGCGCCAGCGCAGGTCCTTTGCCTCCTTCTGCGTAATCTCTCCTTCCACAGTGATCACGGGCTTTTCCGGTGTGGCTTCCAGGAAGTTCATCATGACAACCGTAGCCCTAGGTTGGTCCTTTTCCAACAACCCACGCTGGTACGCCTCATCTAGCGTCTCAATGTGGGTCAGCACTTTGTCCTTCCACACATTGAAGTCAGCACCAGTAAACTTCTCCAGTCTCATGACTTGGTCACTCCTCGTGTGACCTTTGCCCATGGTTACGTCTCAGTACGTATCTGAAATATTAGACTGTTTGTGAAGCCGTCAGTTCGGAAGTGAGGAGGACTCTCAAGGTGGGCATAGTTGCCACGCGTCCTCCTCTCCACTTAACATCCCTCGGCAAATTGTGTACTTAGTAAGTATCCTTATGAAGTAAGATGTCTTGTGCTTTTCCTATTGGTTATATATGAGTGTATATTCAGCCAATCATATAGCCTCTTGACAATCGTGCTCATGTTGGCGTCCACATTCGTGGTGATCCTGTACCCGTGCAGCTCGTCGGCCACGTCCATCACATCTTCTAGAGCCTATCGCTTAAGCACACGTGCGAGGCCAGCGACGAGAAGAACAAGGAGTTGAAAAGACTGAGGACGCCCGCATCTTTCTACTGTTGAGCTCGTGCCTGCTGCTGGGGGTGTCCATCGCCTGTTGCTCACTAGCTACTTCGCGCTTGTCGAAGTCGACCGGCCTGGCGGAGGCTTTCCACCCGCTCATCACCAGTCTTCTCGTCGAGAAATGCAGCAAGACGTACACGTTCAACATCAAGGTTCTGTTCTGCGGTGTATACAATTCGACGTTGTTGCAGGGCCCTGGTGTCCACGTTAGTGCTGTACTGACCGCTTCCTTCGCGGCCGCCCAGGACCAGACCGTACGTGCACCACCTGCTCAACCAAAGGCTTCGGCATCTCGTCCTCAATCAAGATCACAGATTCCCTGACGTTCGGCATCTTCATCGAGGGCACCATTCTGCCCTACGGCCTCTTCTACTACGACAACTTCTGGGGCTTCGACACGGAGGTCATGAATACTTGGCTCCCCAAGCATCTTACTCCGTCAAGCAAAAGCGTGAAGCTTTAGACAACATCAGTCGTATTGGCTGCAAGCCAACGGCTCGAAAGCTCGGTATCCCGTTATCTACGTTGCATGCTTGGCGGAGACAAGAGCAGGAATTATTCAGCTTCAGGGGGCACAGACAAGCAAGACGCTAAAAGGACAGGGGCTAAGGGCATCATAACATTCGACACGACATGGTGACTACATGAAGGAGCTGCGTCGCGAAGAAGAGGTACTGCAAACATTATGGTCTGAATGTTTGCAAATTTAATTGACTTCTTTTTTGTAAAGTATTTGTGTACAGGAAATATGATTGAATATATAAAACAAGAGCATCCCACTTCACTAGAGGCGTATTTAGCGACGAAGTCAAGTGACGAAAGGCGTGTAAACGCATTGATGCGCTTGTGCCAGCGGTTTGCAAGCCGGTAAGAAAACTATCTTTCTAATATTGAGCTACTTGCTTTGAAAAGTATATTATTAACTTATCTTTTGATATTTCAACATTTTGTTTTTTATAATATGGTGTTTAGGCATGGGTTTTCAACGCAGCCACAACATTCGAAGAAAAACGAAGCTGTACTACAGCAGACGCATTTAGAATTTGTAATCAAGTTTTGGAGCGAATACAGCCATTTTCCGGATAGTGCTATCTACAACGTCGACGAAACGGCCATTTATTTCGACACTCCACCCCACAAAATATGGGCCCTCAAGGAGGCGTGGATCAGCAAAAGTCAAGCATATGCAGAAGAATGCCGGAAGACTCACAGCTGTGCTCACCATTCGGGCTGACGGTACGTTCATTTATTTTACATTTAATTTACTGTATACTGAAACTAAGTAACGTTATTTGATTTAGGAAAAAAACTGCCAATACTCTTCATTCTGCGAGGAATACCTGGCGGCACTGTGGAGACAAATGAGTTGCCAACATATCCAGATGGACATGTTTATACAGTCCAAGAACATGGCTGGATGGACGCAACTGTTTGGGAGTTTTATATTGAAAGTTTGCTTAAATTTGAAATAGATTCTCCCTCTGTCCTCCTTCTCGATAACTTCGATTCCCATGTATCGGAAGGAGGACAGAATGTGGTAGCGGGGGCTACCTCAGCACTAGTGTGCCCTGTTCCGCCAAACAGCACGTCTGTCTGTCAGCCTCTTGATGTTGGAGTTATGGGTCCACTCAAGAAGAAGCTGACAGGCGTATGGCTATCAGACAATATTAATGGTACACGCACCGCGCAGCAAAAGAGACTTGGCGCGATCAAGCGCACCATTACAGCATGGGAAGGCATCACAGAGCACTGTGTTGTGCGTAGCTTTGAAAAGGCAATTCCAAGATATCCTGAAGTCCAAGTATAGGATAAAAAATGTTTTCTCACCAATCACAAATAGCGAATCACTGATGGGTACGGATTTTTTTGTCGAGATGCCCTGTTTACTTTTGTATGGCGGATACAGTTCAGTGGGGGTACGGATTTCACCGTCGTTGTCTGTACTACACAGGTTATACGGTATCCTTATGGCCAGTACCTACTGTAACGGGGTTTAAAATGTGTCAAGGTATCACTATAGATGAACCCAGTCGATAAAGACCATTGCTAATATCTACAACACAGGATATAATGCACGGCTGCTAATAAAGCGCCGCATGGAGCGGCTGCGGAAACAGCGACGTGAGGAGCAGGAGCGGCGTGTGCGCGGACATCGACCCGAAGCTTTTAGTATGCAATATTTGGCGCTGAACAGTATGATAGTGGATGCTTTTCATTAACAAATGTATTGAAAAATCCCCATCGAGCATAAATTTGACAAGTATTAATTAAGCGCCATAGTTAAGCCTGAATACCGAGTCGGTGGATCGATAAGTGATTAGGTACACCAGGATATTAGACAACAGAGGTATTGTTGGCCAGGGTTCTCTGTACTCAGCTAGTGCTACATTGACCTTCACCGAACCTTCAGCAAGGTACTGCTTGCAGTCATATCGACAAGAGCATGTATTACATGTACACTATTAAAGCCAGAGAGATGTCCGCGAAGACGGCCGACCTCAAGTCAAGTGGGTAGCGATTGTATATGACAGAGCAAGCTACTGTACCTTACGCATCTCTGCCCTACGTATTTTGCCGTGGCTACTACTAAACAAACTAGTTCTACGTCGTAGTTGACCATCGTTTGCTTCACTTTACATATTTGTTGGGTCCGAAGGCCTGAAAAACCTTCGTTTCCACGTCGGGTGTACATCGTGCCAACAGGACTTCATCCACCTACTTCCTGGAAGTACCGGTATATTGGTAGAGTGTCAATATCTAATCTTGAAGTATGTCGCTCCCGCCTCCTCACGTTCAACTCATGCTGGAGCCGCCGATGCCGAACTGCCGCTTAAACGCCGATATGATTCCAGGGTCGGCGGGTCGTTTGCAACCGCCCGACCCTGGAATCATATAGTTTGAAACGAGAGATGTGTTGGGCGGTAATGACGACTTGAGCTGCAGGTTTCCCAGGACAATGTTGCGTAGGAGGGCAATATTGCACCGTTGTTGATGCATGTCAAATCGCAGCCACTTGAAACAACACACCAGTCATCCACGTCTTCCTTATAAACCAGAGATCAACACTGGTCTTCTGGTTGTGGTGTTCTCTACTACCTAATAATAGTCCTGTTATACCTAATAGGAAGTGCGTCCACGGGAGGTATTAAGTTGTCCGGCTCTGTGCTACAATTTGGCAGGTGTTAAAGTCATGTGTTAAAGTCATATCAGTGATATGATATCACACCGCTGCTACCCCACTGTACTGAACCGTATACGTATGTGACCACACCATTCATCGCTTTACGATTACAAAATTTCTTCTCATTTTTTCTCATTCCAGAATCCGCTGGCTCGAGAAAAGATGGTGAAGCTCTTTGTGCTGTCGTTGGAGCGACTGGGAGCGTTTCCTGTGGACATCGATGCGGGGAGTCGGTGGGAGACCTGAAGGAGGCGATCAAGGAGAAAGAAGATATGAAGGGTCGTGCGTGACTTGCAGCTCTTCCTGGCGAAGAAGGGCGACGCGTGGCTGAAGACTGAGAGTGAGGACGTGAAGGAGCTGAAGAAGGAAGGAAAACGGCTTCCGTTAAAGCGCTAACGAATGAGCACGAAGAGCTGCAGGGGAGTCCGGCCTTCAGAAAGTATTGATGGGTATGGAGCAACCCATCCACCGACCAGATTCACGTGCTGGTGGTGGTTCCGAAGAGGAGTCCAAATGACCTGTTTGTTGAGAACGATTCGATATCGGCGTTTCGAGAAACTGCCGCAAGCATTCACCGAGTGCAGGTTCAAATGCAAGTGCTGCTTGAGCAAAATAAGGCTAATTTGACACACAAACCAAATTCCTTCTCCGATGGGGCATTGGGTCAAATGGAGTCTGGAAGATTGAAAACGGATGGCATGATCATCGATGCTGCACCAACAGAGAACGAAGAAGCATTTTGGCCAGAGGCAATTCAGATTCAAGCGGATGCTATTCAGAGTGAGGCTGCTTTTGACGCGTTTATTACTTTTTCAGCGACGTATTAAGCCGTTGTGGTATGGTATTCGTCAATAGCGAGAGATATCCATGGTTGTCTCAGTCTCCGCTTGTTACCAAGAATACAGATCTCAAACCGGATGGATTTGCGACCCACCGTGGAATGTTTCGTGCCAAACCGGTACCGGACGATGGAGTGCAACGCCAGAATGGATTTCGATTTGGGTAGCAGTGGAAGAATTGTTCGACTGCCTCATTTTGTTCGAAAGCAAGCTCACTATAACGGATGCTTCGTTTGGCCAAGTGGTACGATATCTGCAGTATCTTTGCCCCAAGGAGCTAGCAAGCGCTATTCTATTCGACCGCCGCTCCTTTTGGTTGATCAAAAGCCACAGGTCTGTTGTTACCAAAGTTCGAAGAGCGAAGTGGGTCGATAAGGGCTCGAAAAGATTGTTCCAGAGCTTTATTACTGACAACATATCTCCATGGGTGGCGCACTTAACCAATGCCTGCACTTCATTGGGTGTTGGTGTGGTGGAGGGCGATGCATTTCTCGGCCGTGGCGCTCATGGACGCGTTTTTAAGGTAACTGGGCCAGGTCAGAAGGTTTTCGCGCTGAAAATCGTGGAGGAATGCTCCGTTGGACGTCTTTATCAAGAGAAGAAGGCCTTGATGAAAGCCCAGCCCACAGGATTGACGATTACTCCTGTGCGAGATGTCATCGAAAGCACTGATGGTAGCGCGGCCTTATTGCTGTCTCCTGTTGGGAAACCTCTGCCTCGACCAACGACACTAGAGGGAGTACGGAACCTCTTTGGATTGTTATGGCAGCTCCACGCGAATAGCCTGGTCCATGGAGATCCTCGCGTGCCGAATGTGATCCTCATTGGGGATACGCCCTCTGATTGATCTCGTGGAAGTGATGGAGGCTACTCCCACTTTGAAAAAATGATGCTGATATTCTCGCACGGTCCATCCTAGGTGTCTCTCGGGCCTTTGAGCTGGACCCGGCAACGAAACAATTGATCGATAACTATGGCGAAAGCGCTACGCCAGAGAATCTTGATCGTCTGGCCGAAGCAGTAAGCTTGGTATTCCCAAATTAGCTGCAAATCCGATTCAATGGTTTTCATTCGCACGGCAATGGGTGCAGCTCATTGACCGAATGGGGCGTCGCCGCTGTGCACACGTTTGATCTATGAGCACTTTGCTGGGTTGTTGGCAGCAGCCAGTTATTCTGCTGTGCTTCTTCCGCGATCTGATAAGCTTCGCGCGATAGCACATCTCTGTTTCAGCCAGCACACACAAAAAGTTAGTCATACACCGCCAAATTACAATCAGAACGCGTCTACGTACGGGTGGCGTCTGTCAATGGCTGTGATCGACTGCACTCCATCTTGGTCAGCAACAGCAAGCAGTCCGTAGGCAGCCATCGCCCTCAGAAAAACCGACAGCTTCTTGAACGAGCTATGCTTAATGTTCAGCGACACCCCGACACGCAGCAACACATTCGCTTGGAACGAACTCGACAATGGGTTTCCCGACCGCCTCACTCGTCCGGAAGTTCTAAATCTACTGCTTTCCAGTGCATGCGCTACCACCGAATCGAGCGTATGCCGCGAAGTTCCATGGGGGCAACTTGCGCCCGATCTCGATTCACGCCGGCAAGATTCATTGGTTAATGATGTGTTGGAATACTTTAGCACCATGACGTATGGCACGAATGTCAAGGCCAAGAAGAAAAAGAAACGCAAATCGAACGTCCTCCGCGTCACCGCTGAAGAAGATGTTCCTAGAACGTCTCAAACTGTTTACTCTCACCACTACACTTGTTCAATACTCTTTCGTTCACATGTTTGCGATTCTTTTTCTTCTTGTAGCTAGTCGTGGTGGTCTCGCTGCTGGTGGTGAAAGTCGTGGTCGAGGTTGTAGAACTTTGCTCCGACTTGGACTTGGACTCAGTCGAGGACTGTTTCTTCTTGGTTGTTTTCTTGCACTGCTTGTTTTACCGAGAGCGATGTGGTACACAACGAGCGCCAGAATGCATGAAATATAGTGAACGACAGATGCGCTCAGTACAAGCCGTAGGTCGCCTGCACCACGGCACAAATTTGAAAAGTCATTGGCACGAGAGCGTGCATGGCCAATTCCACCTTGCTTTCTACCAGGAAGTCCTTGTACTTGGCAGCCTCCTGAAAATTTCCATTTCCACCTCCGCACAGACGGCCCGATCGGATACAGAAAAACCACAAAGGTCTCGAGAGGTCTTGAACCGGTACACATTCGCACGAAACAACACGAAAGGTTGGACACACAGACCATCCCAGTCTAGCCCACTACAACACGGCGCGTTGTGCGGTCAGTGTACTCTTCAAGAATGGCTCCTGGGCCGCCGCCGTCTTCAAAGATGCACTTCGGGCAGTTTTCAGTCGTAATTTTGACGCTGCTACTGGAAGACTTTCAGTATATTGAGCTGCATCTTGCCCCGACGGCCCCAAAGAAAGCCGTCAGAGGCAGTGGAGTCATGCAGTCAAGCGACAGACTGATAAGTAAACACGCTCAAAATGGCGACGTAGGAACCCTCCAAGCAGAAGACCGTTCGAGAGCTCTGACGGCGGCTTCTGGGAAAATGGATAACCACAGCACTGCAAACAGCGAGCGCTTCAAACGCTGCTGGTCGGAGGTTCCGTCATTACTTCCACTGAATGTAAAGAAATACAGAACAAAAACCGCAATGCCGCCACCACAAGCAGTCCCAATGAGCTTGAGGACGAGCTTGTAATTTGTCCCAGAACCTGTACAGCTCCGTGGGTGATGATAATAATCATCCAGCGAGCAGGGCTCGGAAAAATAAGGGCTCGGAAAAATAATGGCACGTGTTCGTGCGCCCATCTGGAAAAAATGTGACAAGGCAGATTGACCATTTGAAACCATCACAATCCGTCGGAGCCCATTAGACTACCATCTCGGTACATCCAATGACCATTCTAAACCATCTCCGAGAGAGCCGGTTGATGTCATCACTTGATGTCTGTACGAAGTATGCGCAGCAAATGTGTATATCCGGAAGAACAAATCAAGTGTGTGCGAAGTCAGGTCGGTCGCATTGGAGCAACAGCAGTAACACCTGGAGAATGAACTGAAAGACGTGTATTACAGGCACATGCAGAGGTATCGGTAGCGTAAGTATTGTAAGGTCCTTT
Organism: Phytophthora hibernalis; assembly: GCA_012656075.1. NCBI lineage: Eukaryota > Oomycota > Peronosporomycetes > Peronosporales > Peronosporaceae > Phytophthora > Phytophthora hibernalis. The sequence continues at coordinate 7,216 of JAAKBF010000287.1, read as the reverse complement.
TGTTCACGAAGCCGGGGCTCACAGCTCCCGCAAATATCTCGAACGTCAGAAGAATGTAGACACCGCAATTGTAGTTGTCTGTCTGCAAGCCTAAAGTCGAATTGAACCCTTGGACTCTGTAATCCTCGTCAAACCACTCGGTATCAGGCCCCGTAGTTTTTGAGCCGCAGCACGTACAGCGAGCTTGTATGACGACTCCATTGGGTCGTAGAGGAGCAGCGTCTTCTTCGAGAGGTCGGTCATAATGCTACACTAGTGGTTACCGTTGCAGTTGACAGGGATTAGAACGCGTTCATCTGAAACTCCAAAAGACGGCAGAGAGCTCAGTTTCATCTGTCACTATTTCGTAGCCGTTGGCGCCGTTGACGACGCTGATCATGTTAGGGCTCACTGAGATCACGTTTGGAATGCCGTTGAACATCTTCTGCATCAACGTGACCATCGTAACGTCGCTAAGTCGACCTTTGGCAGCCAGATCAAGTACTTCCATCTGTACATAGCATCATTCGACAGTGTGAGAATAAGTGCAGCGTTAGGCAACATAGCGAACTTTACCTCATTTGTCAGCAGTCTAAGGCCCTGTAACTTGGAGCATAGGTCTGGGTCTTCTTTCGTGTAAAAGGCGGCGTCAATGTCTAGAGTGAAGACCACTGCGGATGCCCACTTTGGGCGGCTTCGATCTTCCGGACTGTCGTTAAGGCGCGGTGGTATTGCTTCATAGTGGCGAGTGTACTGGTTGTAAATATACCAATGGTAGGTATATCTACAGCGACATCGCGTTCAGCTAGGCCTGCGTGTTTCCCTTGCAGTCTCGCCTCTTTTTCATCGCATTTCCGAAGCAAATCCTTCGCAAAGACCCTCACTACTTCGTCAGCTTGTATGATGGGTTTGCTAGCTGGCCGTTTTGTTAGTTGCATTGCGACGGGAGGCTTCACCTTCTTCTCGAATACAAACACTTTGAACTTGCTGAGTGTATCTGCTGCAGATCGGTATGTCGGATCACCTGCCAATATATCAGCAATGATGGCTACGTTCAAGTTCATGCTGTGCATTTCGGAGTCCTCTTGGGCCATTGCCACTGCCAAACTTCTTTTGGCTATGGAGGGCTTGATTTTCGGGCGCCCTCTGGATTTTGGCGGCGAACTGACTTGAAAGTTGTCGTCATCTTGCGCTAGAGGCACTAGTTGCAAACCAGTGTCAGACGGTTCTTCGCGTAACTCAGAGGGTGCGGACCCCACTGCTTGTGTTGCAATGACCATCTCAGATGGTGTACTGACCATCTCAGATGGTGTATTGACCTTTTCAGATGGTGACGGGCTCTGACGAGATGGTGCAGTCTCCATTTCAGGTGGGCTTGCCATGGGCACGCTAGTCTCCACTGTAGCAGGGGTCGGTACTTCCTGGTTTGTCTGCGGCACGAGCTCCGTTGCCGGAGGGTCCGTCCATGTGGGGTCCTTCCCTGGTGGATCTGTCTCTGGTGGTCTTGGCATTTGAGCTGATGTGTCTTCTTCACACTCACCAACTCCAGTGTCGAGCAGCACTTCCGACGACTCCTCGTTTGTGCGCCATGCTGTCTCCCGGTCAGCGCTATTACCATGGTGTGCGATGAGTTTGGCTGCCAGCTCGCTCTCCCCACGCTTAAAGAGTTTTCCTATTTGTTGAAGTGCCTGTAGTGCCGCGCGATACTGAGGCATACCCATGCCACTCATGGTCTCAGCAATTGTAATCGCGGTCTGCTGAGCTTCTCGATACTTTCGATTAGAGTCCCACGGGTTACTCTCATCCCGTAATACCTTTCCCACCGCAAACGAACCGACCGACACATTATCCAAGGAGGGAGCATGTTGAATCGAAGCCAACAACCATCTCGCCGGTAATAGCTGAGTAGGAATGACGACCTCCATACCTAGGGCCTTGCGAAGGTAAAACACGTGTCTACAGGGTAGCAAACGGGTCGTCATAAAGAGGCACGAACATTCCCAGTTCTGCTTGTTCACAGAGTACTCCACACCAGGCTCATCAGATGCGTCGTCGTCATCTGCCATGTTTTTGATAGAAATTATCCCAGGTACGGCCTCGAAGAACGAGTAACGCGCACGTCCGCTGACAACGTACGTGTACTGCTCGTAGATAAGCTCACATGCGTGCTCACTCACGAGGTTTGCTACGAGCATCATCTCGCGATTGTACTTGCTGTTGTGAACAGTACAAATCTTGGCTGAACGAGCTACAAAGCTGCGCTCGTTCCGACTCTGGTAGCACATGAGGAGGCGACACACTCGTCTAGGCCCATTGTTCGGCTCATTGTGTCCTTGAGCTGCTTCCACGAAGCCTCAAGCCGGTTATTTGTGTTGTTGCCTAGCGTCACTGCGTTTTGGCGTTTACATGCACAGCACATTGCCTTGCAGCTATCCCAATTCTTGACAAAGTACATCTCGAAAGGGTGCGATTTTACGAGTGTGAGACGGTCACATGTGACCACGTGACCATCCAGATGGGGAGAGATGGTCACTTCAATATCCAACCCAACAGGGTGCCCACCCGAGCTGGTAGAAGGTTGCTCCAAGTCGTGATCTTGCGTAGCTGGCCGTGATCCAATCGACAAAATGTGACGCATGTACGCTCGGTACTTCGAAAATTCTTGCTCAGTCTTTCGTATAAGTGGCACCATACTGCGGAGCTGTGCTTTTGCCACGACGAAAGCGCGTAGTCAGCCGATGCAACTTGCTCTCGTAGGTACTTTATGACGTGAAACTGGCAAAGTAGAATCACCACATCTGGCAGCGCCGCTTTCAGAACGGCTATTTCAGTAAAATCCTTGTCAACGATGACGCACTGTAGCTTGGACCATGCCGGATTGTTGGATTTGAACTCCTCCAAGGAGGTAAGTAGGGTAGATGCCCGCTCATTCTGAAGGACAGCATGCTGTACAAATTGCCCTTTCCCGAACGCATCGTGCACCATGAAGGAGAATATCTTATACTTGGACGCGTTCGTGCCATGTGTGGCATCTATCAGCATAACCTCAGGAAAGTGATGAAACATTTCGCGCATGAGTTTGGTCTGTAGTGTAATACAGGTAGCGATTCTCTACATAGTGAAACACCGCGTCGTTAAAACCAGCTTATTTTCATGTACAACCCATAATTCTGCTCACCTTTTCCTGCACAGTCATACATAGATACTTCATGCAACGGGTATTTCATAATTCAATGCAACCAAGGGCTCAATAGATGCACAAGACACACGTCCTTCCGCGATTCGTACTTACGTTCGTAAACAGCTTTTTGTTTGACACCGTCTCAGAAATTTTCAATCGCATTAACTATCGGCAGCGATTTGGCGGGGTGATTACTAACTTTATATTTATTAATAGTACTTCGTACAAGACTTCAGTACTACTGTACCGGTAGTACACTACTGTAGTAGTAGTATGTACTTGTTAGGGTGATTTTTTGAAAATGCAAGCACGGTGTGTATTTCAAGTAAGCTTAGTCAATCTACCGCAGGTACCATGTCATAGTAGGATTTCCACTCCTTATCGATTTCTTTACGCTTCCACTCCATACACTCGCAAAACACCTTCGCGTTCTGAACGTAGACAGATGTTCGCATCTCCAAGCCATCCTCCGACGCAACAAAGCCTTCCTTCAAGTGCAGTGAGATCAGTCTTGCGTATCCAGCGTTTAACGCGCGTACGATCAAGTTCACCTACAGTATGACACCGCGAACATTGTCAGACCATACTGAAGTACTCAATCGGAGCACGAAGAATTCATACCTTGTATCTGCTCCCGACTACCGGACCTTCAGACACGGATTCGACGGAAATGTTCATAACCGGCACGGCAAACGAGCGGCCATCGTACCAGTCGTGCATGTCTGACGTAAGAGCAAGGCGATTGCTTTGATCGTTGTCATACTTGTGATAGCTTGCATATCTCCGGCAATGTTCTCTTGACATCAAATGACAGCTCTGCGCCTTCCCCACATTCCCGAACCACTCTTCACTCGATACGCTGATACTTGAATTCGTCAGTTACCACGTCAACGATCGAGGTGTTGGTCGAGAGAGATGACATCGTTATTTGGGAGAATCGGTATCTTCTGGAACATAGTGCCGGGTCAAGATGCGCCGCAGTTCGCTTAACTCCCGAGAAATTGGAGCTACACTTGTCGAGACCGTGTGACCATCGAGAGGGAAGTTTGCGTGATACCTTCATTCTGTAATTCGTTTTCGAATAGCAAAGCATCCCGCTCTGTACAACATCTGTGAGACATCAACCAGCACAGTTCTACAATAATCCAAATGCATACCTTCCTTGAACAGAACATGGATCCGCAACGTCGCCCCTTCATACCACAGCGCCTTGTCATTTTCGCCAGCGCGAAGGTCAGGATCATAGTATCCCAGATATGATGCCGCCAGACGGTACACTCTGCAGCGAATCCCTTTCGTGTTCAGCGCGTTTCCAATCGATCCACTGACGAGCGACAACCCCTCTTGTGGTTGTGCTTGCTCCGGAACCACCACCAGCACGTGAATTTGCTCACTGGATGGAGGCTCCATGTTGCTTCGTGTAGAACCACGTTGATAAGGTCTTTGAGGCCAGAATCTGTTCTCCGGCCGTCAGCGCATTGATGTAGTCGTCGGATCTCTTTCACCAGCTTCAGAGCAGCCCGATGTTCGTCTGGGAGCCACTTGAGACTCTCCTCCATCTCCTCCGCAGAAGGGCGGTAAACAGGGACGACCTCTTTGCCGCCCTCCTCTTCAACGGGCTGCTTCGCCAGGAAGAGCTGCAGTTTGTCAGCTTCACACTTGATCGTGTCCGGCTTCTCCCCTTGATCGCCTTCTTCAAGTGATCCACCGACTTGTTCGTGTCAATGTCGATGGAGAACACTCCCTCGCACCAACGATCGCACAAAAGAGCGCTACCATCTTTTCTTGAGCTAGCGGATTCTGGAATGAGAGAAAAGAAAGGAGAAATTTGTAATCGTACTTAAGCGATGAATGGTGTGGTCACATACGTATACGGTACAGTACAGTGGGATAGCACACGGTGTGATATCATATCACTGATATGACTTTAACACATGACTTAACACCCTGCCAAATTGTATACAGAGAACCCTGGACAACTTAATACCTCCCGTGGACGCACTTCCTATTAGGTATAACAGGATTATTAGGTAGTAGAGGGAGCACCACAACCAGAAGACCAGTGTTGATCTCTGGTTTATAAGAAGACGTGGATGACTGGTGTGTTGTTTCAGGAGTGGCTGCGCGAGCTTGACATGCATCAACAACGGTGCAATATTGCCCTCCTACGCAACATTGTCCTGGGAAACCTGCAGCTCAAGTCGTCATTACCGCCCAACTACATCTCTCGTTTCAAACTATATGATTCCAGGGTCGGGCGGTTGTTTGCGACCCGCCCGACCCTGGAATCATATCGGCGTTTAAGCGGCAGTTCGGCATCGGCGGCTCCAGCATGAGTTGAACGTGAGGAGGCGGGAGCGACATACTTCAAGATTAGATATTGGCACTCTACCAATATACCGGTACTTCCAGGAAGTAGGTGGATGAAGTCCTGTTGGCACGATGTACACCCGACGTGGAAACGAAGGTTTTTTCAGGCCTTCGGACCCAACAAATATGTAAAGTGAAGCAAACGATGGTCAACTACGACGTAGAACTAGTTTGTTTTAGTAGTAGCCCACGGCAAATACGTAGGGCAGAGATGCGTAAGGTACAGTAGCTTGCTCTGTCATATACAATCGCTACCCACTTGACTTGAGGTCGGCCGTCTTCGCGGACATCTCTCTGGCTTTAATAGTGTACATGTAATACATGCTCTTGTCGATATGACTGAGTGCAAGCAGTACCTTGCTGAAGGTTCGGTGAAGGTCAATGTAGCACTAGCTGAGGTACAGAGAACCCTGGCCAACTTAATACCTCTGTTGTCTAATATCCTGGTGTACTTAATCACTTATCGATCCACCGACTCGGTATTCAGGCTTAACTATGGCGCTTAATTAATACTTGTCAAATTAATGCTCGATGGGATTTTTCAATACATTTGTTAATGAAAAGCATCCACTATCATACTTGTTCAGCGCCAAATATTGCATACTAAAAGGCTTCGGGTCGATGTCCGCGCACACGCCGCTCCCTGCTCCTCACGTTGCTGTTTCCGCAGCCGCTCCTGCGGCGCGTTTATTAGCAGCGTGCATTATATCCTGTGTTGTAGATATTAGCAATGGTCTTTATCGACTGGGTTCATCTATAGTGATACCTTGACACATTTTAAACCCCGTTACAGTAGGTACTGGCCATAAGGATACCGTATAACCTGTGTAGTACAGACAACGACGGTGAAATCCGTACCCCCACTGAACTGTATCCGCCATACAAAAGTAAACGGGGCATCTCGACAAAAATCCGTACCCATCAGTGATTCGCTATTTGTGATTGGTGAAACATTTTTATCCTATAATGGACTTCAGGATATCTTGAATTGCCTTTTCAAAGCTACGCACAACACAGTGCTCTGTGATGCCTTCCCATGCTGTAATGGTGCGCTTGATCGCGCCAAGTCTCTTTGCTGCGCGGTGTGTACCATTAATATTTTCTGATAGCCATACGCCTGTCAGCTTCTTCTTGAGTGGACCCATAACTCCAACATCAAGAGGCTGACAGACAGACGTGCTGTTTGGCGGAACAGGGCACACTAGGGCTGAGGTAGCCCCCGCCACCACATTCTGTCCTCCTTCCGATACATGGGAATCAAAGTTATCGAGAAGGAGGACAGAGGGAGAATCTATTTCAAATTTAAGCAAACTTTCAATATAAAACTCCCAAACAGTGGTGTCCATCCAGCCATGTTCTTGGACATGTCCATCTGGATATGTTGGCAACTCATTTGTCTCCACAGTGCCGCCAGGTATTCTCTCGCAGAATGAAGAGTATTGGCAGTTTTTTCCTAAATCAAATAACGTTACTTAGTTTCAGTATACAGTAAATTAAATGTAAAATAAATGAACGTACCGTCAGCCCGAATGGTGAGCACAGCTGTGAGTCTTCCGGAATTCTTCTGCATATGCTTGACTTTTTGCTGATCCACGCCTCCCTTGAGGGCCCATATTTTGTGGGGTGGAGTGTCGAAATAAATGGCCGTTTCTGTCGACGTTGTAGATAGCACTATCCGGAAATGGC
>JAAKBF010000286.1:0-57009 GCA_012656075.1 Phytophthora hibernalis | reverse complement strand
TTCTGGACCACGAAGAAAACGTTTCCCCGTCAGCATTCTGAACCAAGTGCAATACGTTGTGGACGGCTTGGGTAGCTGTTCAATGTGCTGCTCCCACTTGGACGTGGCAACAGGACGTGTGGTCGCGAGCGATGAACAGGATTCTCCCAGGATTGTTGCATGACTAGTCCATGACTTACTCTTCTTTCGCTTAAATTGCCGAATCATTCACGTTGGTGACAGGAATTGTTTCCTGAGCCCATGCACAAAGATTAAGCGTCCTTTCAGGATGTAGTAGAACAGCTCAAACAGGCGCATGGGCAGAGCGTTATTGCTCATGCCGTTCGTGATCCCTTTCACCATTTGACGTATGAACATCCAGTATACAAACACTCCACAGCTAAATTGGTCGACCTGGATGGGGTGGTTCTGTGGCACCACTTCATAGTTGATGAGCCCGTGGAACTTAAGATACGTGGCCACCCCATTTGCAGCCCGCTCGTATCCTTTTGATTGAGCGGGTCGTAGTAATAGAGACACCTTAACGACGATACACCACCAGTGCGCGCTGCCGAAGTTCAGAGGTAGCATTACAGTGTCCACATCCAAATCAGAAACGTGAGTCACGATGCGAGCGAGAACGTCATCCGATACGATTTCCTCCCGGTATTTCGCGCACGTGAAGTTTTGTAGATACTGCTTGGAACCCTGCAAATCGGCCTGTATGGTATTCTCTGGCAAGTCTGTCACAGAGTCCGCGGATGCATGCATCCAACAGCCACTACGGTGATACCACTCTATACATCATAGCATACACGAGTTCAAGGGAGTCATCGAGGCCTTCGATGTGTCGATATGGGTAAGCACGTAGAATTTGATCTCCAACTTGCTTGCGCAAGTCATGGTATTACGCAGGGAGTGCCGGTAGTGCATCCTCCGAAATCCATTTGACCGCATCCAAGCCAAGTTGAACAGTTTCCTTCATATTGTCGACTCGTTTCATCAGCTCAAAAGGCTGACGCGAGAATGCTCCAACGTCCTTAATTTGCACGACTCCAACCACTCTACTGGGACCGGTGACTTCTGCGGCTTCAGGTTTAGCTAGTACGTGGTCCCGTCTAGTGTTTCGGACTAGCAGCATCTTCATACAGTGGTCCACCTCGTCCAACAGCTTGGTGGGCAATACGTTAAATGGGCTCAGTACTAATACAGGATTCCGCATTTAGCGGAACAAAGGGTTTTTGTCGGCAGCTTGGGCATACTTTGCCAACACCCACAATAGTCGTTTTTGCGTTTTCACAAGTCCCTGCTTTCCACGGGCGAGAGAATCCACAAGACATTGCAGTGTATCTGCTTGCTGCTGCGCGACCGTGTTCTGCAGCATTATACCATTTGCGATCATCTCGCTCACTTGAAGCCGTCACAGTGTGCTACTTCTGTGGCCGGCCTACCTTGCACCCCTTGTGTTAATACGGACCTTCGGTATAGCTTTCCCTGGGGTATTTGCTGGGCTTGCATCTCTTTGCGTCTACGGCTGCATCTCTCTCGGCATCTCCGGAGGCATCTGTATCTGCATCAACCATGTTTTCTTCGACCTTACTTTTGCAGGCTGAAACGTTCGATTCCTCCGAAGGATCGTCTGGACCCACACTCTTGCGCTTCTGACGAACATTGCGCCACTGATGTAGCATGAACCCGAGTATGACATCGAACTCATCCCCATTCGTCAAATCAGCTAGCTCCGATGCAATTAATTGCGTAGCCCTGACAGCTTCCTTGTATCGGTCGGCATGCGTCCGAGGTTTCTTCCGAATGTTGCTGAATTCGCCTCGAAGGCTTGGTACTACACCTGACGTACAGACCGTAGATTTGACACAGAACTTGTCCACCTGTATAATGTTCAAATCATGTAGGAATTCTGTTCATACTAATATAATTCACCGTTTTCGATACAGTTTCACGGAATCACAGCTCCTACGAAATTTGTATGTCTTTCGTAAGTTATGTCATGCCGGAACGGTAGTCGAATGGGTCTAGTAAATCCACAGTCACATTTCCAATCGTTTTTGTTGAGTCTGTGGATGCTGGAGCCACCGCGAACCTTGATTTTGTCGGTATTGTCTGGGCTTATCTCGTACGCGTATACTTCCGCCTTCGACAGTGCAGCTACATATTGTGGGCCAATTTGCTGATCTACGAAGTTGGTCGTAAACCTTAGAACATTTGACATCTCCTCATCGTAGTTGTGCTGACGAAGCGATCAATACGAGACAACCGGTACTCGTACTCGTTCTCCGCTCGTCTGGCACCTGCCACCAGAGCTTCTACACATTGATCCATGCTCTTACTGCTGTTGATTACGTCTTTCAGCTTCCCAAAGAAGCTTTCAAGACGATTGTTGGTGAGCATGTACTGCCCCATATTCTTAGCTTCATTCCGCTTGGTTGGGCTCCAAATAATGCCTCATATGGGCACTTACCTTTAAGTCGGGCGGTGGGAATACTATTATTGACTGTCGTCATATATTCTAGTGCCTCCGGCCACCATTTTGCAGCCATTCCGGACCCCATTAACGCGCATCTAACTTTGCCCATAATTGTCTGGTGTGCTCGTTCGGCAGATCCATTTTTCCCTGAGATTCCACATTGGACTGCTGGTACACAATACCATTCTTATCACAGTAGTTTTTTAATACAGTGTTGACAAATTCACTACCCCCATCCGTCCTTATTCTTTTAACTGTATACGGGAATTGTTTTCCCAATTGTTTAATGAGAACTTTTACAATAGTCCCGACCTCTTTTAGTGACTTCATTACGAAGTACCATTTATAAGCCGTAGCGTCGTCAACTACAGCTAGGGCATACTTGTGCCCGTTAGTAGTATACAGACCTTGTGGTTTTATTTTTCCCACTGAGTCCATGTGCAGAGTATGAAGAGGAACGGACGCCTTTTCGCCTACCATATTCCTATATGACATCCGTCGTGATTTTTGCCAGTTCACAGGTACGACAAAAGAATGGTACACTTTCCATTTCTCGTCGTGACAATTGTGGCGCATCTTTCACAATATTGCCGGCCATGGTTTTTATTAGCCTGCCTTTTTCAACATGACCTAATCTCAGATGCCATTCTTTAAGTGTCTTCTGAAGATTAAGTCGAGTATTTGTTCCAACTGATAGTACTTTGGCGTTAGACATGTATGGCCTACTAGGGAGATAGTACACCTCATCTATTGCAACTGCAGCAAATATGAATCGGTTCTTACTATCTAGAAAGTACAAATATTCCCCATTTTTAGACTGAATATGGTGGTACCCTTGTGTGGCTAAGTAGTAGGCCCTAAGCAAGTTACTACCACAATTCTGATCAAAGGCAACATTCTTTATTGAGATAGTACTGTAGTAACACCCTGGTTTCAGTATACTAAATCTCACTGTTCCTTGTAACTCGCTCGATGAGGTCCCTCCGTTGCCGTACTCGAATGTGTGCGTTCGTCCTTTGCCAAGACGACTGAACCACCCGCGTTCCGAGCTTACTGCGTGACCTGCCCCTGTATAACCACCCACAGATTGTCAGTCACCCTTAGTTGCTTCAGCTTATCGAGGTATCCCGGATATAATTTCCGTACCTCAGAGTCGACGTCCATTGAGTTCATTGGCGTCTCGTTTTCGCTCGATTCACTCAAAGGAACCGCCTCCTTCAACTCGAACTCATCCGCATCCTTAATCGCCTTTTCCAGCTCGCGATCAAACATCAAATCTTCGAGAGGCGTTCTTTCCTCTGGCTGAGCAGCTGCCTTCGTCTTGGTAGTCGACACGGGTCCTTTCTTCACCGCCATCACCCGCTTCTTTTTCGCTCCAGGCGCCGTCCTGATGTTCGACCGGAACAGCGGTCCACCAGTTCGGTTTGGATCACGATCCGCAGCCACCACCGGGCAATCCTTCTTCCAATGGCCGTTCTCGAAACAGTAGAAGCATTCCTTCGCTTGGTGTCCTATGGCCTCATCTTGGCTTCTTTTCTTGCCCGTGAACTTCCTCGCAATGTTGATCGCCAACGGACGCCCTTTCTCCGTCAGCATGTTGATCTCCTTCCTCGATCGATCTCCAAACACGCGACGGAGACCTGTCTCCACATTTTCAATCGTAAACTCCGTCTCTTTCATGGTGATGGTGCTTCCCAAAACTCACTTGAAGGAGCGTCAACACCTGCATGCAGAGCCAGGGTTCCGTGATCATTTCCTTTCCAACCAGAGCCCTCATCTTGCGGTTAACGTCGTTCCGGAGTTTCTTGAGTTGGCTGAACAGTAGCCCCAAGTTTCCCCAGTTGGCCGTAGTTACGCGCTCCCACTGCCGAAGTAACTCGATTATATCTCCAGCGTCACCAGAGCCAAACTTTAGCTCCAGCTCCTTCCAGATGTCGCAAGACTGCATTCTGGACACATTATCCACCAAACCGCACAGAAAGACGTTTGGCAACGTCTGGTTGAACAAATTTTTCAGTTCAGCGTGAGCCCTAGTCCAATGTTGGTGGCGCCAGCGCAGGTCCTTTGGGTCCTTCTGCGTAATCTCTCCTTCCACAGTGATCACGGGCTTTTCCGGTGTGGCTTCCAGGAAGTTCATCATGACAACCGTAGCCCTAGGTTGGTCCTTTCCAACAACCCACGCTGGTACGCCTCATCTAGCGTCTCAATGTGGGTCAGCACTTTGTCCTTCCACACATTGAAGTCAGCACCAGTAAACTTCTCCAGTCTCATGACTTGGTCACTCCTCGTGTGACCTTTGCCCACGGTCACGTCTCAGTACGTGTCTGAAATATTAGACTGTTTGTGAAGCCGTCAGTTAGAAGTGAGGAGGACTCTCAAGGTGGGCATAGTTGCCACGCGTCCTCCTCTCCACTTAACATCCCTCGGCAAATTGTGTACTTAGTAAGTATCCTTATGAAGTAAGATGTCTTGTGCTTTTCCTATTGGTTATATATGAGTGTATATTCAGCCAATCATATAGTCTCTTGACAATCGTGCTCATGTTGGCGTCCACATTCGTGGTGATCCTGTACCCGTGCAGCTCGTCGGCCACGTCCATCACATCTTCTAGAGCCTATCGCTTAAGCACACGTGCGAGGCCAGCGACGAGAAGAACAAGGAGTTGAAAAAGACTGAGGACGCCCGCATCTTTCTACTGTTGAGCTCGTGCCTGCTGCTGGGGGTGTCCATCGCCTGTTGCTCACTAGCTACTTCGCGCTTGTCGAAGTCGACCGGCCTGGCGGAGGCTTTCCACCCGCTCATCACCAGTCTTCTCGTCGAGAAATGCAGCAAGACGTACACGTTCAACATCAAGGTTCTGTTCTGCGGTGTATACAATTCGACGTTGTTGCAGGGCCCTGGTGTCCACGTTAGTGCTGTACTGACCGCTTCCTTCGCGGCCGCCCAGGACCAGACCGTACGTGCACCACCTGCTCAACCAAAGGCTTCGGCATCTCGTCCTCAATCAAGATCACAGATTCCCTGACGTTCGGCATCTTCATCGAGGGCACCATTCTGCCCTACGGCCTCTTCTACTACGACAACTTCTGGGGCTTCGACACGGAGGTCATGAATACTTGGCTCCCCAAGCATCTTACTCCGTCAAGCAAAAGCGTGAAGCTTTAGACAACATCAGTCGTATTGGCTGCAAGCCAACGGCTCGAAAGCTCGGTATCCCGTTATCTACGTTGCATGCTTGGCGGAGACAAGAGCAGGAATTATTCAGCTCCAGGGGCACAGACAAGCAAGACGCTAAAAGGACAGGGGGCTAAGGGCATCATAACATTCGGACACGACATGGTGACCTACATGAAGGAGCTGCGTCGCGAAGAAGAGGTACTGCAAACATTATGGTCTGAATGTTTGCAAATTTAATTGACTTCTTTTTTGTAAAGTATTTGTGTACAGGAAATATGATTGAATATATAAAACAAGAGCATCCCACTTCACTAGAGGCGTATTTAGCGACGAAGTCAAGTGACGAAAGGCGTGTAAACGCATTGATGCGCTTGTGCCAGCGGTTTGCAAGCCGGTAAGAAAACTATCTTTCTAATATTGAGCTACTTGCTTTGAAAAGTATATTATTAACTTATCTTTTGATATTTCAACATTTTGTTTTTTTATAATATGGTGTTTAGGCATGGGTTTTCAACGCAGCCACAACATTCGAAGAAAACGAAGCTGTACTACAGCAGACGCATTTAGAATTTGTAATCAAGTTTTGGAGCGAATACAGCCATTTTCCGGATAGTGCTATCTACAACGTCGACGAAACGGCCATTTATTTCGACACTCCACCCCACAAAATATGGGCCCTCAAGGAGGCGTGGATCAGCAAAAGTCAAGCATATGCAGAAGAATTCCGGAAGACTCACAGCTGTGCTCACCATTCGGGCTGACGGTACGTTCATTTATTTTACATTTAATTTACTGTATACTGAAACTAAGTAACGTTATTTGATTTAGGAAAAACTGCCAATACTCTTCATTCTGCGAGGAATACCTGGCGGCACTGTGGAGACAAATGAGTTGCCAACATATCCAGATGGACATGTTTATACAGTCCAAGAACATGGCTGGATGGACGCAACTGTTTGGGAGTTTTATATTGAAAGTTTGCTTAAATTTGAAATAGATTCTCCCTCTGTCCTCCTTCTCGATAACTTCGATTCCCATGTATCGGAAGGAGGACAGAATGTGGTAGCGGGGGCTACCTCAGCACTAGTGTGCCCTGTTCCGCCAAACAGCACGTCTGTCTGTCAGCCTCTTGATGTTGGAGTTATGGGTCCACTCAAGAAGAAGCTGACAGGCGTATGGCTATCAGACAATATTAATGGTACACGCACCGCGCAGCAAAGAGACTTGGCGCGATCAAGCGCACCATTACAGCATGGGAAGGCATCACAGAGCACTGTGTTGTGCGTAGCTTTGAAAAGGCAATTCCAAGATATCCTGAAGTCCAAGTATAGGATAAAAAATGTTTTTTCACCAATCACAAATAGCGAATCACTGATGGGTACGGATTTTTTTGTCGAGATGCCCCGTTTACTTTTGTATGGCGGATACAGTTCAGTGGGGGTACGGATTTCACCGTCGTTGTCTGTACTACACAGGTTATACGGTATCCTTATGGCCAGTACCTACTGTAACGGGGTTTAAAATGTGTCAAGGTATCACTATAGATGAACCCAGTCGATAAAGACCATTGCTAATATCTACAACACAGGATATAATGCACGGCTGCTAATAAACGCGCCGCAGGAGCGGCTGCGGAAACAGCAACGTGAGGAGCAGGGAGCGGCGTGTGCGCGGACATCGACCCGAAGCCTTTTAGTATGCAATATTTGGCGCTGAACAAGTATGATAGTGGATGCTTTTCATTAACAAATGTATTGAAAAATCCCCATCGAGCATTAATTTGACAAGTATTAATTAAGCGCCATAGTTAAGCCTGAATACCGAGTCGGTGGATCGATAAGTGATTAAGTACACCAGGATATTAGACAACAGAGGTATTAAGTTGGCCAGGGTTCTCTGTACCTCAGCTAGTGCTACATTGACCTTCACCGAACCTTCAGCAAGGTACTGCTTGCACTCAGTCATATCGACAAGAGCATGTATTACATGTACACTATTAAAGCCAGAGAGATGTCCGCGAAGACGGCCGACCTCAAGTCAAGTGGGTAGCGATTGTATATGACAGAGCAAGCTACTGTACCTTACGCATCTCTGCCCTACGTATTTTGCCGTGGGCTACTACTAAAACAAACTAGTTCTACGTCGTAGTTGACCATCGTTTGCTTCACTTTACATATTTGTTGGGTCCGAAGGCCTGAAAAACCTTCGTTTCCACGTCGGGTGTACATCGTGCCAACAGGACTTCATCCACCTACTTCCTGGAAGTACCGGTATATTGGTAGAGTGTCAATATCTAATCTTGAAGTATGTCGCTCCCGCCTCCTCACGTTCAACTCATGCTGGAGCCGCCGATGCCGAACTGCCGCTTAAACGCCGATATGATTCCAGGGTCGGGCGGGTCGTTTGCAACCGCCCGACCCTGGAATCATATAGTTTGAAACGAGAGATGTAGTTGGGCGGTAATGACGACTTGAGCTGCAGGTTTCCCAGGACAATGTTGCGTAGGAGGGCAATATTGCACCGTTGTTGATGCATGTCTAGCTCGCGCAGCCACTCCTGAAACAACACACCAGTCATCCACGTCTTCCTATAAACCAGAGATCAACACTGGTCTTCTGGTTGTGGTGCTCCCTCTACTACCTAATAATCCTGTTATACCTAATAGGAAGTGCGTCCACGGGAGGTATTAAGTTGTCCAGGGTTCTCTGTATACAATTTGGCAGTTAAAGTCATGTGTTAAAGTCATATCAGTGATATGATATCACACCGTGTGCTACCCCACTGTACTGAACCGTATACGTATGTGACCACACCATTCATCGCTTAAGTACGATTACAAAATTTCTCCTTTCATTTTTTCTCATTCCAGAATCCGCTGGCTCGAGAAAAGATGGTGAAGCTCTTTTGTGCTGTCGTTGGAGCGACTGGGAGTGCGTTTCCTGTGGACATCGATGCGGGGAGTCGGTGGGAGACCTGAAGGAGGCGATCAAGGAGAAAGAAGATATGAAGGGTCGTGCGCGTGACTTGCAGCTCTTCCTGGCGAAGAAGGGCGACGCGTGGCTGAAGACTGAGAGTGAGGACGTGAAGGAGCTGAAGAAGGGAAGGAAAACGGCTACCGTTAAAGCGCTAACGAATGAAGACGAAGAGCTACAGGGAGTCCGGCCTTCAGAAAGTATTGACGGGTATGGAGCAACCATCCACCGACCAGATTCACGTGCTGGTGGTGGTTCCGAAGAGGAGTCCAAATGACCTGTTTGTTGAGAACGATTCGATATCGGCGTTTCGAGAAACTGCCGCAAGCATTCACCGAGTGCAGGTTCAAATGCAAGTGCTGCTTGAGCAAAATAAGGCTAATTTGACACACAAACCAAATTCCTTCTCCGATGGGGCATTGGGTCAAATGGAGTCTGGAAGATTGAAAACGGATGGCATGATCATCGATGCTGCACCAACAGAGAACGAAGAAGCATTTTGGCCAGAGGCAATTCAGATTCAAGCGGATGCTATTCAGAGTGAGGCTGCTTTTGACGCGTTTATTACTCCTTTTTCAGCGACGTATTAAGCCGTTGTGGTATGGTATTCGTCAATAGCGAGAGATATCCATGGTTGTCTCAGTCTCCGCTTGTTACCAAGAATACAGATCTCAAACCGGATGGATTTGCGACCCACCGTGGAATGTTTCGTGCCAAACCGGTACCGGACGATGGAGTGCAACGCCAGAATGGATTTCGATTTGGAGTAGCAGTGGAAGAATTGTTCGACTGCCTCATTTTGTTCGAAAGCAAGCTCACTATAACGGATGCTTCGTTTGGCCAAGTGGTACGATATCTGCAGTATCTTTGCCCCAAGGAGCTAGCAAGCGCTATTCTATTCGACCGCCGCTCCTTTTGGTTGATCAAAAGCCACAGGTCTGTTGTTACCAAAGTTCGAAGAGCGAAGTGGGTCGATAAGGGCTCGAAAACATTGTTCCAGAGCTTTATTACTGACAACATATCTCCATGGGTGGCGCACTTAACCAATGCCTGCACTTCATTGGGTGTTGGTGTGGTGGAGGGCGATGCATTTCTCGGCCGTGGCGCTCATGGACGCGTTTTTAAGGTAACTGGGCCAGGTCAGAAGGTTTTCGCGCTGAAAATCGTGGAGGAATGCTCCGTTGGACGTCTTTATCAAGAGAAGAAGGCCTTGATGAAAGCCCAGCCCACAGGATTGACGATTACTCCTGTGCGAGATGTCATCGAAAGCACTGATGGTAGCGCGGCCTTATTGCTGTCTCCTGTTGGGAAACCTCTGCCTCGACCAACGACACTAGAGGGAGTACGGAACCTCTTTGGATTGTTATGGCAGCTCCACGCGAATAGCCTGGTCCATGGAGATCCTCGCGTGCCGAATGTGATCCTCATTGGGGATACGCCCCTCTGGATTGATCTCGTGGAAGTGATGGAGGCTACTCCCACTTTGAAAAAAATGATGCTGATATTCTCGCACGGTCCATCCTAGGTGTCTCTCGGGCCTTTGAGCTGGACCCGGCAACGAAACAATTGATCGATAACTATGGCGAAAGCGCTACGCCAGAGAATCTTGATCGTCTGGCCGAAGCAGTAAGCTTGGTATTCCCAAATTAGCTGCAAATCCGATTCAATGGTTTTCATTCGCACGGCAATGGGTGCAGCTCATTGACCGAATGGGGCGTCGCCGCTGTGCACACGTTTGATCTATGAGCACTTTGCTGGGTTGTTGACAGCAGCCAGTTATTCTGCTGTGCTTCTTCCGCGATCTGATAAACTTCGCGCGATAGCACATCTCTGTTTCAGCCAGCACACACAAAAAGTTAGTCATACACCGCCAAATTACAATCAGAACGCGTCTACGTACGGGTGGCGTCTGTCAATGGCTGAAATCGACTGCACTCCATCTTGGTCAGCAACAGCAAGCAGTCCGTAGGCAGCCATCGCCCTCAGAAAAACCGACAGCTTCTTGAACGAGCTATGCTTAATGTTCAGCGACACCCCGACACGCAGCAACACATTCGCTTGGAACGAACTCGACAATGGGTTTCCCGACCGCCTCACTCGTCCGGAAGTTCTAAATCTACTGCTTTCCAAGTGCATGCGCTACCACCGAATCGAGCGTATGCCGCGAAGTTCCATGGGGGCAACTTGCGCCCGATCTCGATTCACGCCGGCAAGATTCAGATTCATTGGTTAATGATGTGTTGGAATACTTTAGCACCATGACGTATGGCACGAATGTCAAGGCCAAGAAGAAAAAGAAACGCAAATCGTGAACGTCCTCCGCGTCACCGCTGATAGAAGATGTTCCTAGAACGTCTCCAATCTGTTTAGACTTCACCACTACACTTGTTCAATACTCTTTCGTACACATGTTTGCGATTCTTTTTCTTCTTGTAGCTAGTCGTGGTGGTCTCGCTGCTGGTGGTGAAAGTCGTGGTCGAGGTTGTAGAACTTTGCTCCGACTTGGACTTGGACTCAGTCGAGGACTGTTTCTTCTTGGTTGTTTTCTTGCACTGCTTGTTTTACCGAGAGCGATGTGGTACACAACGAGCGCCAGAATGCATGAAATATAGTGAACGACAGATGCGCTCAGTACAAGCCGTAGGTCGCCTGCACCACGGCACAAATTTGAAAAGTCATTGGCACGAGAGCGTGCATGGCCAATTCCACCTTGCTTTCTACCAGGAAGTCCTTGTACTTGGCAGCCTCCTGAAAATTTCCATTTCCACCTCCGCACAGACGGCCCGATCGGATACAGAAAAACCACAAAGGTCTCGAGAGGTCTTGAACCGGTACACACATTCGCACGAAACAACACGAAAGGTTGGACACACAGACCATCCCCCAGTCTAGCCCACTACAACACGGCGCGTTGTGCGGTCAGTGTACTCTTCAAGAATGGCTCCTGGGCCGCCGCCGTCTTCAAAGATGCACTTCGGGCAGTTTTCAGTCGTAATTTTGACGCTGCTACTGGAAGACTTTCAGTATATTGAGCTGCATCTTGCCCCGACGGCCCCAAAGAAAGCCGTCAGAGGCAGTGGAGTCATGCAGTCAAGCGACAGACTGATAAGGTATGTAAACACGCTCAAAATGGCGACGTAGGAACCCCCTCCAAGCAGAAGACCGTTCGAGAGCTCTGACGGCGGCTTCTGGGAAAATGGATAACCACAGCACTGCAAACAGCGAGCGCTTCAAACGCTGCTGGTCGGAGGTTCCGTCATTACTTCCACTGAATGTAAAGAAATACAGAACAAAAACCGCAATGCCGCCACCACAAGCAGTCCCAATGAGCTTGAGGACGAGCTTGTAATTTGTCCCAGAACCTGTACAGCTCCGTGGGTGATGATAATAATCATCCAGCGAGCAGGGCTCGGAAAAATAAGGGCTCGGAAAAATAATGGCACGTGTTCGTGCGCCCATCTGGAAAAAATGTGACAAGGCAGATTGACCATTTGAAACCATCACAATCCGTCGGAGCCCATTAGACTACCATCTCGGTACATCCAATGACCATTCTAAACCATCTCCGAGAGAGCCGGTTGATGTCATCACTTGATGTCTGTACGAAGTATGCGCAGCAAATGTGTATATCCGGAAGAACAAATCAAGTGTGTGCGAAGTCAGGTCGGTCGCATTGGAGCAACAGCAGTAACACCTGGAGAATGAACTGAAAGACGTGTATTACAGGCACATGCAGAGGTATCGGTAGCGTAAGTATTGTAAGGTCCTTTTGTTCACGAAGCCGGGGCTCACAGCTCCCGCAAATATCTCGAACGTCAGAAGAATGTAGACACCGCAATTGTAGTTGTCTGTCTGCAAGCCTAAAGTCGAATTGAACCCTTGGACTCTGTAATCCCTCGTCAAACCACTCGGTATCAGGCCCCGTAGTTTTTGAGCCGCAGCACGTACAGCGAGCTTGTATGACGACTCCATTGGGTCGTAGAGGAGCAGCGTCTTCTTCGAGAGGTCGGTCATAATGCTACACTAGTGGTTACCGTTGCAGTTGACAGGGATTAGAACGCGTTCATCTGAAGCTCCAAAAAGACGGCAGAGAGCTCAGTTTCATCTGTCACTATTTCGTAGCCGTTGGCGCCGTTGACGACGCTGATCATGTTAGGGCTCACTGAGATCACGTTTGGAATGCCGTTGAACATCTTCTGCATCAACGTGACCATCGTAACGTCGCTAAGTCGACCTTTGGCAGCCAGATCAAGTACTTCCATCTGTACATAGCATCATTCGACAGTGTGAGAATAAGTGCAGCGTTAGGCAACATAGCGAACTTTACCTCATTTGTCAGCAGTCTAAGGCCCTGTAACTTGGAGCATAGGTCTGGGTCTTCTTTCGTGTAAAAGGCGGCGTCAATGTCTAGAGTGAAGACCACTGCGGATGCCCACTTTTGGGCGGCTTCGATCTTCCGGACTGTCGTTAAGGCGCGGTGGTATTGCTTCATAGTGGCGAGTGTACTGGTTGTAAATATACCAATGGTAGGTATATCTACAGCGACATCGCGTTCAGCTAGGCCTGCGTGTTTCCCTTGCAGTCTCGCCTCTTTTTCATCGCATTTCCGAAGCAAATCCTTCGCAAAGACCCTCACTACTTCGTCAGCTTGTATGATGGGTTTGCTAGCTGGCCGTTTTGTTAGTTGCATTGCGACGGGAGGCTTCACCTTCTTCTCGAATACAAACACTTTGAACTTGCTGAGTGTATCTGCTGCAGATCGGTATGTCGGATCACCTGCCAATATATCAGCAATGATGGCTACGTTCAAGTTCATGCTGTGCATTTCGGAGTCCTCTTGGGCCATTGCCACTGCCAAACTTCTCTTTTTTGGCTATGGAGGGCTTGATTTTCGGGCGCCCTCTGGATTTTGGCGGCGAACTGACTTGAAAGTTGTCGTCATCTTGCGCTAGAGGCACTAGTTGCAAACCAGTGTCAGACGGTTCTTCGCGTAACTCAGAGGGTGCGGACCCCACTGCTTGTGTTGCAATGACCATCTCAGATGGTGTACTGACCATCTCAGATGGTGTATTGACCTTTTCAGATGGTGACGGGCTCTGACGGGATGGTGCAGTCTCCATTTCAGGTGGGCTTGCCATGGGCACGCTAGTCTCCACTGTAGCAGGGGTCGGTACTTCCTGGTTTGTCTGCGGCACGAGCTCCGTTGCCGGAGGGTCCGTCCATGTGGGGTCCTTCCCTGGTGGATCTGTCTCTGGTGGTCTTGGCATTTGAGCTGATGTGTCTTCTTCACACTCACCAACTCCAGTGTCGAGCAGCACTTCCGACGACTCCTCGTTTGTGCGCCATGCTGTCTCCCGGTCAGCGCTATTACCATGGTGTGCGATGAGTTTGGCTGCCAGCTCGCTCTCCCCACGCTTAAAGAGTTTTCCTATTTGTTGAAGTGCCTGTAGTGCCGCGCGATACTGAGGCATACCCATGCCACTCATGGTCTCAGCAATTGTAATCGCGGTCTGCTGAGCTTCTCGATACTTTCGATTAGAGTCCCACGGGTTACTCTCATCCCGTAATACCTTTCCCACCGCAAACGAACCGACCGACACATTATCCAAGGAGGGAGCATGTTGAATCGAAGCCAACAACCATCTCGCCGGTAATAGCTGAGTAGGAATGACGACCTCCATACCTAGGGCCTTGCGAAGGTAAAACACGTGTCTACAGGGTAGCAAACGGGTCGTCATAAAGAGGCACGAACATTCCCAGTTCTGCTTGTTCACAGAGTACTCCACACCAGGCTCATCAGATGCGTCGTCGTCATCTGCCATGTTTTTGATAGAAATTATCCCAGGTACGGCCTCGAAGAACGAGTAACGCGCACGTCCGCTGACAACGTACGTGTACTGCTCGTAGATAAGCTCACATGCGTGCTCACTCACGAGGTTTGCTACGAGCATCATCTCGCGATCGTACTTGCTGTTGTGAACAGTACAAATCTTGGCTGAACGAGCTACAAAGCTGCGCTCGTTCCGACTCTGGTAGCACATGAAGGAGGCGACACACTCGTCTAGGCCCATTGTTCGGCTCATTGTGTCCTTGAGCTGCTTCCACGAAGCCTCAAGCCGGTTATTTGTGTTGTTGCCTAGCGTCACTGCGTTTTGGCGTTTACATGCACAGCACATTGCCTTGCAGCTATCCCAATTCTTGACAAAGTACATCTCGAAAGGGTGCGATTTTACGAGTGTGAGACGGTCACATGTGACCACGTGACCATCCAGATGGGGAGAGATGGTCACTTCAATATCCAACCCAACAGGGTGCCCACCCGAGCTGGTAGAAGGTTGCTCCAAGTCGTGATCTTGCGTAGCTGGCCGTGATCCAATCGACAAAATGTGACGCATGTACGCTCGGTACTTCGAAAATTCTTGCTCAGTCTTTCGTATACCATAAGTGGCACCATACTGCGGAGCTGTGCCTTTTGCCACGACGAAAGCGCGTAGTCAGCCGATGCAACTTGCTCTCGTAGGTACTTTATGACGTGAAACTGGCAAAGTAGAATCACCACATCTGGCAGCGCCGCTTTCAGAACGGCTATTTCAGTAAAATCCTTGTCAACGATGACGCACTGTAGCTTGGACCATGCCGGATTGTTGGATTTGAACTCCTCCAAGGAGGTAAGTAGGGTAGATGCCCGCTCATTCTGAAGGACAGCATGCTGTACAAATTGCCCTTTCCCGAACGCATCGTGCACCATGAAGGAGAATATCTTATACTTGGACGCGTTCGTGCCATGTGTGGCATCTATCAGCATAACCTCAGGAAAGTGATGAAACATTTCGCGCATGAGTTTGGTCTGTAGTGTAATACAGGTAGCGATTCTCTACATAGTGAAACACCGCGTCGTTAAAACCAGCTTATTTTCATGTACAACCCATAATTCTGCTCACCTTTTCCTGCACAGTCATACATAGATACTTCATGCAACGGGTATTTCATAATTCAATGCAACCAAGGGCTCAATAGATGCACAAGACACACGTCCTTCCGCGATTCGTACTTACGTTCGTAAACAGCTTTTTGTTTGACACCGTCTCAGAAATTTTCAATCGCATTAACTATCGGCAGCGATTTGGCGGGGTGATTACTAACTTTATATTTATTAATAGTACTTCGTACAAGACTTCAGTACTACTGTACCGGTAGTACACTACTGTAGTAGTAGTAAGTACTTGTTAGGGTGATTTTTTTGAAAATGCAAGCACGGTGTGTATTTCAAGTAAGCTTAGTCAATCTACCGCAGGTACCATGTCATAGTAGGATTTCCACTCCTTATCGATTTCTTTACGCTTCCACTCCATACACTCGCAAAACACCTTCGCGTTCTGAACGTAGACAGATGTTCGCATCTCCAAGCCATCCTCCGACGCAACAAAGCCTTCCTTCAAGTGCAGTGAGATCAGTCTTGCGTATCCAGCGTTTAACGCGCGTACGATCAAGTTCACCTACAGTATGACACCGCGAACATTGTCAGACCATACTGAAGTACTCAATCGGAGCACGAAGAATTCATACCTTGTATCTGCTCCCGACTACCGGACCTTCAGACACGGATTCGACGGAAATGTTCATAACCGGCACGGCAAACGAGCGACCATCGTACCAGTCGTGCATGTCTGACGTAAGAGCAAGGCGATTGCTTTGATCGTTGTCATACTTGTGATAGCTTGCATATCTCCGGCAATGTTCTCTTGACATCAAATGACAGCTCTGCGCCTTCCCCACATTCCCGAACCACTCTTCACTCTCGATACGCTGATACTTGAATTCGTCAGTTACCACGTCAACGATCGAGGTGTTGGTCGAGAGAGATGACATCGTTATTTGGGGAGAATCGGTATCTTCTGGAACATAGTGCCGGGTCAAGATGCGCCGCAGTTCGCTTAACTCCCGAGAAATTGGAGCTACACTTGTCGAGACCGTGTGACCATCGAGAGGGGAAGTTTGCGTGATACCTTCATTCTGTAATTCGTTTTCGAATAGCAAAGCATCCCGCTCTGTACAACATCTGTGAGACATCAACCAGCACAGTTCTACAATAATCCAAATGCATACCTTCCTTGAACAGAACATGGATCCGCAACGTCGCCCCTTCATACCACAGCGCCTTGTCATTTTCGCCAGCGCGAAGGTCAGGATCATAGTATCCCAGATATGATGCCGCCAGACGGTACACTCTGCAGCGAATCCCTTTCGTGTTCAGCGCGTTTCCAATCGATCCACTGACGAGCGACAACCCCTCTTGTGGTTGTGCTTGCTCCGGAACCACCACCAGCACGTGAATTTGCTCACTGGATGGAGGCTCCATGTTGTTCTTCGTGTAGAACCACGTTGATAAGGTCTTTGAGGCCAGAATCTGTTCTCCGGCCGTCAGCGCATTGATGTAGTCGTCGGATTCTCCTTTCACCAGCTTCAGAGCAGCCCGATGTTCGTCTGGGAGCCACTTGAGACTCTCCTCCATCTCCTCCGCAGAAGGGCGGTAAACAGGGACGACCTCTTTGCCGCCCTCCTCTTCAACGGGCTGCTTCGCCAGGAAGAGCTGCAGTTTGTCAGCTTCACACTTGATCGTGTCCGGCTTCTCCCCTTGATCGCCTTCTTCAAGTCTCCACCGACTTGTTCGCATCGATGTCCATGGAAACGCGCTTCCAGTCGCTCCAACGACAGCACAAAGAGCTTCACCATCTTTTCTTGAGCCGGATTCTGGAATGAGAAAAAATGAAAGGAGA
Source organism: Phytophthora hibernalis (assembly GCA_012656075.1). Classification (NCBI taxonomy): domain Eukaryota; phylum Oomycota; class Peronosporomycetes; order Peronosporales; family Peronosporaceae; genus Phytophthora; species Phytophthora hibernalis. The sequence goes on along the minus strand of JAAKBF010000286.1, from coordinate 39,619 downwards.
AATTTTGTAATCGTACTTAAGCGATGAATGGTGTGGTCACATACGTATACGGTACAGTACAGTGGGATAGCACACGGTGTGATATCATATCACTGATATGACTTTAACACCCTGCCAAATTGTATACAGAGAACCCTGGACAACTTAATACCTCCCGTGGACGCACTTCCTATTAGGTATAACAGGATTATTAGGTAGTAGAGGGAGCACCACAACCAGAAGACCAGTGTTGATCTCTGGTTTATAAGAAGACGTGGATGACTGGTGTGTTGTTTCAGGAGTGGCTGCGCGAGCTTGACATGCATCAACAACGGTGCAATATTGCCCTCCTACGCAACATTGTCCTGGGAAACCTGCAGCTCAAGTCGTCATTACCGCCCAACTACATCTCTCGTTTCAAACTATATGATTCCAGGGTCGGGCGGTTGCAAACGACCCGCCCGACCCTGGAATCATATCGGCGTTTAAGCGGCAGTTCGGCATCGGCGGCTCCAGCATGAGTTGAACGTGAGGAGGCGGGAGCGACATACTTCAAGATTAGATATTGGCACTCTACCAATATACCGGTACTTCCAGGAAGTAGGTGGATGAAGTCCTGTTGGCACGATGTACACCCGACGTGGAAACGAAGGTTTTTCAGGCCTTCGGACCCAACAAATATGTAAAGTGAAGCAAACGATGGTCAACTACGACGTAGAACTAGTTTGTTTTAGTAGTAGCCCACGGCAAAATACGTAGGGCAGAGATGCGTAAGGTACAGTAGCTTGCTCTGTCATATACAATCGCTACCCACTTGACTTGAGGTCGGCCGTCTTCACGGACATCTCTCTGGCTTTAATAGTGTACATGTAATACATGCTCTTGTCGATATGACTGAGTGCAAGCAGTACCTTGCTGAAGGTTCGGTGAAGGTCAATGTAGCACTAGCTGAGGTACAGAGAACCCTGGCCAACTTAATACCTCTGTTGTCTAATATCCTGGTGTACTTAATCACTTATCGATCCACCGACTCGGTATTCAGGCTTAACTATGGCGCTTAATTAATACTTGTCAAATTAATGCTCGATGGGGATTTTTCAATACATTTGTTAATGAAAAGCATCCACTATCATACTTGTTCAGCGCCAAATATTGCATACTAAAAGGCTTCGGGTCGATGTCCGCGCACACGCCGCTCCCTGCTCCTCACGTTGCTGTTTCCGCAGCCGCTCCTGCGGCGCGTTTATTAGCAGCCGTGCATTATATCCTGTGTTGTAGATATTAGCAATGGTCTTTATCGACTGGGTTCATCTATAGTGATACCTTGACACATTTTAAACCCCGTTACAGTAGGTACTGGCCATAAGGATACCGTATAACCTGTGTAGTACAGACAACGACGGTGAAATCCGTACCCCCACTGAACTGTATCCGCCATACAAAAGTAAACGGGGCATCTCGACAAAAAAATCCGTACCCATCAGTGATTCGCTATTTGTGATTGGTGAAAAAAACATTTTTATCCTATACTTGGACTTCAGGATATCTTGGAATTGCCTTTTCAAAGCTACGCACAACACAGTGCTCTGTGATGCCTTCCCATGCTGTAATGGTGCGCTTGATCGCGCCAAGTCTCTTTGCTGCGCGGTGCGTGTACCATTAATATTTTCTGATAGCCATACGCCTGTCAGCTTCTTCTTGAGTGGACCCATAACTCCAACATCAAGAGGCTGACAGACAGACGTGCTGTTTGGCGGAACAGGGCACACTAGGGCTGAGGTAGCCCCGCTACCACATTCTGTCCTCCTTCCGATACATGGGAATCAAAGTTATCGAGAAGGAGGACAGAGGGAGAATCTATTTCAAATTTAAGCAAACTTTCAATATAAAACTCCCAAACAGTTGCGTCCATCCAGCCATGTTCTTGGACTGTATAAACATGTCCATCTGGATATGTTGGCAACTCATTTGTCTCCACAGTGCCGCCAGGTATTCCTCGCAGAATGAAGAGTATTGGCAGTTTTTTCCTAAATCAAATAACGTTACTTAGTTTCAGTATACAGTAAATTAAATGTAAAATAAATGAACGTACCGTCAGCCCGAATGGTGAGCACAGCTGTGAGTCTTCCGGAATTCTTCTGCATATGCTTGACTTTTGCTGATCCACGCCTCCCCTTGAGGGCCCATATTTTGTGGGGTGGAGTGTCGAAATAAATGGCCGTTTCGTCGACGTTGTAGATAGCACTATCCGGAAAATGGCTGTATTCGCTCCAAAACTTGATTGCAAATTCTAAATGCGTCTGCTGTAGTACAGCTTCGTTTTTCTTCGAATGTTGTGGCTGCGTTGAAAACCCATGCCTAAACACCATATTATAAAAAAACAAATATCATTTTGAGCCAGTTTCAATTAGTACAGCGTTCGTATATTTTGGCCACCTGCCAAAACGGTTTTGTATGTGAGTATTAGCCCATAACGACTGATGATTACCGTGTTCTACACAACATGTCTGAAGCACACTTCTCAACTCCATCTAGAGGCTGAGGTATTAGCAAAAGTAGGGGTGTTCGTATACTTTTGGCCCGGAGTGTATTGTACTTTGCATGGACTTTGTCTTGCCTTTTAGTGCACTAATTCCACCTCACCACCTGCACTAACTCGTGCATGATTACGTACAAATCGTGAAGAATTTTGATTGGTGATTTCAACAACTGGGTTTCGTACACGCGTGGGGCCAGTTAGTCTGCTCCCTCACGCAGACGCCGCGTTCCTTAGAATCGCCGTTTGATCGGCCGACTCGCCTCCATCACCAGGGGATACTCGACTTCGTGGACAACTCGTAGAAGGACGGGAAGATGCTGTTTGCGTCCCTGCAGGGGCATGTCGCCGTCGTCGCGCTTAGAAGCCACTCAGTGAGTCGCTCATTCTCTACTATAACCACCCGACCGACTTCTTCGTTAACAAGCTCGAGGTGCCGTGTCACATCAACCAGCCCGTGAACCCTGAACTAGCAGTTGGGCCGATCGGACTCGAAGATTGGCCAAGTGCACCACGAAATGAAGCGAGTGGGGATCCAGGCCAACCAAATTGCAGGGAGGAAGACTGGCAGGTTCTTACCCAGTGTCGACGGAGAGGCGCTGCTCAGGTGAGTGAAGCCTGTACTGTATTGTTTACACTTTAATAAACGATGTACTAACGTACACCTACTTCGCACACATGTTGTATTAATAGGTGGGCGTGGACTAAATGCGCTGAGATGACATGAACAAGAACGAGAAGCACTAGCCTCAGATGACCAACGTGCTGACCTCCTACTGGCTGGCACAGTAGCTCGACATTAGCCTCCTCAACATAGACGCCCACGTGAACAAGACGCGAGGTTGCAAAGCGGACTACCAACGGTAAGTTGAAAAATAAATCTGGAATGAGATTGAGCTAAACATAAATTTGTCGATTTGATCTTATGATACTTGAGCGAGTGAAGACCATTGTAGATCCACTCGGGATTATACCTGATGGAGAGCGAATCTACCTCACGCGCCAACACAGTGCAACACATTTTGGGGACGAAGAGGTCAAAGTAACGCTTGCACCGACGGCCGACGACACCACGCGCGCCTTAGGGCTTCCGGTGCCGCGTACTGGGCTCGAGAGAGTGCTATAGCTGGACAGGGATCGGGTGCAAGTTGAAAAACCACCGCAGTAACGTGCTCGAGGGCTGCCTTCGATACGAGACTCGCCTTCCTACTGGAATCCTACGGTAATACTGTAGTAAACACGGGGACTATTTAGCTTGCAAGATGTATGCAGGTGGCAGGCAGTATTTCATGAAGGAGGACCTAATTCGAGCGAGCAAGCTCCTATGGAGGCATACGCCAGCGAAATATCTTGAGAAAATCGTTTTGTCGATGAAGAAGAGATGCATCGAGGTAATAAAGGTTGCCGTACCGGCACTAAAGTTGCCCTTTTCATGTTCAGCTTCGTCAATACTGAAACCAAGTCATTTCCACTGTGCTATCCTTTTGACCATACGCGTGGAAGAGGAAGTTTATACGGCGAGAAGCGTCAGCGCACAGTGCTGCGATAAACTCGGGCCAATCCAGTGCCCCAGAGCTGTCAGAGTCCAGAACGTCGAAGGCACGGTCAACGAAGAACTGGTCTTCCACCGACAACTGAGGTACGCCGTGGCGTAGTGTCTCCTTGTCGACACCATGAGAGTTCTTCGCCATGGAGCAAGGCGCTTTATGGCGATCCCACCGCGCGAACAATCAGCTCGTGAATAGCCCGTCGCAGTCATCAGTGCAGCTAGATCCAGTTCCTGGAGAAACCCGTGCTGCTCCGCCACAGACAGCATCGTCGAAGTTGGTTCCGTTCGTGGGCGTTGCGGTGGTCGAGACTTCGGTTTGTGGTGTTGCTTCTGCCGAGACCGGGGACAGATTTTGCCTGGTGGTGGGAATGCAGTGAACGTACTAGGCGTTTGCCTCAAGTCATCACCTTTGCTTATGGGTGCGAACATAAGCTTCCGATGGGCATGTGCGATTCGAGAGCGAAGACCAACAAGTTCGGTGCTCTTTTTCTCTACAGGCGATGGCCGACGATCATCGCTGTCCTTCGTGGCATTTTGAGTGGTTTTGGAGGGTCCAAGTCGCTGGAGGTGAAGCTGCTCCGTGTGCATGTTGTAAGCGGAGCTGATGGATAACTGTGAAAGGTTCCGCTCAGTCATTGGCTTTGATCGGAACGGCGAGAACTCTCTCAAACACGACAAGTCCAGCAGTGTTCGATTGCGCAGGGTTCTGCAGCAGATCCACCAGGTGCCGTCGTCGTGAAATCGGAGGTGCCGTTAACTGCTTCGGGTGGCATCGTGAAAGCATTCGCGAGGCCGCGTCGACGACGTGAAGTCTTAGGAGTTGGTCCATTCCGGCAGTGCTGGAAATATGAATCGCTCCCAGTACGATGCCACAGCTCGTACTTGCGGTTGCTGATATCCATGCGCAAATCGTGGCTTCGGCGGGTGCGATCGCTCTTCCATTGTGGTGCTGACGTGTCCAAACAACGGCGACAGTGATGGGGGATTCCATTCGCAGTGCAATGACTATGACGTTTCCTTGCAAATCGAGCGTCCACGATTGTTGTGAGCTCTTCACGTGATGTCAAAAGGTAACTCATGTAGCCATCAAAAAGTCTTTGGTGGAGTTCGCGACGACATGTATTAGTGCTAACCTGTATTCCAAACGGTGTGATTTTCGGTGATGACGATCGTCCTATCGACCATGGGGTGCGAGTTCGTTTGAAACAATTGTGTCCCCCTAAACTTAGCGCAAGTGCCTTCGCAAATTCCTAGACGAGTGCATATGCACCTCGTTGCCATTGGGCCCAACAAAAACCTGTGATCCCTCTTCAACTTGATGCTGTTGTTGATTCACAGTGCGCAATGACAAGAACCATCGGCTCTGCCATCGAAATGTTGCTCGATGTGTCCAGTGAACCTCGACCAAAATTTGGCCGCGGCGTTCGCGTTCGTCGCGAGGACCACGACGGCCGAACGTGCGGATTCACTTCACTCGTCTCGCTCGGGACTCAGTCCGTGGATCGACTCGGACACTCCAGAATCCGCGCACACCACCACTTCATCGCGCGGAGCGACGTGAGACCTCGTTATGAGCGACGAATTTAATGTCCCCGGTCGGAATTTCTCGGCCGGTCGCGATCACATGTGGACGGCATTGGAAATGCCTGGTGATGTAAACTACACCGTCAAGGAATCCGACGGTCGCGCGGGGTCTTTCAGATCAAAATCATGGAAGAGGAGAACATCACGTACACGGTATGGAGCACGTACGCGGACCCGAGACGCACAGTATGTACTAGCAGGCAGGTATGCTCCAATCCTGGAACAAGTGTTGCTACCAGGGGAGAGAATGGAAGCTTTGGTTAACTAACAGCTACGACAAGCTCCAGTATCCTGGACATGGGCAATCTCACTTCAAACGCCGCATCTTATCCGCATGTGAAACCCACCAGCACGTGGGCGTGCCTCAAGCGTGGGGGTGAATCATGTTGTTGCTTTCCAGCCTTAATCGACCGCGACTCCCCAACTTTCATCATCTTGTTGACGTCAGAGTGAGTTCTACCTACTGCTACAACTGCCGGCAGCAACAGTCAACACCAGTGACACACACCACCAGCGACGCAATTCATATACCGGTATGCCGCGTCAAAGATATACATATGGTATGACTGTATCATCATCGGAAAAGGGAGCGGGATCACTATCAACGTCGACGAAACTCGGACGGTGGCGCTCCTGAAGAAGGCGATCAAGGAAAAGAAGACAATCAGTTTGAATGGCACGGATAAGCTGCACCTCTTCCTGGTCAAGAAACAACGTGTGGCTGCGAGATCTGCTGCGCTCGAGCTGAAGGAGGGTCGGACATGCTCGCGAGCTTTGGATGTCTATTCGTGCCCACACTACTGTGAGTGACCGGTGTGGCATATGAAGGGACCAGCTGCGGTTGTACAGGTACCATGTCGCCATTGTCGTATTCAGTTGCACTCGACGAGGTACAAGGCCTCCGAAAGGATGGGCTGCAACGACACCAAGGTTAGCGTCGCTGCATTTCGGGACTGGAGCCCGCGGGACCAAACAACCCATTGTGATCTTAAACGCAACTTCGATTTGCACTACAATCCTACTTGGTGACAGAGTTCTTGTTTAATCGCTTTCACGCGATCCTGTTCCTCCATCACTCCAACACTCATCCTGCCATGATTCGATTCACCTCGTCACATTTTCCATCTCATCGTCAAACTGAACAATATCCATGATGAAAGAGGGATTCCTCAGCAACCTCGTCAGACAGCTGACATCGATGCGCTTGACTTGTCTCAATAGCGGAGACTGCAAAATTCCAAAGTACTTGTCCTTTTCTCCTTGAGGAATATCCTCCTCTGGCAGATAAAAGATGTTGAAATCATCGAACGATCCAGAAAATTTTACGTGAACAATTTCAACAGTAGGGCAGGTTTCCACTCGATAAACGTTGTCGAACTTGTGCGCAGCTGGAACAAAGTTCACGACGAGCATACGTTGAACGCCGAACTGTCTTTTGTATCCATTTGCTTGTGCCGCCGCCACGTTAATTTCACTTTTTCAAGTAATTGGTTTACCTTCAGCTCGTACGCGAGCTTGTCTCCGTTGATGATAAGAATGTCTGCTCTGGTTTTGACATCTGCGGTTCTGACTTCAGGAAAAACCTGTTTCGCTCGGTGTGTCTTCTTGAGAATATCACGAATCGCTGCATACACTTCGAAATGAAAAACGGCTTCGCTTGGAGAACTGCGATTCTGTACGAGCAAATGTGCAATGGTGTTCGGGTCCACATAGGCGAGTGCAGCACATAAGAGCTGGACAGGATCCTCAGCAGCCACAGCTTTACAAATTTCTCGTGCAGGAAGCGCTTCAAGGCACACTCGCTTCATCATCGGAGAGACGATGACCAGCATAAGTTTAACCCTGCTCTGCCCGATGTCAACTCGCCGCTCGGACACAACTCCCATTCGCAGTAAGAGATGAGCATTTGTGTTCCTGGCCGTTAAATCCTCATTATTTCCAAGTATTTGTTTGAGTAACCACCACTCTTCGTCGTTCAACTTCTGTAAATCTTGTTGAATACGAGCATAGGTGTGATTGAACATCTGCAAGTAAGCGTAATAGGGATCCCTGAAGAACCACTCCTCCCATTGACCCAGCTCAAGCTCCCATTTTTGTTCATCGATCGTGAATCTAACAAGTGACCCCAACACACCGGGGGCACCACCAGAGAACATCTTGATCCCCTCCTGAAGCGATAATGGAAATCGATAAAGTTCCTTGAACAGGCTGAAAAACATGGCCATCTGGGATTGTGTAAATGGCTCGACCTTAATCAACTGAGACACGTTGAAAGGGCTTGAAGATCCCCGAAATACCTGGTAGGTATTCACCAAGTCGTAGGTTCCAACCCCAAGAAATCCCAGAAAGAACTTGTCCGATTGTGCTTTCCACATTCGAATAACTTGCAGAAATGTGGACAACAAATCAGGGTTGGAGAACAGACAATCCATTTCATCCAGGATCAGACAGACCTTCTTGTTCCCGTTACCTGCGCACCTTGCAACTAAAGTCATCAAAGAATTGAAATCGCGGCAATCGCTTTCATTGTCGACCAATATCCCCAAGTGATTCCAGAATTTGGTCTCGTCGGCCGCAAACACCGCACCCAGCTCGAAATACACGCAAATGATGTCCGAGCGGCTAGTAAGCAGCCATTCCTGGATGCCATTTGCAATTGTGGTTTTCCCAAATTGACGCGGACCATACAACAGATAGAGTGGGCAGTCGCTGCTAGAGAAGCCTTCTTTAATCCGTTGAAAGGCAGGGATAGTGCTCAAAGGGACGGAGAAGTCACTTTCGGTCACTGGCCCAGTGAATGCAACGTATTTCTGGAATTTCGGTCTCTTGGGGAATGGTTGATCTTGTTGAGCGACGCTCATCAACGCAGATCGTTGACCAAGAACACTGGTATGCGACTCCCACAACCCCTCCAGTACTTGTGCTTGCTCCGGAACCACCACCAGCACGTGAATCTGGTCGGTGGATGGCTGCTCCATACCCGTCAATACTTTCTGAAGGCCGGACTCCCCTGTAGCTCTTCGTCTTCATTCGTTAGCGCTTTGACGGTAGCCGTTTTCCTGCCCTTCTTCAGCTCCTTCACGTCCTCACTCTCAGTCTTCAGCCACTCGGTTCCCTTCTTCGCCAGGAAGAGCTGCAGCTCGTCAGGACATGAATCCTGTTCTTCTTCGTCCTTGATCGCCTTCTTCAGGTCTCCCACCGATCCCCTCGTCGATGTCCACAGGAAACGCACTCCCAGTCGCTCCAACGACAGCACAAAAGAGCTTGACCATCTTTTCTGGAATGAGAAGGAGAAAATTTGTAATCGTACTTAAGCGATGAATGGTGTGGTCACATATACTTTTTAATCGAAGAACTGTGCCTATTACATGTATTGTGCTTTGCAGTTTTTGGCACTTATAATAGCAACTCCTGCGATTTGTGTGCCTCATGAGAAGTACAAATCGTACACCAATACGAATAAAGATAATCCTTGCACGAGTTATATTACTGATCTTAATAGAAATCCTAGGTAAGAAAGGCAGCTCGTGGCCAATGAATACGAGATCGGCTGGCTTTGGCACTATTCAAAAGTGTCATTTTCCGTTTAAGTCTTGCAGCATGACGTACTCAAAGGACCTACGCTGGCGCGCAGTCGTGCTGTTTTTCGTCTACAACATCGAGATGTTGCAGATTGCACATGTCCTCGGTGCATCGGTACGCTCCATCAAGCGTTGGAATCGCTTTGTTCAAAAGTTCGGCATGGTAACCGGCGCCCAACGCGAGAAGCGGGCATCGCGCTGGCCAGCATCGGTCTGTGCGTTCGTGATCAAGTACGTGGAGGACCACCCGTGCTTTTATCTCGAAGAGCTCCAAGATACACTTCGTAACAAGTTTGGAAATATCAAGACGTCAACATCTACCATTTGCAGAGCCCTTCGGTTTGATATGGGGTTGTCCAGGAAAGTGCTGACGCGGCGTGCGCGGGAGGCTAAAGCAGATCAGGTTCAAGACTATATCGACAAGCTGAAGCCTTTCTACTCCATGCCCGAGCAAATGATTTTCTTAGACGAAACCGCCAAGGATAGTAGAGATGGTGTGCGTCGATACGCATGGTCGAAGCGAAACACGCCTGCAATCGTCACGCTTCCTTTTGTACGCGGTGAGCGGGTCTCCGTTCTGGCGGCGATGTCAACGGACGGTTTTTATCGTGGGGTGCACAACAGGAACATTTACGCGGCATGTATTTTACCAGACCTTCCACGACAAAATTTTGCCGTTCCTGAATCCGTGGCCACTTCCTCGCTCTATCCTTGTACTGGATAATGCAAAAATCCATATGTACAAGGAATTAGAGGAAGCGGTGCACAGTGTTGGTGCTTTAATTTTCTTTCTGCCACCATATTGCCCCAACTCAATCCGATTGAAGTCGGGTTTTCACTGCTGAAGCGTTGGATCCAAAAGAATGCAAACACGGCGTTCGGATTCGCTCCAGAGGAGGTATTAGACTTGGCGATGTACGCTTGTACGCGCACGAAAGATGGAACACGTGGTATTTATAAGCATTGCGGGTATGCTCTCGACTCGTTGGCAATAGATATTAATGTAGCGGCCTCCACTCCAACTAATTAATACTACAACTGATGGTCTTCATCCTCCATATTTTGAGCTGGTAGATTAACAGGTATGTCGGAGTTGTGTGGGCGCCTAAGATCGCAGTCAGGTAAACCGAGAATGTCTCGGAGATCATCTAGCGAGACCGAAATATTTACCTCACTTTCGTTGATGAGTATTCTCACGGTTCTAAACCGACGATCCAGACGTCGATGCTCTGCTTGCTGCTCGTGCGCCATCTCACAGCGAGCTTCGTCAACACTGCAGAGTTGTCGATATGTTGCATGCTCCGGGATTGTAGGCTGGGTTCCATCTGGCTCACGCGCATGTTGTGTTGCAAAGTAGCGTAGAGCCAAACTGTTCGGCGCTAGCGGAGATTGGTTAGTATCAGCTAAGTGCTGTACAATCCGAGTCGATGCTTCATTAACCCGTGCAACTGTTGCCCGTCGAATTGAGTTGTGGATCTATCAATAATGCAAAAGCGTAACATTAGTATAAATCCACAGCTCCGATAAATATGACAGCAGTACCTTCACAGCGTACACGAAAACCATTAGACTGAAAGCTGCCAGCGAGACGTTTCTACGCTGAGCATTCCGCCAGGATTGCATAACTTGGGCAGCGAATGATTCAGCAGTGAGCTTGATGAACTCCCTTTGTTTCGTGTTGGTACCTGGTTTGAGGTAAATATCCTTCTCGGACCACGAAATTCCTTCTTGAGCACTTACGATCGCGTCCACTTTTGCATGTAAGACGGCGTAGCCTTCTGTAGATTGCAAACTCACTGAATGTGGCTGCTTGTGGACTGCTCGGACGTCATGTAATGCCTCGCCCAATTTGATGGTCAGCGTTACTTTGACCTCTTCGTCCCCAAAAATGTGTTGCACTGTGTTGGCGCGTGAGGTAGATTCGCTCTCCATCAGGTATAATCCCGAGTGGATCTACTATCTACAATGGTCTTCACTCGCTCAAGTATCATAAGATCAAATCGACAAATTTATGTTTAGCTCAATCTCATTCCAGATTTATTTTTCAACTTACCGTTGGTAGTCCGCTTTGCAACCTCGCGTCTTGTTCACGTGGGCGTCTATGTTGAGGAGGCTAATGTCGAGCTACTGTGCCAGCCAGTAGGAGGTCAGCACGTTGGTCATCTGAGGCTAGTGCTTCTCGTTCTTGTTCATGTCATCTCAGCGCATTTAGTCCACGCCCACCTATTAATACAAGATGTGTGCGAAGTAGGTGTACGTTAGTACATCGGTTATTAAAGTGTAAACAATACAGTACAGGCTTCACTCACCTGAGCAGCGCCTCTCCGTCGACATTGGGTAAGAACCTGCCAGTCTTCCTCCCTGCAATTTGGTTGGCCTGGATCCCCACTCGCTTCATTTCGTGGTGCACTTGGCCAATCTTCGAGTCCGGTCGGCCCAACTGCTAGTTCAGGGTTCACGGGCTGGTTGATGTGACACGGCACCTCGAGCTTGTTAACGAAGAAGTCGGTCGGGTGGTTATAGTAGAGAATGAGCGACTCACTGAGTGGCTTCTAAGCGCGACGACGGCGACATGCCCCTGCAGGGACGCAAACAGCATCTTCCCGTCCTTCTACGAGTTGTCCACGAAGTCGAGTATCCCCTGGTGATGGAGGCGAGTCGGCCGATCGAACGGCGGTTCTAAGGAACGCGGCGTCTGCGTGAGGGAGCAGACTAACTGGCCCCACGCGTGTACGAAACCCAGTTGTTGAAATCACCAATCAAAATTCTTCACGATTTGTACGTAATCATGCACGAGTTAGTGCAGGTGGTGAGGTGGAATTAGTGCACTAAAAGGCAAGACAAAGTCCATGCAAAGTACAATACACTCCGGGCCAAAAGTATACGAACACCCCTACTTTTGCTAATACCTCAGCCTCTAGATGGAGTTGAGAAGTGTGCTTCAGACATGTTGTGTAGAACACGGTAATCATCAGTCGTTATGGGCTAATACTCACATACAAAACCGTTTTGGCAGGTGGCCAAAATATACGAACGCTGTACTAATTGAAACTGGCTCAAAATGATATTTGTTTTTTATAATATGGTGTTTAGGCATGGGTTTTCAACGCAGCCACAACATTCGAAGAAAAACGAAGCTGTACTACAGCAGACGCATTTAGAATTTGCAATCAAGTTTTGGAGCGAATACAGCCATTTTCCGGATAGTGCTATCTACAACGTCGACGAAACGGCCATTTATTTCGACACTCCACCCCACAAAATATGGGCCCTCAAGGGGAGGCGTGGATCAGCAAAAGTCAAGCATATGCAGAAGAATTCCGGAAGACTCACAGCTGTGCTCACCATTCGGGCTGACGGTACGTTCATTTATTTTACATTTAATTTACTGTATACTGAAACTAAGTAACGTTATTTGATTTAGGAAAAAACTGCCAATACTCTTCATTCTGCGAGGAATACCTGGCGGCACTGTGGAGACAAATGAGTTGCCAACATATCCAGATGGACATGTTTATACAGTCCAAGAACATGGCTGGATGGACGCAACTGTTTGGGAGTTTTATATTGAAAGTTTGCTTAAATTTGAAATAGATTCTCCCTCTGTCCTCCTTCTCGATAACTTTGATTCCCATGTATCGGAAGGAGGACAGAATGTGGTAGCGGAGGCTACCTCAGCACTAGTGTGCCCTGTTCCGCCAAACAGCACGTCTGTCTGTCAGCCTCTTGATGTTGGAGTTATGGGTCCACTCAAGAAGAAGCTGACAGGCGTATGGCTATCAGAAAATATTAATGGTACACGCACCGCGCAGCAAAGAGACTTGGCGCGATCAAGCGCACCATTACAGCATGGGAAGGCATCACAGAGCACTGTGTTGTGCGTAGCTTTGAAAAGGCAATTCCAAGATATCCTGAAGTCCAAGTATAGGATAAAAATGTTTTTTCACCAATCACAAATAGCGAATCACTGATGGGTACGGATTTTTTTGTCGAGATGCCCCGTTTACTTTTGTATGGCGGATACAGTTCAGTGGGGTACGGATTTCACCGTCGTTGTCTGTACTACACAGGTTATACGGTATCCTTATGGCCAGTACCTACTGTAACGGGGTTTAAAATGTGTCAAGGTATCACTATAGATGAACCCAGTCGATAAAGACCATTGCTAATATCTACAACACAGGATATAATGCAAATAAACGCGCCGCAGGAGCGGCTGCGGAAACAGCAACGTGAGGAGCAGGGCGTGTGCGCGGACATCGACCCGAAGCCTTTTAGTATGCAATATTTGGCGCTGAACAAGTATGATAGTGGATGCTTTTCATTAACAAATGTATTGAAAAATCCCCATCGAGCATTAATTTGACAAGTATTAATTAAGCGCCATAGTTAAGCCTGAATACCGAGTCGGTGGATCGATAAGTGATTAAGTACACCAGGATATTAGACAACAGAGGTATTAAGTTGGCCAGGGTTCTCTGTACCTCAGCTAGTGCTACATTGACCTTCACCGAACCTTCAGCAAGGTACTGCTTGCACTCAGTCATATCGACAAGAGCATGTATTACATGTACACTATTAAAGCCAGAGAGATGTCCGCGAAGACGGCCGACCTCAAGTCAAGTGGGTAGCGATTGTATATGACAGAGCAAGCTACTGTACCTTACGCATCTCTGCCCTACGTATTTTGCCGTGGGCTACTACTAAAACAAACTAGTTCTACGTCGTAGTTGACCATCGTTTGCTTCACTTTACATATTTGTTGGGTCCGAAGGCCTGAAAAACCTTCGTTTCCACGTCGGGTGTACATCGTGCCAACAGGACTTCATCCACCTACTTCCTGGAAGTACCGGTATATTGGTAGAGTGCCAATATCTAATCTTGAAGTATGTCGCTCCCGCCTCCTCACGTTCAACTCATGCTGGAGCCGCCGATGCCGAACTGCCGCTTAAACGCCGATATGATTCCAGGGTCGGGCGGGTCGTTTGCAACCGCCCGACCCTGGAATCATATAGTTTGAAACGAGAGATGTAGTTGGGCGGTAATGACGACTTGAGCTGCAGGTTTCCCAGGACAATGTTGCGTAGGAGGGCAATATTGCACCGTTGTTGATGCATGTCTAGCTCGCGCAGCCACTCCTGAAACAACACACCAGTCATCCACGTCTTCCTATAAACCAGAGATCAACACTGGTCTTCTGGTTGTGGTGCTCCCTCTACTACCTAATAATCCTGTTATACCTAATAGGAAGTGCGTCCACGGGAGGTATTAAGTTGTCCAGGGTTCTCTGTATACAATTTGGCAGGGTGTTAAAGTCATATCAGTGATATGATATCACACCGTGTGCTATCCCACTGTACTGTACCGTATACGTATGTGACCACACCATTCATCGCTTAAGTACGATTACAAAATTTCTCCGTTCATTTTTCTCATTCCAGAATCCGCTGGCTCGAGAAAAGATGGTAAGCTCTTTTGTGCTGTCGTTGGAGCGACGGGAAGCGCGTTTCCATGGACATCGACACGAACAGTCGGTGGATCACTTGAAGAAGGCGATCAAGGGGAGAACTCAGCAACGATCACATGCGATGCCAAGGACCTGCAGCTCTTCCTGGCGAAGCAGCCCGTTGAAGAGGAGGCGAGGCGTCCCTGTTTACCGCCCTTCTGCGGAGGAGATGGAGGAGAGTCTCAAGTGGCTCCCAGACGAACATCGGGCTGCTCTGAAGCTGGTGAAAGGAGAATCCGACGACTACATCAATGCGCTGACGGCCGGAGAACAGATTCTGGCCTCAAAGACCTTATCAACGTGGTTCTACACGAAGAACAACATGGAGCCTCCATCCAGTGAGCAAATTCACGTGCTGGTGGTGGTTCCGAAGAGGAGTCCAAATGACCTGTTTGTTGAGAACGATTCGATATCGGCGTTTCGAGAAACTGCCGCAAGCATTCACCGAGTGCAGGTTCAAATGCAAGTGCTGCTTGAGCAAAATAAGGCTAATTTGACACACAAACCAAATTCCTTCTCCGATGGGGCATTGGGTCAAATGGAGTCTGGAAGATTGAAAACGGATGGCATGATCATCGATGCTGCACCAACAGAGAACGAAGAAGCATTTTGGCCAGAGGCAATTCAGATTCAAGCGGATGCTATTCAGAGTGAGGCTGCTTTTGACGCGTTTATTACTCCTTTTTCAGCGACGTATTAAGCCGTTGTGGTATGGTATTCGTCAATAGCGAGAGATATCCATGGTTGTCTCAGTCTCCGCTTGTTACCAAGAATACAGATCTCAAACCGGATGGATTTGCGACCCACCGTGGAATGTTTCGTGCCAAACCGGTACCGGACGATGGAGTGCAACGCCAGAATGGATTTCGATTTGGAGTAGCAGTGGAAGAATTGTTCGACTGCCTCATTTTGTTCGAAAGCAAGCTCACTATAACGGATGCTTCGTTTGGCCAAGTGGTACGATATCTGCAGTATCTTTGCCCCAAGGAGCTAGCAAGCGCTATTCTATTCGACCGCCGCTCCTTTTGGTTGATCAAAAGCCACAGGTCTGTTGTTACCAAAGTTCGAAGAGCGAAGTGGGTCGATAAGGGCTCGAAAACATTGTTCCAGAGCTTTATTACTGACAACATATCTCCATGGGTGGCGCACTTAACCAATGCCTGCACTTCATTGGGTGTTGGTGTGGTGGAGGGCGATGCATTTCTCGGCCGTGGCGCTCATGGACGCGTTTTTAAGGTAACTGGGCCAGGTCAGAAGGTTTTCGCGCTGAAAATCGTGGAGGAATGCTCCGTTGGACGTCTTTATCAAGAGAAGAAGGCCTTGATGAAAGCCCAGCCCACAGGATTGACGATTACTCCTGTGCGAGATGTCATCGAAAGCACTGATGGTAGCGCGGCCTTATTGCTGTCTCCTGTTGGGAAACCTCTGCCTCGACCAACGACACTAGAGGGAGTACGGAACCTCTTTGGATTGTTATGGCAGCTCCACGCGAATAGCCTGGTCCATGGAGATCCTCGCGTGCCGAATGTGATCCTCATTGGGGATACGCCCCTCTGGATTGATCTCGTGGAAGTGATGGAGGCTACTCCCACTTTGAAAAAATGATGCTGATATTCTCGCACGGTCCATCCTAGGTGTCTCTCGGGCCTTTGAGCTGGACCCGGCAACGAAACAATTGATCGATAACTATGGCGAAAGCGCTACGCCAGAGAATCTTGATCGTCTGGCCGAAGCAGTAAGCTTGGTATTCCCAAATTAGCTGCAAATCCGATTCAATGGTTTTCATTCGCACGGCAATGGGTGCAGCTCATTGACCGAATGGGGCGTCGCCGCTGTGCACACGTTTGATCTATGAGCACTTTGCTGGGTTGTTGGCAGCAGCCAGTTATTCTGCTGTGCTTCTTCCGCGATCTGATAAACTTCGCGCGATAGCACATCTCTGTTTCAGCCAGCACACACAAAAGTTAGTCATACACCGCCAAATTACAATCAGAACGCGTCTACGTACGGGTGGCGTCTGTCAATGGCTGTGATCGACTGCACTCCATCTTGGTCAGCAACAGCAAGCAGTCCGTAGGCAGCCATCGCCCTCAGAAAAACCGACAGCTTCTTGAACGAGCTATGCTTAATGTTCAGCGACACCCCGACACGCAGCAACACATTCGCTTGGAACGAACTCGACAATGGGTTTCCCGACCGCCTCACTCGTCCGGAAGTTCTAAATCTACTGCTTTCCAAGTGCATGCGCTACCACCGAATCGAGCGTATGCCGCGAAGTTCCATGGGGGCAACTTGCGCCCGATCTCGATTCACGCCGGCAAGATTCATTGGTTAATGATGTGTTGGAATACTTTAGCACCATGACGTATGGCACGAATGTCAAGGCCAAGAAGAAAAAGAATCGCAAATCGTGAACGTCCTCCGAGTACCGCTGAACAAGATGTTGGTGAAGTCCAAACAGTTTAGACTTCACCACTACACTTCTTCAATACGCTTTCGTACACATGTTTGCGATTCTTTTCTTCTTGTAGCTAGTCGTGGTGGTCTCGCTGCTGGTGGTGAAAGTCGTGGTCGAGGTTGTAGAACTTTGCTCCGACTTGGACTTGGACTCAGTCGAGGACTGTTTCTTCTTGGTTGTTTTCTTGCACTGCTTGTTTTACCGAGAGCGATGTGGTACACAACGAGCGCCAGAATGCATGAAATATAGTGAACGACAGATGCGCTCAGTACAAGCCGTAGGTCGCCTGCACCACGGCACAAATTTGAAAAGTCATTGGCACGAGAGCGTGCATGGCCAATTCCACCTTGCTTTCTACCAGGAAGTCCTTGTACTTGGCAGCCTCCTGAAAATTTCCATTTCCACCTCCGCACAGACGGCCCGATCGGATACAGAAAAACCACAAAGGTCTCGAGAGGTCTTGAACCGGTACACACATTCGCACGAAACAACACGAAAGGTTGGACACACAGACCATCCCCCAGTCTAGCCCACTACAACACGGCGCGTTGTGCGGTCAGTGTACTCTTCAAGAATGGCTCCTGGGCCGCCGCCGTCTTCAAAGATGCACTTCGGGCAGTTTTCAGTCGTAATTTTGACGCTGCTACTGGAAGACTTTCAGTATATTGAGCTGCATCTTGCCCCGACGGCCCCAAAGAAAGCCGTCAGAGGCAGTGGAGTCATGCAGTCAAGCGACAGACTGATAAGTAAACACGCTCAAAATGGCGACGTAGGAACCCCCTCAAGCAGAAGACCGTTCGAGAGCTCTGACGGCGGCTTCTGGGAAAATGGATAACCACAGCACTGCAAACAGCGAGCGCTTCAAACGCTGCTGGTCGGAGGTTCCGTCATTACTTCCACTGAATGTAAAGAAATACAGAACAAAAACCGCAATGCCGCCACCACAAGCAGTCCCAATGAGCTTGAGGACGAGCTTGTAATTTGTCCCAGAACCTGTACAGCTCCGTGGGTGATGATAATAATCATCCAGCGAGCAGGGCTCGGAAAAATAAGGGCTCGGAAAAATAATGGCACGTGTTCGTGCGCCCATCTGGAAAAAATGTGACAAGGCAGATTGACCACTTGAAACCATCACAATCCGTCGGAGCCCATTAGACTACCATCTCGGTACATCCAATGACCATTCTAAACCATCTCCGAGAGAGCCGGTTGATGTCATCACTTGATGTCTGTACGAAGTATGCGCAGCAAATGTGTATATCCGGAAGAACAAATCAAGTGTGTGCGAAGTCAGGTCGGTCGCATTGGAGCAACAGCAGTAACACCTGGAGAATGAACTGAAAGACGTGTATTACAGGCACATGCAGAGGTATCGGTAGCGTAAGTATTGTAAGGTCCTTTTGTTCACGAAGCCGGGGCTCACAGCTCCCGCAAATATCTCGAACGTCAGAAGAATGTAGACACCGCAATTGTAGTTGTCTGTCTGCAAGCCTAAAGTCGAATTGAACCCTTGGACTCTGTAATCCCTCGTCAAACCACTCGGTATCAGGCCCCGTAGTTTTTGAGCCGCAGCACGTACAGCGAGCTTGTATGACGACTCCATTGGGTCGTAGAGGAGCAGCGTCTTCTTCGAGAGGTCGGTCATAATGCTACACTAGTGGTTACCGTTGCAGTTGACAGGGATTAGAACGCGTTCATCTGAAACTCCAAAAAGACGGCAGAGAGCTCAGTTTCATCTGTCACTATTTCGTAGCCGTTGGCGCCGTTGACGACGCTGATCATGTTAGGGCTCACTGAGATCACGTTTGGAATGCCGTTGAACATCTTCTGCATCAACGTGACCATCGTAACGTCGCTAAGTCGACCTTTGGCAGCCAGATCAAGTACTTCCATCTGTACATAGCATCATTCGACAGTGTGAGAATAAGTGCAGCGTTAGGCAACATAGCGAACTTTACCTCATTTGTCAGCAGTCTAAGGCCCTGTAACTTGGAGCATAGGTCTGGGTCTTCTTTCGTGTAAAAGGCGGCGTCAATGTCTAGAGTGAAGACCACTGCGGATGCCCACTTTTGGGCGGCTTCGATCTTCCGGACTGTCGTTAAGGCGCGGTGGTATTGCTTCATAGTGGCGAGTGTACTGGTTGTAAATATACCAATGGTAGGTATATCTACAGCGACATCGCGTTCAGCTAGGCCTGCGTGTTTCCCTTGCAGTCTCGCCTCTTTTTCATCGCATTTCCGAAGCAAATCCTTCGCAAAGACCCTCACTACTTCGTCAGCTTGTATGATGGGTTTGCTAGCTGGCCGTTTTGTTAGTTGCATTGCGACGGGAGGCTTCACCTTCTTCTCGAATACAAACACTTTGAACTTGCTGAGTGTATCTGCTGCAGATCGGTATGTCGGATCACCTGCCAATATATCAGCAATGATGGCTACGTTCAAGTTCATGCTGTGCATTTCGGAGTCCTCTTGGGCCATTGCCACTGCCAAACTTCTCTTCTTTTTGGCTATGGAGGGCTTGATTTTCGGGCGCCCTCTGGATTTTGGCGGCGAACTGACTTGAAAGTTGTCGTCATCTTGCGCTAGAGGCACTAGTTGCAAACCAGTGTCAGACGGTTCTTCGCGTAACTCAGAGGGTGCGGACCCCACTGCTTGTGTTGCAATGACCATCTCAGATGGTGTACTGACCATCTCAGATGGTGTATTGACCTTTTCAGATGGTGACGGGCTCTGACGAGATGGTGCAGTCTCCATTTCAGGTGGACTTGCCATGGGCACGCTAGTCTCCACTGTAGCAGGGGTCGGTACTTCCTGGTTTGTCTGCGGCACGAGCTCCGTTGCCGGAGGGTCCGTCCATGTGGGGTCCTTCCCTGGTGGATCTGTCTCTGGTGGTCTTGGCATTTGAGCTGATGTGTCTTCTTCACACTCACCAACTCCAGTGTCGAGCAGCACTTCCGACGACTCCTCGTTTGTGCGCCATGCTGTCTCCCGGTCAGCGCTATTACCATGGTGTGCGATGAGTTTGGCTGCCAGCTCGCTCTCCCCACGCTTAAAGAGTTTTCCTATTTGTTGAAGTGCCTGTAGTGCCGCGCGATACTGAGGCATACCCATGCCACTCATGGTCTCAGCAATTGTAATCGCGGTCTGCTGAGCTTCTCGATACTTTCGATTAGAGTCCCACGGGTTACTCTCATCCCGTAATACCTTTCCCACCGCAAACGAACCGACCGACACATTATCCAAGGAGGGAGCATGTTGAATCGAAGCCAACAACCATCTCGCCGGTAATAGCTGAGTAGGAATGACGACCTCCATACCTAGGGCCTTGCGAAGGTAAAACACGTGTCTACAGGGTAGCAAACGGGTCGTCATAAAGAGGCACGAACATTCCCAGTTCTGCTTGTTCACAGAGTACTCCACACCAGGCTCATCAGATGCGTCGTCGTCATCTGCCATGTTTTTGATAGAAATTATCCCAGGTACGGCCTCAAAGAACGAGTAACGCGCACGTCCGCTGACAACGTACGTGTACTGCTCGTAGATAAGCTCACATGCGTGCTCACTCACGAGGTTTGCTACGAGCATCATCTCGCGATCGTACTTGCTGTTGTGAACAGTACAAATCTTGGCTGAACGAGCTACAAAGCTGCGCTCGTTCCGACTCTGGTAGCACATGAAGGAGGCGACACACTCGTCTAGGCCCATTGTTCGGCTCATTGTGTCCTTGAGCTGCTTCCACGAAGCCTCAAGCCGGTTATTTGTGTTGTTGCCTAGCGTCACTGCGTTTTGGCGTTTACATGCACAGCACATTGCCTTGCAGCTATCCCAATTCTTGACAAAGTACATCTCGAAAGGGTGCGATTTTACGAGTGTGAGACGGTCACATGTGACCACGTGACCATCCAGATGGGGAGAGATGGTCACTTCAATATCCAACCCAACAGGGTGCCCACCCGAGCTGGTAGAAGGTTGCTCCAAGTCGTGATCTTGCGTAGCTGGCCGTGATCCAATCGACAAAATGTGACGCATGTACGCTCGGTACTTCGAAAATTCTTGCTCAGTCTTTCGTATACCATAAGTGGCACCATACTGCGGAGCTGTGCCTTTGCCACGACGAAAGCGCGTAGTCAGCCGATGCAACTTGCTCTCGTAGGTACTTTATGACGTGAAACTGGCAAAGTAGAATCACCACATCTGGCAGCGCCGCTTTCAGAACGGCTATTTCAGTAAAATCCTTGTCAACGATGACGCACTGTAGCTTGGACCATGCCGGATTGTTGGATTTGAACTCCTCCAAGGAGGTAAGTAGGGTAGATGCCCGCTCATTCTGAAGGACAGCATGCTGTACAAATTGCCCTTTCCCGAACGCATCGTGCACCATGAAGGAGAATATCTTATACTTGGACGCGTTCGTGCCATGTGTGGCATCTATCAGCATAACCTC
The DNA here is from genome assembly GCA_012656075.1 of Phytophthora hibernalis. NCBI lineage: Eukaryota > Oomycota > Peronosporomycetes > Peronosporales > Peronosporaceae > Phytophthora > Phytophthora hibernalis. The sequence continues at coordinate 17,983 of JAAKBF010000286.1, read as the reverse complement.
AGGAAAGTGATGAAACATTTCGCGCATGAGTTTGGTCTGTAGTGTAATACAGGTAGCGATTCTCTACATAGTGAAACACCGCGTCGTTAAAACCAGCTTATTTTCATGTACAACCCATAATTCTGCTCACCTTTTCCTGCACAGTCATACATAGATACTTCATGCAACGGGTATTTCATAATTCAATGCAACCAAGGGCTCAATAGATGCACAAGACACACGTCCTTCCGCGATTCGTACTTACGTTCGTAAACAGCTTTTTGTTTGACACCGTCTCAGAAATTTTCAATCGCATTAACTATCGGCAGCGATTTGGCGGGGTGATTACTAACTTTATATTTATTAATAGTACTTCGTACAAGACTTCAGTACTACTGTACCGGTAGTACACTACTGTAGTAGTAGTAAGTACTTGTTAGGGTGATTTTTTTGAAAATGCAAGCACGGTGTGTATTTCAAGTAAGCTTAGTCAATCTACCGCAGGTACCATGTCATAGTAGGATTTCCACTCCTTATCGATTTCTTTACGCTTCCACTCCATACACTCGCAAAACACCTTCGCGTTCTGAACGTAGACAGATGTTCGCATCTCCAAGCCATCCTCCGACGCAACAAAGCCTTCCTTCAAGTGCAGTGAGATCAGTCTTGCGTATCCAGCGTTTAACGCGCGTACGATCAAGTTCACCTACAGTATGACACCGCGAACATTGTCAGACCATACTGAAGTACTCAATCGGAGCACGAAGAATTCATACCTTGTATCTGCTCCCGACTACCGGACCTTCAGACACGGATTCGACGGAAATGTTCATAACCGGCACGGCAAACGAGCGACCATCGTACCAGTCGTGCATGTCTGACGTAAGAGCAAGGCGATTGCTTTGATCGTTGTCATACTTGTGATAGCTTGCATATCTCCGGCAATGTTCTCTTGACATCAAATGACAGCTCTGCGCCTTCCCCACATTCCCGAACCACTCTTCACTCTCGATACGCTGATACTTGAATTCGTCAGTTACCACGTCAACGATCGAGGTGTTGGTCGAGAGAGATGACATCGTTATTTGGGGAGAATCGGTATCTTCTGGAACATAGTGCCGGGTCAAGATGCGCCGCAGTTCGCTTAACTCCCGAGAAATTGGAGCTACACTTGTCGAGACCGTGTGACCATCGAGAGGGAAGTTTGCGTGATACCTTCATTCTGTAATTCGTTTTCGAATAGCAAAGCATCCCGCTCTGTACAACATCTGTGAGACATCAACCAGCACAGTTCTACAATAATCCAAATGCATACCTTCCTTGAACAGAACATGGATCCGCAACGTCGCCCCTTCATACCACAGCGCCTTGTCATTTTCGCCAGCGCGAAGGTCAGGATCATAGTATCCCAGATATGATGCCGCCAGACGGTACACTCTGCAGCGAATCCCTTTCGTGTTCAGCGCGTTTCCAATCGATCCACTGACGAGCGACAACCCCTCTTGTGGTTGTGCTTGCTCCGGAACCACCACCAGCACGTGAATCTGGTCGGTGGATGGTTGCTCCATACCCGTCAATACTTTCTGAAGGCCGGACTCCCTGTAGCTCTTCGTCTTCATTCGTTAGCGCTTTAACGGTAGCCGTTTTCCTGCCCTTCTTCAGCTCCTTCACGTCCTCACTCTCGGTCTTCCAGCCACTCGGCGCCCTGCTTCGCCAGGAAGAGCTGCAGGTTCTTCGCAGGAATGGTGATGTCCTCGCTCTCGTCCTTGATCGCCTTCTTCAGGTCTCCACCGACTCCCCACATCGATGTCCACAGGAAACGCACTCCCAGTCGCTCCAACGACAGCACAAAAGAGCTAATATCCTGGTGTACTTAATCACTTATCGATCCACCGACTCGGTATTCAGGCTTAACTATGGCGCTTAATTAATACTTGTCAAATTAATGCTCGATGGGGATTTTTCAATACATTTGTTAATGAAAAGCATCCACTATCATACTTGTTCAGCGCCAAATATTGCATACTAAAAGGCTTCGGGTCGATGTCCGCGCACACGCCGCTCCCTGCTCCTCACGTTGCTGTTTCCGCAGCCGCTCCTGCGGCGCGTTTATTAGCAGCCGTGCATTATATCCTGTGTTGTAGATATTAGCAATGGTCTTTATCGACTGGGTTCATCTATAGTGATACCTTGACACATTTTAAACCCCGTTACAGTAGGTACTGGCCATAAGGATACCGTATAACCTGTGTAGTACAGACAACGACGGTGAAATCCGTACCCCCACTGAACTGTATCCGCCATACAAAAGTAAACGGGGCATCTCGACAAAAAAATCCGTACCCATCAGTGATTCGCTATTTGTGATTGGTGAAAAAAACATTTTTTATCCTATACTTGGACTTCAGGATATCTTGGAATTGCCTTTTCAAAGCTACGCACAACACAGTGCTCTGTGATGCCTTCCCATGCTGTAATGGTGCGCTTGATCGCGCCAAGTCTCTTTTGCTGCGCGGTGCGTGTACCATTAATATTTTCTGATAGCCATACGCCTGTCAGCTTCTTCTTGAGTGGACCCATAACTCCAACATCAAGAGGCTGACAGACAGACGTGCTGTTTGGCGGAACAGGGCACACTAGTGCTGAGGTAGCCCCGCTACCACATTCTGTCCTCCTTCCGATACATGGGAATCAAAGTTATCGAGAAGGAGGACAGAGGGAGAATCTATTTCAAATTTAAGCAAACTTTCAATATAAAACTCCCAAACAGTTGCGTCCATCCAGCCATGTTCTTGGACTGTATAAACATGTCCATCTGGATATGTTGGCAACTCATTTGTCTCCACAGTGCAGCCAGGTATTCCTCGCAGAATGAAGAGTATTGGCAGTTTTTCCTAAATCAAATAACGTTACTTAGTTTCAGTATACAGTAAATTAAATGTAAAATAAATGAACGTACCGTCAGCCCGAATGGTGAGCACAGCTGTGAGTCTTCCGGAATTCTTCTGCATATGCTTGACTTTTGCTGATCCACGCCTCCCCTTGAGGGCCCATATTTTGTGGGGTGGAGTGTCGAAATAAATGGCCGTTTCGTCGACGTTGTAGATAGCACTATCCGGAAAATGGCTGTATTCGCTCCAAAACTTGATTGCAAATTCTAAATGCGTCTGCTGTAGTACAGCTTCGTTTTTCTTCGAATGTTGTGGCTGCGTTGAAAACCCATGCCTAAACACCATATTATAAAAAACAAATATCATTTTGAGCCAGTTTCAATTAGTACAGCGTTCGTATATTTTGGCCACCTGCCAAAACGGTTTTTGTATGTGAGTATTAGCCCATAACGACTGATGATTACCGTGTTCTACACAACATGTCTGAAGCACACTTCTCAACTCCATCTAGAGGCTGAGGTATTAGCAAAAGTAGGGGTGTTCGTATACTTTTGGCCCGGAGTGTATTGTACTTTGCATGGACTTTGTCTTGCCTTTTAGTGCACTAATTCCACCTCACCACCTGCACTAACTCGTGCATGATTACGTACAAATCGTGAAGAATTTTGATTGGTGATTTCAACAACTGGGTTTCGTACACGCGTGGGGCCAGTTAGTCTGCTCCCTCACGCAGACGCCGCGTTCCTTAGAACCGCCGTTCGATCGGCCGACTCGCCTCCATCACCAGGGGATACTCGACTTCGTGGACAACTCGTAGAAGGACGGGAAGATGCTGTTTGCGTCCCTGCAGGGCATGTCGCCGTCGTCGCGCTTAGAAGCCACTCAGTGAGTCGCTCATTCTCTACTATAACCACCCGACCGACTTCTTCGTTAACAAGCTCGAGGTGCCGTGTCACATCAACCAGCCCGTGAACCCTGAACTAGCAGTTGGGCCGACCGGACTCGAAGATTGGCCAAGTGCACCACGAAATGAAGCGAGTGGGGATCCAGGCCAACCAAATTGCAGGGAGGAAGACTGGCAGGTTCTTACCCAATGTCGACGGAGAGGCGCTGCTCAGGTGAGTGAAGCCTGTACTGTATTGTTTACACTTTAATAACCGATGTACTAACGTACACCTACTTCGCACACATCTTGTATTAATAGGTGGGCGTGGACTAAATGCGCTGAGATGACATGAACAAGAACGAGAAGCACTAGCCTCAGATGACCAACGTGCTGACCTCCTACTGGCTGGCACAGTAGCTCGACATTAGCCTCCTCAACATAGACGCCCACGTGAACAAGACGCGAGGTTGCAAAGCGGACTACCAACGGTAAGTTGAAAAATAAATCTGGAATGAGATTGAGCTAAACATAAATTTGTCGATTTGATCTTATGATACTTGAGCGAGTGAAGACCATTGTAGATCCACTCGGGATTATACCTGATGGAGAGCGAATCTACCTCACGCGCCAACACAGTGCAACACATTTTTGGGGACGAAGAGGTCAAAGTAACGCTGACCATCAAATTGGGCGAGGCATTACATGACGTCCGAGCAGTCCACAAGCAGCCACATTCAGTGAGTTTGCAATCTACAGAAGGCTACGCCGTCTTACATGCAAAAGTGGACGCGATCGTAAGTGCTCAAGAAGGAATTTCGTGGTCCGAGAAGGATATTTACCTCAAACCAGGTACCAACACGAAACAAAGGGAGTTCATCAAGCTCACTGCTGAATCATTCGCTGCCCAAGTTATGCAATCCTGGCGGAATGCTCAGCGTAGAAACGTCTCGCTGGCAGATTTCAGTCTAATGGTTTTCGTGTACGCTGTGAAGGTACTGCTGTCATATTTATCGGAGCTGTGGATTTATACTAATGTTAGCTTTTGCATTATTGATAGATCCACAACTCAATTCGACGGGCAACAGTTGCACGGGTTAATGAAGCATCGACTCGGATTGTACAGCACTTAGCTGATACTAACCAATCTCCGCTAGCGCCGAACAGTTTGGCTCTACGCTACTTTGCAACACAACATGCGCGTGAGCCAGATGGAACCCAGCCTACAATCCCGGAGCATGCAACATATCGACAACTCTGCAGTGTTGACGAAGCTCGCTGTGAGATGGCGCACGAGCAGCAAGCAGAGCATCGACGTCTGGATCGTCGGTTTAGAACCGTGAGAATACTCATCAACGAAAGTGAGGTAAATATTTCGGTCTCGCTAGATGATCTCCGAGACATTCTCGGTTTACCTGACTGCGATCTTAGGCGCCCACACAACTCCGACATACCTGTTAATCTACCAGCTCAAAATATGGAGGATGAAGACCATCAGTTGTAGTATTAATTAGTTGGAGTACATTAATATCTATTGCCAACGAGTCGAGAGCATACCCGCAATGCTTATAAATACCACGTGTTCCATCTTTCGTGCGCGTACAAGCGTACATCGCCAAGTCTAATACCTCCTCTGGAGCGAATCCGAACGCCGTGTTTGCATTCTTTTGGATCCAACGCTTCAGCAGTGAAAACCCGACTTCAATCGGATTGAGTTGGGGCAATATGGTGGCAGAAAGAAAATTAAAGCACCAACACTGTGCACCGCTTCCTCTAATTCCTTGTACATATGGATTTTTGCATTATCCAGTACAAGGATAGAGCGAGGAAGTGGCCACGGATTCAGGAACGGCAAAATTTTGTCGTGGAAGGTCTGGTAAAATACATGCCGCGTAAATGTTCCTGTTGTGCACCCCCACGATAAAAACCGTCCGTTGACATCGCCGCCAGAACGGAGACCCGCTCACCGCGTACAAAAGGAAGCGTGACGATTGCAGGCGTGTTTCGCTTCGACCATGCGTATCGACGCACACCATCTCTACTATCCTTGGCGGTTTCGTCTAAGAAAATCATTTGCTCGGGCATGGAGTAGAAAGGCTTCAGCTTGTCGATATAGTCTTGAACCTGATCTGCTTTAGCCTCCCGCGCACGCCGCGTCAGCACTTTCCTGGACAACCCCATATCAAACCGAAGGGCTCTGCAAATGGTAGATGTTGACGTCTTGATATTTCCAAACTTGTTACGAAGTGTATCTTGGAGCTCTTCGAGATAAAAGCACGGGTGGTCCTCCACGTACTTGATCACGAACGCACAGACCGATGCTGGCCAGCGCGATGCCCGCTTCTCGCGTTGGGCGCCGGTTACCATGCCGAACTTTTGAACAAAGCGATTCCAACGCTTGATGGAGCGTACCGATGCACCGAGGACATGTGCAATCTGCAACATCTCGATGTTGTAGACGAAAAACAGCACGACTGCGCGCCAGCGTAGGTCCTTTGAGTACGTCATGCTGCAAGACTTAAACGGAAAATGACACTTTTGAATAGTGCCAAAGCCAGCCGATCTCGTATTCATTGGCCACGAGCTGCCTTTCTTACCTAGGATTTCTATTAAGATCAGTAATATAACTCGTGCAAGGATTATCTTTATTCGTATTGGTGTACGATTTGTACTTCTCATGAGGCACACATCGCAGGAGTTGCTATTATAAGTGCCAAAAACTGCAAAGCACAATACATGTAATAGGCACAGTTCTTCGATTAAAAATATATGTGACCACACCATTCATCGCTCAAGTACGATTACAAATTTTCTCCTTTCATTTTTTCTCATTCCAGAATCCGCTAGCTCGAGAAAAGATGATCAAGCTCTTTTGTGCTGTCGTTGGAGCGACTAAAGCGCGTTCGAGGTGGAAATCGACGAGGGTGCATCAGTATCAGCGCTGAAGAAGGCGATCAAGGACGAGAGCGAGGACATCACCATTCCTGCGAAGAACCTGCAGCTCTTCCTGGCGAAGAAGGGAACCGAGTGGCTGAAGACTGAGAGTGAGGACGTGAAGGAGCTGAAGAAGGGCAGGAAAACGGCTACCGTCAAAGCGCTAACGAATGAAGACGAAGAGCTACAGGGGAGTCCGGCCTTCAGAAAGTATTGACGGGTATGGAGCAGCCATCCACCGACCAGATTCACGTGCTGGTGGTGGTTCCGGAGCAAGCACAAGTACTGGAGGGGTTGTGGGAGTCGCATACCAGTGTTCTTGGTCAACGATCTGCGTTGATGAGCGTCGCTCAACAAGATCAACCATTCCCCAAGAGACCGAAATTCCAGAAATACGTTGCATTCACTGGGCCAGTGACCGAAAGTGACTTCTCCGTCCCTTTGAGCACTATCCCTGCCTTTCAACGGATTAAAGAAGGCTTCTCTAGCAGCGACTGCCCACTCTATCTGTTGTATGGTCCGCGTCAATTTGGGAAAACCACAATTGCAAATGGCATCCAGGAATGGCTGCTTACTAGCCGCTCGGACATCATTTGCGTGTATTTCGAGCTGGGTGCGGTGTTTGCGGCCGACGAGACCAAATTCTGGAATCACTTGGGGATATTGGTCGACAATGAAAGCGATTGCCGCGATTTCAATTCTTTGATGACTTTAGTTGCAAGGTGCGCAGGTAACGGGAACAAGAAGGTCTGTCTGATCCTGGATGAAATGGATTGTCTGTTCTCCAACCCTGATTTGTTGTCCACATTTCTGCAAGTTATTCGAATGTGGAAAGCACAATCGGACAAGTTCTTTCTGGGATTTCTTGGGGTTGGAACCTACGACTTGGTGAATACCTACCAGGTATTTCGGGGATCTTCAAGCCCTTTCAACGTGTCTCAGTTGATTAAGGTCGAGCCATTTACACAATCCCAGATGGCCATGTTTTTCAGCCTGTTCAAGGAACTTTATCGATTTCCATTATCGCTTCAGGAGGGGATCAAGATGTTCTCTGGTGGTGCCCCCGGTGTGTTGGGGTCACTTGTTAGATTCACGATCGATGAACAAAAATGGGAGCTTGAGCTGGGTCAATGGGAGGAGTGGTTCTTCAGGGATCCCTATTACGCTTACTTGCAGATGTTCAATCACACCTATGCTCGTATTCAACAAGATTTACAGAAGTTGAACGACGAAGAGTGGTGGTTACTCAAACAAATACTTGGAAATAATGAGGATTTAACGGCCAGGAACACAAATGCTCATCTCTTACTGCGAATGGGAGTTGTGTCCGAGCGGCGAGTTGACATCGGGCAGAGCAGGGTTAAACTTATGCTGGTCATCGTCTCTCCGATGATGAAGCGAGTGTGCCTTGAAGCGCTTCCTGCTCGAGAAATTTGTAAAGCTGTGGCTGCTGAGGATCCTGTCCAGCTCTTATGTGCTGCACTCGCCTATGTGGACCCGAACACCATTGCACATTTGCTCGTACAGAATCGCAGTTCTCCAAGCGAAGCCGTTTTTCATTTCGAAGTGTATGCAGCGATTCGTGATATTCTCAAGAAGACACACCGAGCGAAACAGGTTTTTCCTGAAGTCAGAACCGCAGATGTCAAAACCAGAGCAGACATTCTTATCATCAACGGAGACAAGCTCGCGTACGAGCTGAAGGTAAACCAATTACTTGAAAAAGTGAAATTAACATTAACGTGGCGGCGGCACAAGCAAATGGATACAAAAGACAGTTCGGCGTTCAACGTATGCTCGTCGTGAACTTTGTTCCAGCTGCGCACAAGTTCGACAACGTTTATCGAGTGGAAACCTGCCCTACTGTTGAAATTGTTCACGTAAAATTTTCTGGATCGTTCGATGATTTCAAATGTTTTATCTGCCAGAGGAGGATATTCCTCAAGGAGAAAAGGACAAGTACTTTGGAATTTTGCAGTCTCCGCTATTGAGACAAGTCAAGCGCATCGATGTCAGCTGTCTGACGAGGTTGCTGAGGAATCCCTCTTTCATCACGGATATTGTTCAGTTTGACGATGAGATGGAAAATGTGACGAGGTGAATCGAATCATGGCAGGATGAGTGTTGGAGTGATGGAGGAACAGGATCGCGTGAAAGCGATTAAACAAGAACTCTGTCACCAAGTAGGATTGTAGTGCAAATCGAAGTTGCGTTTAAGATCACAATGGGTTGTTTGGTCCCGCGGGCTCCAGTCCCGAAATGCAGCGACGCTAACCTTGGTGTCGTTGCAGCCCATCCTTTTCGGAGGCCTTGTACCTCGTCGAGTGCAACTGAATACGACAATGGCGACATGGTACCTGTACAACCGCAGCTGGTCCCTTCATATGCCACACCGGTCACTCACAGTAGTGTGGGCACGAATAGACATCCAAAGCTCGCGAGCATGTCCGACCCTCCTTCAGCTCGAGCGCAGCAGATCTCGCAGCCACACGTTGTTTCTTGACCAGGAAGAGGTGCAGCTTATCCGTGCCATTCAAACTGATTGTCTTCTTTTCCTTGATCGCCTTCTTCAGGAGCGCCACCGTCCGAGTTTCGTCGACGTTGATAGTGATCCCGCTCCCTTTTCCGATGATGATACAGTACACGTACACCATACCATATGTATATCTTTGACGCGGCATACCGGTATATGAATTGCGTCGCTGGTGGTGTGTGTCACTGGTGTTGACTGTTGCTGCCGGCAGTTGTAGCAGTAGGTAGAACTCACTCTGACGTCAACAAGATGATGAAAGTTGGGGAGTCGCGGTCGATTAAGGCTGGAAAGCAACAACATGATTCACCCCCACGCTTGAGGCACGCCCACGTGCTGGTGGGTTTCACATGCGGATAAGATGCGGCGTTTGAAGTGAGATTGCCCATGTCCAGGATACTGGAGCTTGTCGTAGCTGTTAGTTAACCAAAGCTTCCATTCTCTCCCTGGTAGCAACACTTGTTCCAGGATTGGAGCATACCTGCCTGCTAGTACATACTGTGCGTCTCGGGTCCGCGTACGTGCTCCATACCGTGTACGTGATGTTCTCCTCTTCCATGATTTTGATCTGAAAGACCCCGCGCGACCGTCGGATTCCTTGACGGTGTAGTTTACATCACCAGGCATTTCCAATGCCGTCCACATGTGATCGCGACCGGCCGAGAAATTCCGACCGAGGACATTAAATTCGTCGCTCATAACGAGGTCTCACGTCGCTCCGCGCGATGAAGTGGTGGTGTGCGCGGATTCTGGAGTGTCCGAGTCGATCCACGGACTGAGTCCCGAGCGAGACGAGTGAAGTGAATCCGCACGTTCGGCCGTCGTGGTCCTCGCGACGAACGCGAACGCCGCGGCCAAATTTTGGTCGAGGTTCACTGGACACATCGAGCAACATTTCGATGGCAGAGCCGATGGTTCTTGTCATTGCGCACTGTGAATCAACAACAGCATCAAGTTGAAGAGGGATCACAGGTTTTTGTTGGGGCTCAATGGCAACGAGGTGCATATGCACTCGTCTAGGAATTTGCGAAGGCACTTGCGCTAAGTTTAGGGGGACACAATTGTTTCAAACGAACTCGCACCCCATGGTCGATAGGACGATCGTCATCACCGAAAATCACACCGTTTGGAATACAGGTTAGCACTAATACATGTCGTCGCGAACTCTACCAAAGACTTTTTGATGGCTACATGAGTTACCTTTTGACATCACGTGAAGAGCTCACAACAATCGTGGACGCTCGATTCGCAAGGAAACGTCATAGTCATTGCACTGCGAATGGAATCCCCCATCACTGTCGCCGTTGTTTGGACACGTCAGCACCACAATGGAAGAGCGATCGCCGAAGCCACGATTTGCGCATGGATATCAGCAACCGCAAGTACGAGCTGTGGCATCGTACTGGGAGCGATTCATATTTCCAGCACTGCCGGAATGGACCAACTCCTAAGACTTCACGTCGTCGACGCGGCCTCGCGAATGCTTTCACGATGCCACCCGAAGCAGTTAACGGCACCTCCGATTTCACGACGACGGCACCTGGTGGATCTGCTGCAGAACCCTGCGCAATCGAACACTGCTGGACTTGTCGTGTTTGAGAGAGTTCTCGCCGTTCCGATCAAAGCCAATGACTGAGCGGAACCTTTCACAGTTATCCATCAGCTCCGCTTACAACATGCACACGGAGCAGCTTCACCTCCAGCGACTTGGACCTCCAAAACCACTCAAAATGCCACGAAGGACAGCGATGATCGTCGGCCATCGCCTGTAGAGAAAAAGAGCACCGAACTTGTTGGTCTTCGCTCTCGAATCGCACATGCCCATCGGAAGCTTATGTTCGCACCCATAAGCAAAGGTGATGACTTGAGGCAAACGCCTAGTACGTTCACTGCATTCCCACCACCAGGCAAAATCTGTCCCCGGTCTCGGCAGAAGCAACACCACAAACCGAAGTCTCGACCACCGCAACGCCCACGAACGGAACCAACTTCGACGATGCTGTCTGTGGCGGAGCAGCACGGGTTTCTCCAGGAACTGGATCTAGCTGCACTGATGACTGCGACGGGCTATTCACGAGCTGATTGTTCGCGCGGTGGATCGCCATAAAGCGCCTTGCTCCATGGCGAAGAACTCTCATGGTGTCGACAAGGAGACACTACGCCACGGCGTACCTCAGTTGTCGGTGGAAGACCAGTTCTTCGTTGACCGTGCCTTCGACGTTCTGACTCTGACAGCTCTGGGGCACTGGATTGGCCCGAGTTTATCGCAGCACTGTGCGCTGACGCTTCTCGCCGTATAAACTTCCTCTTCCACGCGTATGGTCAAAAGGATAGCACAGTGGAAATGACTTGGTTTCAGTATTGACGAAGCTGAACATGAAAAGGGCAACTTTAGTGCCGGTACGGCAACCTTTATTACCTCGATGCATCTCTTCATCGACAAAACGATTTTCAAGATATTTCGCTGGCGTATGCCTCCATAGGAGCTTGCTCGCTCGAATTAGGTCCTCCTTCATCAAATACTGCCTGCCACCTGCATACATCTTGCAAGCTAAATAGTCCCCGTTACTCTTCGTGGGCCAGGCGTGTCAAGCGACGTACAGGAGTTTCGGCATTATTACTGCTGCTGCGATCATGGCGCGTTGTTGCGCTGTGTTCGTCTTTCCCACCGCAAGTGCTAATCTCACAGTTAAAGCTGCGAAGGCCCGCTGCCAGGTGTCCTGGGCGGTTTCCTGCGTCCTGTTATGTGACCAAGATATCGGACAATCTCAATGTCTTTACCCTCTCATCCGTTCGATCTCCGGGGGTATCTTGCTCGGTACTTTGGACTCTGGGTCGAGTCCGTCTTCAGTTCCAAGCGCCAGCGCCTCCGATTTCTGGACATTGAGCCTGAGCCCCGATATTTGTGAAACCGCTCCACTGTTTGGATGGCTAGTGCTTGCATGTTCTTGTATTTCAAGTAGATGGCCGTGTCGTCTGCGTAACCGGTCACTTGCAATGTACGCTGTTGCGCCCGCTGTCAAATCTATCCCGTCCACCTGTTCGTCGAGTTCGATGGCATCGTAGAATACATCCTCTGCAATGATAAATAACAACAACGATGGCGGGCATCCTTGTCGGATCCCGCTGAGACTGCTACTAGATCCGACAATGACCCATTCGCCATAAATTACACTTTTTGTGCCGTCATGGATTGCTGCTACAATTGCACAATGTTGTGGACGCTTACATCTTTTCTATCAGTAAGGGTGGGAATATTGGCAATCCACTCATCTATAGACCCATTGTATTACTGAGCACGAACTACGAAATACTTATGAGAGTCCTTGCATGGCGAGTGAGGAATACATATGGGTTGGCACCGAACTTAATTCGGTTTTGTACCTGGACGAACAATTCACGCAGCTATAGATCTACAGGAAGCGGCTAGCAGCATGCAGACGGAAGACGGAATTGAGTCAGGCACAGGTATTGATGCTGGATTTTGCCAAAGCATATGACTCACTATCAAAGTTTGCCAGTACTGCGCACAAAGGGATACATCGCCGAGAGTCTTCGGCGTGATCCCAGCTGTCATACACGCATGGTAAAGCCTAGTTAATATAGGAGCCACGACTGCGCAGTGATCTTGATACCAGCCATTGTTGAGATCGTCAGGGCCACATGCTTTGCCTCGCTTCTGCTCTATGGCTGCAATTACTTCCGTCGTGAGGGCATCGTCGATGTCAGTCATATCCGTGTTGCTCCAATTCTCCGTGAATCCATCTAAATATTGATCCACTGTTTCTTGGTCCTCCGCTGTCCCGTTAAAGATAGGCTCCCAATTTTCTGCACGTATTTCAGCTTTGTCCATTGGGCCCATTTTGATCCTGGTATTTTGATGTCAGCGTCGGCTCCAGCATGAATTGAACGTGAGGAGGCGGGAGCGACATACTTCAAGATTAGATATTGGCACTCTACCAATATACCGGTACTTCCAGGAAGTAGGTGGATGAAGTCCTGTTGGCACGATGTACACCCGACGTGGAACGAAGGTTTTTTCAGGCCTTCGGACCCACAATATGTAAAGTGAAGCAAACGATGGTCAACTACGACGTAGAACTAGTTTGTTTTAGTAGTAGCCCACGGCAAAATACGTAGGGCAGAGATGCGTAAGGTACAGTAGCTTGCTCTGTCATATACAATCGCTACCCACTTGACTTGAGGTCGGCCGTCTTCACGGACATCTCTCTGGCTTTAATAGTGTACATGTAATACATGCTCTTGTCGATATGACTGAGTGCAAGCAGTACCTTGCTGAAGGTTCGGTGAAGGTCAATGTAGCACTAGCTGAGGTACAGAGAACCCTGGCCAACTTAATACCTCTGTTGTCTAATATCCTGGTGTACTTAATCACTTATCGATCCACCGACTCGGTATTCAGGCTTAACTATGGCGCTTAATTAATACTTGTCAAATTAATGCTCGATGGGGATTTTTTCAATACATTTGTTAATGAAAAGCATCCACTATCATACTTGTTCAGCGCCAAATATTGCATACTAAAAGGCTTCGGGTCGATGTCCGCGCACACGCCGCTCCCTGCTCCTCACGTTGCTGTTTCCGCAGCCGCTCCTGCGGCGCGTTTATTAGCAGCCGTGCATTATATCCTGTGTTGTAGATATTAGCAATGGTCTTTATCGACTGGGTTCATCTATAGTGATACCTTGACACATTTTAAACCCCGTTACAGTAGGTACTGGCCATAAGGATACCGTATAACCTGTGTAGTACAGACAACGACGGTGAAATCCGTACCCCCACTGAACTGTATCCGCCATACAAAAGTAAACGGGGCTCTCGACAAAAATCCGTACCCATCAGTGATTCGCTATTTGTGATTGGTGAAAAACATTTATCCTATACTTGGACTTCAGGATATCTTGGAATTGCCTTTTCAAAGCTACGCACAACACAGTGCTCTGTGATGCCTTCCCATGCTGTAATGGTGCGCTTGATCGCGCCAAGTCTCTTTGCTGCGCGGTGCGTGTACCATTAATATTTTCTGATAGCCATACGCCTGTCAGCTTCTTCTTGAGTGGACCCATAACTCCAACATCAAGAGGCTGACAGACAGACGTGCTGTTTGGCGGAACAGGGCACACTAGTGCTGAGGTAGCCCCCTCTACCACATTCTGTCCTCCTTCCGATACATGGGAATCAAAGTTATCGAGAAGGAGGACAGAGGGAGAATCTATTTCAAATTTAAGCAAACTTTCAATATAAAACTCCCAAACAGTTGCGTCCATCCAGCCATGTTCTTGGACTGTATAAACATGTCCATCTGGATATGTTGGCAACTCATTTGTCTCCACAGTGCCGCCAGGTATTCCTCGCAGAATGAAGAGTATTGGCAGTTTTTTTCCTAAATCAAATAACGTTACTTAGTTTCAGTATACAGTAAATTAAATGTAAAATAAATGAACGTACCGTCAGCCCGAATGGTGAGCACAGCTGTGAGTCTTCCGGAATTCTTCTGCATATGCTTGATTTGCTGATCCACGCCTCCCTTGAGGGCCCATATTTTGTGGGGTGGAGTGTCGAAATAAATGGCCGTTTCGTCGACGTTGTAGATAGCACTATCCGGAAAATGGCTGTATTCGCTCCAAAACTTGATTGCAAATTCTAAATGCGTCTGCTGTAGTACAGCTTCGTTTTTCTTCGAATGTTGTGGCTGCGTTGAAAACCCATGCCTAAACACCATATTATAAAACAAAATGTTGAAATATCAAAAGATAAGTTAATAATATACTTTTCAAAGCAAGTAGCTCAATATTAGAAAAGATAGTTTCTTACCGGCTTGAACCGCTGGCACAAGCGCATCAATGCGTTTACATCGTTTTCGTCACTTGACTTCGTCGCTAAATACGCCTCTAGCCAAGTGGGATGCTCTTGTTTTATATATTCAATCATATTTCCTGTACACAAATACTTTACAAAAAAGAAGTCAATTTAATTTGCAAACATTCAGACCATAATGTTTGCAGTACCTCTTCTTCGCGACGCAGCTCCTTCATGTAGGTCACCATGTCGTGTCCGAATGTTATGATGCCCTTAGCCCCCTGTCCTTTTAGCGTCTTGCTTGTCTGTGCCTGGAAGCTGAATAATTCCTGCTCTTGTCTCCGCCAAGCATGCAACGTAGATAACGGGATACCGAGCTTTCGAGCCGTTGGCTTGCAGCCAATACGACTGATGCTGTCTAAAGCTTCACGCTTTTGCTTGACGGAGTAAGATGCTTGGGAGCCATGGCGGCTCCCTACACAAAGGGGAAATGCAAAGGGTGAGGGAGATAACTCCGTGCGGACCAGTAATTTTCTAGCACACTGATTGGATAAATATGTTTAAAATTTGCTGCCTCGTTTTTGTTTTTTTACTTGCCTTGGTCCGTCCCACTGCAGGGGGTGCGGATTTTTATGGGGGTACGGATTTCACCGTCGTTGTCTGTATCCGACACCCTTCTGACTTTTGGGTTCGGCCCCTTAAAAATGATAATTCACAATCCCTGTGGAAAAGCAGACGTTTTGCTAAACCACCGAAATCGCACTCGCGAATGCTGCCATAAGATTCAGGAGGGGGTTCCCAGAGAACCCTCCCAGCGCGGAACGATTCGAACAAAGTCCAACACTTGCAGCCGCTTACATTCTCTCTAGTCATCATATCTACTACGTCTTCTTCATCAATGACCTCACCAACATCAGGATCAAGGAGCTGCAAACGCTCTAGTTCCTCAGCAAGAGCATTGACGAGGCCTCGAACATTGGGTCGACAGGTGGCACGGCAAGTATGCCGTTAAACCCGTTCGAGATCGTCGAAGCGGACAGCCCTCCCCACGCACTGGCAACCCAGTCAACCACGTCATTCCTGGACGGCGCCTTGACGCTGTTGCGCTCTCCTCCCAGCCAGCTTGGTCATCAGCCAGCTTACCCAGCGCTGGCGCAGACGCTGCTTCAGCGGGCGGTTCAAGCAATGTCCGCCGGCTGGCAGACGCCTGTGTGCCCTGCTGGTGCGTCCAGCAAGTGGATGTTGAGCGCGGTCGTGAGCGCGGGTGCGCACGTCCGGCGTCCAAAGTCGTCGAGGAGTAGAAAGACAGGCTGTTCTGGATGCTGACGTCCACCGAAATGATACGCCAGCCAAATGAGAGTCAGCGACGTGTTCCACCAACCCGTGCTATTAACGTAGATCTGGATGCCATGTCTGTCCTGGAGGATCTCGATCTGCTTCCAAAGATGCTTGCCGAAGCCGTGTCTCAGCTCCACGTTATCGGCTTGCGCCGCCGCGACCTTGGATGGGCGGCCCTTCAGTATCAAAAACGGCGTCCGCTTCTCGCCGAAAGAGGACCCAAGCAGCATGCACGTCATCTCTCTCCTTTTGCCACATGTACGAACCCTCACCGTACGTGCTCCGCGCTTGTTGAGCGCCGTGCGCGGCACGTACTCGAAGACAACGGGCGTTTGGTCGGCGTTGTAGGCGACATCAACACCTAGCGGTGCATGACTGCGCACATCCTGGTATTAAAAGCAAGAACAGCAGCTCCGCCGTCTACGGGACTTCTTCTGTCCTTTACGGAACCGCAGCGCATGGCGGCGCACGAATCCAGCCCGCCAAGCCCATGTGCCGGTGAAAACGCCGCGCGGTATACCAGCTGCTGCCGCATACTCCTGGGCCTTGAGCTGGAGCATTAGAGCCGAAACCGCCCCATCGGCGCGGTAGGCGTTGACCCAGCGAAGAAGCTGAGACTCCGTCTCAGACGACAGCACAGTGGCACTTCCTGCAGGTCTGAGCTTGCGCAGCACGCTGAACGAGCTGCTCTTCCCGGCCTCTCGATGGTATCGCAGCGTTTTGCCACAGGTAGATGCTCTTGCGCTTAGTCTCGAGCGAGGTGCCTTTGGCCTCAGGGTAGAACTTGGCGAGTGCAGAGGACACTCCGTCAGAATCAGAATGGTGAATGACATGGAGTCGAAACTCATACGTCGGCGTAGAGCGCTTGTACTGCCGAGCGCGGCGGCCTCCATCTTTACTTGCTCGTGCGCGGCCTATGAAGAGTTGGGAAGTGACTGCGCTTTAGTGGTCTGGTGCCTAACTTTTATCGATCATTGGCCACCAATTTTTGGAGCTGTCGGAAATGACAACGATCCGGTGGTGTCCAGTCATCTGATTGGCTAATACGGATTGTCGGATATAACATTCTATCGGATACTACACAGGTTATACGGTAGCACAACCCCATCAATCCGTGATTATTTTGGCCAATCGTGCGAGTTGTGCTT
Source organism: Phytophthora hibernalis (assembly GCA_012656075.1). Taxonomy (NCBI): domain Eukaryota; phylum Oomycota; class Peronosporomycetes; order Peronosporales; family Peronosporaceae; genus Phytophthora; species Phytophthora hibernalis. The sequence continues at coordinate 460 of JAAKBF010000286.1, read as the reverse complement.
TTCGAGTGGATATAGTCTGTAATTTTTGGTGACGATCCGAGCAATATTGAAAGACTTTTAATACGAGGTCTGGGCCTTGGTCAAAAGGATATCACAGTGTAAATGACTCCAATAGTATGGATGACTAAAGGGCTATCATCGTCGGAAGCGCTTCCATAGTCACCTTGCATCTTGCAGCGACGGCCGACGACACCACGCGCCTTAGAGCTTCCGGTGCCGCGTACTGGCCTGAGAGTGCTATAGCTGGACAGGATCGGGTGCAAGTTGAAAACCACCGCAGTAACGTGCTGAGGGCTGCCTTCGATACGAGATTCCTCGCCTTCCTACTGAATCCTACGGTAATACTGTAGTAAACACGGGGACTATTTAGCTTGCAAGATGTATGCAGGTGGCAGTAAGGTATTTCATGAAGGAGGACCTAATTGAGCGTGAGCAAGCTCCTATGGAGGCATACGCCAGC